>VXBO01013939.1:1172-39183 GCA_013400135.1 Rhinoptilus africanus | reverse complement strand
CATCTGAACCTTGTGCAATGAATTCATGCTTCCTAGCTCACTTCTGAGACAATGCTTGCATATTTTTTCTGAAGACTCAACAAGAAATATAACCTACTTATATGAACCTGGAATACTGAAATTATGTCTTTTTTTTTTTTTTCTTCAATATTTCCGGTTGCCACTTTTGGAAAATACAGATCACCCGATGCTGGTAAAACCATGGACATAATCAATATATTTGAGAAGGACACACCCAAATATTAACAATCAAGCAATAGTCTTACTGCAGTCTCATACAGAGTACATATTCATGCACAAAATCTGTGACAGAAACAATACATCTTGTGCGAACAGCTATAAATACATGCTCCTTCTTTAAGCCACAAAAAAATGTCAAAGTTGTTAGCTTCCAGTGCAAAGACATTCAGAAATTCAAAAATAACCACATGCAACATTTGCTTTTGCAAATGTATATCCCATTCTGGAATCAACTCACAAAGAGTGGGATTAACCCTCCAGTCATCAATACAGGACATCCTGGTAGACTGGAAAAATCAGTAAATGAAATGTATATGTGAATATATGAGCTTGCTCCTGAGAGTGCAAGGTAGTTCTATTAAGATCAGTTTGGATAATGATGAATTACTTTAACTGAGTTTCTGTCTCTGAACAATTAGAATTGTCTTTGCTATACATTTGCTTATGATCAGTGTAGTTAACAGTCCAGAAACCTATCTGGCTTTTGTTTTTTAAAGGTTGAAAAGGTTAATAAATTCCTGTGCCCAGCATATAAGTAACCTATGAAACCGACTGGCACAGGCTACTATTCTGACAGATGCAAAAGCTGATTAAAAATCAAACTCAGTGGGGATAACACTTGCAGTAGCAGTAGCTAGGACAAAACTTATAATAAGATCTGTCAATCATGAGGCTTTAAGGCATATATTTCTTCCCTTACACAGAAACAGGAGTGTTTATATAGCATTATACAATCTAATGCTTCCTACTTTTCCTTAAAACCCTGTCATTAGCTGGATACAAAGTAGCGAACAAGACGGAACAATTAGTCTGCTCTTGTTAGAGGTTTCTTACACTCCTTTGCCTAGAAAAGGCTATAAGTGGAGTCAAAGAAGCATTGATGAGTTGCCTGGGGGCTATTTTAAAATGAAATGAAACTCTTACAAGTGCTTCAAATTATTTCAGTGGATGCTAGATCATACGAAAGCTAAGACTGTATTTAGAAATTTAATCCTTACTTTTGTTCACTTTTTTAGTACAGTATCTTCTGTAGAGCTGACTCAGTGTACCTGTAGGATGAATGAATTTACTATATTATATTTATTGAATTGAAAAGCATTTCCAAAAGAAGCACGAAACAATAGTAAAAGGCTCTTCAAATGCATGAAAGCAGTAAGTCATGTAGAAAACCTAGCTTGATGGTACGGGTGTTAAGGCGCATTCCAGGATGACAAAGACATAAGAGAAAATCTCTGTAAATTCTTTGTCTTGCTCTGCTCCTGGAGGTGCTGGAGAGATTCCCATCGCTTTGTTGCAATTAGATCACTCTGAAGTAAATAATATCAGAGCAAACAGGTAAGTTAGACGTTGATAGGTAACCAGTACTGAATGGCACTCATGTTGGAGTGTTGAAGGAATCCAGGTATGGAATTGTAGAACAGCTGGCCAAAGCACATTACCCGTCATTAAAAATTGCCACCGTGCCAGAGGACTGGAAGGTTGCCAGTAGAACTTCCGTTTGCAGACAGAGCTCCTCAAGGGTTTGCAAAGCTACAAACGGATGGGTTTATTTCTCCCCCTGGTGAAGTGTCAAGTTAATTATGAGGAATAGTACCAGTGAACATACAGATTAATACAGTCTATTGGGGAAAGTCAGCACGCCACCTGTAAGGGAAAGTCCTGTGTCAGCAACCTGCTACTGTTCAGTGACAGTGACAAAAGGCATATGCATAAAGGAGGTCCAGTGGCTGTAACGTACTTGGATTTTCAGAAAGGTTCATTGGCAAAGGTCATTAGGGAAATTAAGTTGCCACAGGAAGAGGGAAGGTTCTTTTATAGATGTTATAGGATAGAAAGGGCTTAACAGTCACTTGCCAGGATGGCGAATAGTCAGCAGTGGAAGTTTCTATGGATCACTGCTGCCACCAGTTCTACTTGATGTCTTCATTGATGATTGAAGGAGAGCACACAACTGAAGCTCCAGGCCTGTAGATGACAGTATGCTGCAAAGGATTTGAGGAGATACTATGCTGATGGTGAGTCACTGCACACAGGCATGGATAAAAAGATAGCAGATGAGCTTCAATGTGTGAAAATAGAAGGTAAAGGGAAAATAACTTATACTGTGGCTATGGGTTGCTGATTATAGCGATGGTAATTACAGCTCAGGAAAGAACTCTCAGTTATCACTGTCAGCTGTCTGAAATTATTGGCTCAGCGTGAAGGAGCAGTCAATAAAAGTTGGCATCCCTTTGAACAAGACAGATCTATTTATTTTAGCCATAAGTAAACCCTTGCTGTATCTACATCTTGTGCTCTGAAGCAACATACATGCTCTAGTATACGCTGCATAAGTACACACCATGTAAAGACACTGATGTATGGTTTCTTGTGTAATAATGACTTTACCTTTCTTCTTCTACATGAAACCAGATTTATAACTGAATTGTATCTTTCTGCTACTATCACTCCAATGTAAACATTTTAGACAAGAAAAAGAGTAAGGATCTAACATCAATGAAAAAATTACTGATGATCTGGACTGTGGATGCAGTGAAGACTATGAAATAGCTCAGTAAATCCCAAGTCGTCTCAGAACCTCAAAACATTTCATAAATACTGTATCTGAACACGTACAACTTTATACAGCATATACAGATCATGTCTGACTTATTTTATTTCTTCTAAAAGTACAGTAGACGGTAGAATTAAAAAATTAAATTAAAAATTAAGTCTGATGCAACGCCAAGGAATTTAATTTTAATGGTTGAATTTTGAACACACTTATTGAAAATATATACCAGATTCTGCTAAATTTTGGGAATTTAAAACTCAGCAGGGTGTCAACAATCTTACAAGATTCACTTTACAATAACATACTTGCTTTACAGTAACTTATATTAAATCTTTGAGCAACTTCAAATTTTTAATGTGCCTCTCCCAAACAAGGCCTTAATAGTATATACAAATAGGTTTGTCATGAAAAAATGCATAAGAACTGGTGAAATCTGAGTATTTGCTGTGATGTCAGTTAGCAGGGTACGACTAATCAAAATTTATTTGTGAAAGATTGAACTTCTTGGCTTAACAAAAGCAACATACTATATATATTCAAAATGACACTAAAACATTGTATGTATGCGTAAGTTAGTCTCAATTCAAAACCAGCGAAACAGAACATGTTCAGCAATTATGTCCTTGCGCAGTACTTCATTTTCATTGCAATTTTACATCTTGAGTGCACCTGATGTTCGAATTTCCTAAAAAGAAAAAGATGAAAGACAAAAATCTACCATAAGTATAGTAGAGCCAGACCTTCTGGCAGTATTAAATGGGCACAGATCCATTGGCAAAACAATGTCAATACATAACAGCACTGTAAATCAGCTGAGGAACTAAGATTTTAAAGCAAACCAAATAAAACACAATACAATTGTGTTTCAGTGTATGACCCTTTCCTAGTTTGTTGTGGTTAACAAACATTATAAAACTAACACTCCTGAAGCATAGCAGAAACTTTGACTGGCAACATACTTTACATCATTTGATCTGCTGATTACACAACATTTGCAGTCAGCAGTTCAACTTGTGAAATGATGAATACAACTACATTTTAATCTAACCAATTAGAAAAAAATGACATAGGAAAATTTAATCACAGTTCATTAGGTCTTCAAATTCTGTGCACGGTCCTGTCAAAATGACAAGATGCAACTTCAAAATAGCCAATTTAACAATCACCTGAAGGCAAAAAAGTTGAATACAGTTGTATTCTTTCTTCCAAAAGCTCCTAAACCAAGATCTCCCAGCGCTCAAATCAACACCGTAAGACCTTTACTGATTGGATAAAAGGGTACAGTTGAGCAGGAAGCTCTAGTCTCAAATGCAGAATTACATCCTGAACACAGAGAAGACTACGGGCTTGCCCTTTGGACCCGCAGAAACAAATGGGTTTGCTGTGCACCTCTTCAGCTACTTAGTGAGACAAAAGAGTCGTCTCCTCAAGCAGAGGGAATGTGCAAAAGATGGGGAGGAAAACAAAGAGAAGTAAGTGTTTTTAAAAAGATCAAAGATCATTCTGAAGCAAAAATACAGAGCATATAAGTATAGATTAGACTATTAGTGGTAAATAAGCAGCGAAAAATGTTACAGAACTCATCTACTATAAAATCACACATTTTGTTCTCAGAATGTCATATTGGATTCATATGTCATTTTGGATTCAAATCTAACAGCATGGGCTTGCTTGAAGTCCAGCATACTGAAGAACCTGTACAGTTCTCTGTGTAAGTCTTCAAACGATACCCAGAACAACCTTGCACAAGGTATGGTTACTCTGCCATCATAGTTGATGACACTGAAGAAAACAAATCTTTTTTATTTCTCTGTCAGAAGTGTGTATCTGCTAGACCTGTTGTTCTAGATTTATGGGGGTTTTTTAAAGCCAGGTTTAAGGCAGAATGTGGGAGCCTGGATAGAACATGAAAGATATGATCAAAGACTAGTGATAACAAGAGTTCTGTCAGTCCAGAAAACTGACAAACTGAGAACAGAATACAGGAAAACCTATTTTTCCCAGTCAGCACTTTTGCACACTTGAAGTAAAACTGTGTTTCACAGAAGCTCTGATAAAGTTTCTAAGATAGTGTCTTCAATCTGCCAGGGAGTAAAGATTAACTTTCTTTAGGTAAATTTCTCAGGTTATTAAATTCCCTAAGAAATGAGCTGAAACTTATTTAACCCATATTTCTACTAGTCTTCTATAAAACTGGATCTTCTTGTGGTTAGGTGCTTAAATAATAGTAAAGGTGATAAAGGTAGAAACAGTTCTATCTTTATAGACTGTGTGCGTCCTGAACAGACAGTCTTCCCTCTCTAGATTAAATCCTGTTAGGAATGGAGCAATGCTATGGCACTTGCTGTTGTTCAACCAAAAATTGAGCATGAAGAGAGCTACAGCAACAAGAATTTCCTTGCTCCCACTTCTGACCCAGGGAGTAACGTGGGCATGTGTTAAATTAGTATAATGTGTGGAAATCCTTTAAACCTGCTGTACTAGCATTGTAGTTGGAGCACTGCCCATCACTGAACTACTGTAGCGCCAACCCGGCAAAACAGGAAAGCTCTGAGTCTCTTGAAATTCCATGCAAGTGGAGTTCTGGTTTTGGGACAGAAAATAAGATTATGTTCATAACTACAAATATGATACAGGCTAAAGAATATCTCTTACTAATCTCTGCATCAAGTTTCTGAGCTGGGCACTGAGCCTGCTCCAGCTCCTGGTGACAGCTGCAGGACTTTTTGAGCTGACCTAAATGGATTATCTTCGATGCTAGGCATTTAGGAGAATAAGTGGGGATTTCACCATGTTGTTGGGAGTGACAGATTCTCATACAGTGATTTCCATGGATTTTAGTTACTTTTTCAAGGTACCTTTAGGGGATAAGAGTTCCAGTGAATCAGCACAGCTTGCTGCACCAGCACAGCTTGTTCACAGCATCTGGGCATACTTCTCCAATTCAGTGTCCCAGAGAAAACTTGGTCCTCATTTACTGCGCCTGGCCAGTGGTCTAATATAATCCAGAGTCAAAAAAGAATCAAAAAGAAGAAATGGTATGGGACAAATGTAATTTCTTTCCATGTTGCAATAGTTTACAGTTTGTGATGGTTGCTATTTCTTCTGCTACAGCTTTATTTTGAGTACACGTTCATATTCAGTAAAATATTAGTGCATAGGGTTTAGTTCCATTCTTAGGACAAAACAAACATAACGTAAAGAAAGAAGATTATCCTGTGTCCAGGAGGCTCTCAACATCTGCTATTTATAAGCATAGCTTTGCCAGAAGACTCTCGCTTCTCTAGAGTACGTGCGGGAATTGATAATCAGGTTTTACTTTTAGAAAGTGGGAGAGCCTAACTCAAAAAAAGTTATGTGCCTTGCCTAGCCTGACTCTCACGAGCTGGTTCTGTAAAGATTGCATATATCTAATACATACTTGAATAGTGCACCTTGCACATTGCAATACGTGTACACATCTTAAATTAGTCTACTTAGAAATCCTGTGGAAATTCATTGCTCCCTATATTTATACGGAGCAGACTTCTGGCTGTGGCCAATGTGCCCAGCATCAGGCACATTCACACCAGCTTGTTTTAGTCACCTTACTTAGGTGCCATTTCAGATGTTAGTTTCCCTATGAAATGAATGTCTTATCTGTCCTGTAAAAGTCACTTTTTTATTTCATTCCCTGCAAAGAATCCCGAGCTCCCAGTGTAAGTACCTAAGATGGATACATAAAAGTAGGTGATAATGATCCCAAAGTCTGCCTCTAATAATGGAAGCTATTCCTTAGTGAGACTCTTTCTTCACATAATTCCCTGATGTTTTCATAGTCTGAGATACTTCTTTTAAACACCAGAACAGTCTAAATATATCAGCGGAGACAGATGTTTTCCATTCTACACATCCTCTGCAGGCTTTATTAAATTGCCTGTAACTAAACAGTAGGACCGAGCCCTCTAGTTGTGTCATGCATTTTTTTTGCTTGGTCGGATTGGGACATCTTGGTGGTGTGCCTCAGTTACACACGCTTTGGGCAAACCCTGCAGCGCAGGGAACCCTGATCCTCCACGTTTACTTTTTCCGCTTGCTATACACTATGGAGGAAATTTCAGGGATGAGAATTCATACCCCAATACGCACAATGACTCCTCTTTTTCCATGTAATAATTGTGAACTCTTTATGAGCATCATAATCATGTTTCGTACAAAGCCCTAATTAAAATAAAAGCTAGCTGTTAGCTTGTAATGGCCTTGTGATCTCCTCACATAGCCATCAACTTGCCTTCTGTACTTTGCTTTTATTTGCCCCTTCTTGCACATTCTGCTTTGTCAATAGATGCCACTGGTAGCTTGCCAAACTGCTATTTGGAAAATCGATTTACATTTCCAAATTATGTTAGGTTTCTGTAATACCTTAAATAGACAAATATTTGAAGAAAGTCTCAACAATACATTCTTATAATTTCCTGCCTAATGAGGTAATTTTGCCAAGTAAACTGAGAAAATACAAGGTTTTTGGATGCAAATCTGGTCTTAGTTATTTACATAACTAAAGTCCTTGGTCCTCTTTTTCATGTAATATCTGAAGTTATGCAGGCATAAAAAAATAAAGATAATATATTTCAGTGGAAATACACCTAATTCTAAGCATATTTCCAATGTAATGACATCTTGTACATAGAAGAAAGAAAAAGCTCATTTACCAGTAATAAGTATATTTTACATATGTATACACAGTGTTACTTGGAAATTGACCAACTTTGATACAAATATCATTAGACGCAGTAAAGCCAAGACAATTATAAGAAGATTAGGACTGTAATAAATTTGTGAGGAAATGTTAAAATGAGAAATAAAAAATTTTCCTCATAATGAATGCAATCATTTATGTCCTGATTTGATACTACCAAAAATCACTGATAAGGAGGTCATTCAAGGTCAGAAAATTCAAAGATTATTTCCTTATTCTTATTCTTATTCAAGGTCTGTAAGACTCTCATTTTTAGATTAGGAAAACCAGTTCTGACAGCTTGTCAGTCCAAATACTCTAGGGAAAGAAATCTAATTTCTGTTTTGTCATTTTGACAGGAAAATTATTTTCTGTTTTTCTCAAAGTCCTACTCTACTGAGTTGAAGAGCAGAAAATGTGAAGATTATTACACTCTTCCCTAACAGTTCTCCTGCTATCATACATATGGGATATGACCCTTACTAAGAGGGAGCTGGAATCTATAAATTATAACATGCATTTCTGTATGTTTCTCTATAAAGGAGTGAAAGACTTCATAATGGGAAATAATGGTTATTTCTTTGTCAAAACAAAATGGGCAGAGAGATAAACATCTTTCTCTAACCTGCTCAGATGATTGCAGACATGCTGATGTTTCATTATACGTTCTGTCAGGATGTCTTTTCTCTCTTAAAACATTATTGCTCAGTTTTAACTGCAGAAACTTTGAGCTTTGGGAATATGGATGAACACGAATCATCCATACACGAGACTCATGTCTATGCTCTTGTGACAGATCGTATCACAGATACAGATGGCTAATGAACCTGAATGAATAAGTGACATCAAACATATAATGCAGGACTCTAAAGTGAGTAGAACAGAGAACTGTTAATTGAGAAAGCCGCTAGGAAATATCAAAAGTGGACCACCCTGCTGTGGCCTTCTCTTCACACTTCTGTGCATTCCTCCCCTTTGGGCTTTTCATCCTCGCTGCCGTATTCCACCACTGCCACCAACTGGTGTAGGCAGAAATCTGAGACCCAAATGATGCAACCAATCTCTTTTAGAGCTGGGACAAGTCAATGAAGCTGTTATGGCACATAGTGGTACTTGCCTATAATTTGGCACTGGCTGGGTGACACAATGCATTTCATTAATCAAAAATGCTTTGGTGTTCCGTTAGTTCCTGTCTTTGCCAGTTTCCCCAGTTTTGCACAGGATACAGTATGTTCTTTCTTATATACTTTGAAATATCATTAGATGTGCTTCATAACAGGTTATAATTGCATGCCGATACAATACCACTTGTTTCAGGAAGTCATTTGGAATACGCCTCTCCATGTAGTACCATTTAATGCCTGACTGACAAGAGATGCTGGCTGCTGTGTTTTGGGTGAGATTGAAAGAGGAGCTCAAGAAGTACTTTGGCTGTGCAAGTCAGCGCTAAATAATACTCTTGATAAGTCAGGCAAACAAGATTTATGCCAGTTGCAGTAACTGTGATGTATGTCCAAATTTTGTATTAAATTTGGCTGTCTACAGTCAGAAAATTCATCCTAACTGGAACTCTTTCTGGATCTGTATTACCATTAACAATCAGGTTCTGAAATCAGAATGTATTCTGTTTCTTGTATGCAAACCAGTCATTTTCAACGGTAGGACAGTTTTAAATAAGGGTCAATGAGATTCATTTAAACAGTATTAAAATATTGCTAAATAGATCAGGTTTTTTAGCAGTTAAACTGAGTTTCTCAGAAGAGAACTCATTTCATTGTCCATCAGCTGTTGGCTCAAATGGTGAAAAGACATCATAGTAAAGATTAAAGCAGAAACTTTATCACTTTACAGAGTGGAATTATACACTCTATTCTGAATCAAAGACAAGTTAATACACACATACATTCCCATTAAATATATCTAATATCTCATCAATACATAATTAATTTCAAAGAGAAAAGAAACCATACTGCACATTGATCAATTTATTAAAGACAAGCTAACATTTTCCCGGAAAAAGTTGTACAAAATGTTCATAATAAACTAACTTATTTTTTTTAGAAATTCCACGAAGTTTTATCCAATGTATTCATATTATCTTGAACTTTGGATTAGACTGGACACTCTGCTGTGAATATTCAATACTGACAGTCTCATATTTAAGCCTCCTTTACACGATACTGTCCACTTGTCCAAAGCAATACCTGCAGGCTCTAACTTTCTGTGAGAGATTCTATAGAAACATAGTGTAAAAGAAAGTCTTGCTTCAGTATATTTAAAATACATACAACTTTTCCAAAATTCATTTAAATTAATGGAAGCAACTTTTTATATTTCAACCGCCAGTGGATGAGGCTCAGTAGGTTCAGTCTCACAATCCATACATGGTCCTCTACCTCTGTGCCATTCTGGTGGTAGGACTACGGCTTAACTTCAGATGTGATATCACAAACTGGCAAGCCAAAGAAGAAAAGGTCTGATAAGAAAGTAAAGATACAAGGACTAGATATGAAGAGAATTTACAGGTCAGAGGTATTTTTATGTTTACGTGTAAATATGCTAAATTAGTGACAGCACCGGACTTGGCTACCTGCCCATGGCATTTGCTCACACTTAGTGAGTGTGCCTGTCCCAAACTCACTGGACTTGTTATAACTGTACTTGTCTTGCACCTGTAAGGCACTGGTTCCCTGTTGTCTTGCACCTTGTGTAGTTACTTGTCCCAGTGCCAACTGGCTTAAACTGTATTGGATTTGATGGATGAGCTTTATTTGCAGTAGCTCTTTCCAGATTGCCAAGACATCATTGGTCTTTTCTGCTGTGTACCTGGTCAGCAAAAGAGAAGCATCAGCAAGACACAACTTTCTTAGCCGACTTTTTAGCTGATGCTACATTTTAGAAAATGATATCTGTTATGTCTGGTTTCACTCAGATAACTGCTTCCTGATGCCTTCCTTAGTTCTTAGATGTGACGTTAGTTTAGGCAAGCCCACAGACCCAATATCCTGTCATTTCTGAATGCCTGCAGCATAAAGGAAGGGAAAACCATCTTCTTTCCTGGATGGACTAGAAAATATTGTTTAATTGAATTTTTGGTGCAAAAGCAGCAGAGTTCAGTGACAATTCAGTCCTATATTAAAACAAGATGAAGACCTTTTGTAGACTTTACTGCTGGTGACATGTTAGCTGTAGCACGATTTTGCTGAAGAACGGGAACAAAGACTGCTCTCTGAGTGTTTTAAAATTGAATTATAAAAGTACAGACTGTACTAGACACTGTACAGGAGAACAGATCAGCACAATCCAATGATCATAGAAAGTCCAGCTGCCCAAGATAATTAAGAAATGCAGCATGGTCAGTCTAGTGTACGGTCAGGACATTGCAGTGCTGCATCCGAAGGCTGATCATATTCGCACTCTCGTCCTCACACTTTCCAGCTAAGTAGTAACCAGGAAGCAGAAGAGATTATTAGAAAGTTGGAAACCAAATCATGTCTATGACCCTCTTTTCTAGTAATACAGCACCAACATGAGACAGAATGCTTTCTAGACTCCAGCTTCTCTCTAATTTTCTGTAATACCAGCTCTCCCTCTATAAAATAATACGGAACTACACCATTTTTACTTCACTTCTGTGAATTACTTTTAATTCTCTCATCATTGAATGAATTTCCAGTGTATACACTGTAAATAACAAAAGAAGTACTTTTATATATCAAACTATTTGAAAGATCTTAATTTTGGATTTACTTTTATTTAAACATAATCACATGGAAGTACAATTACCAAAAAATATTCCCATAACTCATTTTCATATCTTCTTAGTAAGTCAAGCAAACATGTTATATTATACTTACTAAAACTATGTGTTCAATATTAACATCTATATTTAGCAAGTCCATTCCTACTGTTGCACAGAACTACAGTGTTAAGTGCCAATGACAGATTTATTTTACAGAATGATACACCAGGGAATTACTCTAGTTCAGTGATATTCACTGGGAATTACTATTCTTTAGGGTTGGAGGATTTAAATGCAGAAAGACTATGTATTATGCCATGTTAATGAACAAGATAAGGCTGGTACTAACTAGTTAATGTCATAAGATGTGCTATACCAATATACTCCTCAAGGAAAATACGCATTTTCTGAATTTGAAACCTACTGTTTGAATTTAAAAGATAGAACTTACTCTAAGCCTTACAACACCTGCAGTGTAATGAGCTTTTCCTGTTTTTCCAACTAGATCACGTTTATAATGCTAGAATGAAACAAGGCAAATCAATGGATTCACAATGGGAAGGCATGAATTTCTCTACAGATTTCTGGCATAAAGTAAAAATAGAGCTAACAGAGTCTTTTTTTTCCAGTGTATAATTTCCTGAAACTCAACATTTATGGATGTGGAGCCTCTATGTCCACTGATATTTTATTCTTTTTTTTTTTGCTTATATTGCGTATGCATTGCTCTGACAGGTTTTTTTTTTTTTAAGTAAGACTAATATAACTTGTAAAAACACAGCTGGAGAACCAGCAAACACATTTGAATATATATGGTAAAATACTGACCATATTATTATTATATTTACCATATATATTGAATATATATGGTCGCTTTCTGAAATATTAATCTGTTACGGTCTGTTGGGATAGCTGAAAACAATGAGACAACTAATTTGCAACATGAACTATGTCTTTATTTTTTTCTAACATAAAGGGACGCAGTGCTATAAGAAAGTCAGATAGGTACCCAACAAAAATGTTGAACTATTGTTTATTGTAATCAAATACAAGGTCACCAGATTCATAAGTGGGTCTCATCCACAGTTATGGACAGAATCCAAGCAACTTGATTGGTGTTTTATTATTTACTGTTTGCTATTTATTAAAGAGCACTTGTAGAGAGGTGGAAGGTTACCTCAGCTTTTTACATTTGTACTGTAGGATATGTTCCCTGTCTGGGAGATATTACAGCTTAACAGATGTCTCCCAGATGGTCATCTGATACAAAGTCATACACAGAAGTCAGGTCAGCAACTTTGGAAGTAAAATCCAACTCACAGGAAATATTTATAGTTGATTCAGCATGCAGCAATATGACCTTTATAAATGTTTAAGGAAAAAGAAGAGGAAAAGTTTACGTACTTTAGAAAACTTTTGGTAAAAATACCAGGGAAACTTTTAGTTTGGCATTCCTAAGGCCTACCCAAAGTTACAAAAGAAAGAAAAAAAAAGTTTAACATACTTAGAATAGCAGAATTTGTGGTAAAAATATTAGTGAAACTTCTAGTTTGTTATTCCTGAGGCCTGCTTGATGTAAAAAAAACACAAAAGGACTCATAAATATCATATTATGACATCGGCTCAAAACAGATGGTTTAAATGGATTGTAGAAAACTTATGAATTGGAAAAAAAATACATCATCTTTCACATACTCTAAGTGCCTGGCCAATTATTTCTCTAAAAGCCATTCAAGGCATTTGGAGTTCTGACACACAATGACCTGTTATTTCTATCAATTAATAGGCAAAGAACCATCCTTCTTCATGAGCAGAAGCAGAGGCTTACAGCATGAGCAGAGCATATGATTTGTCTGCTCAACTTTGATGGAAAACTGAAACAACTACCAAGGGACAAATGACATTAGGATGGAATAATTTTATCTCAGAACAGCCCTTTCTGCTTTTTAACATGTAGACACCTCACATAGGCACTCTGCAAGCACTAGATTCAAAATGAAAATAAATATTAATGTTCATAGTTATCTACTCGAGGAGTTATTCGCAAAGTCTAACGTTAGGATCCCTAAAGCCAGTGTAGAAAAAAAGCAGTTCGCATTACCCCCGGAGGGGTTATACATCTCTTCTAGGACAGGGAAGCTTGTTTTGTAGCAGAAGCTTCTCAGGCACATGCCTAAAGTTAAACAATTCTGCTCCTTTTGGGTTAGCTTTCAGCCAGATGAAACAGCAAGCAGGAACATCCAGTGGCACGACCGTATCAGCAGTCTGCCAAAAAGGGTAGACAGCAGAACATGTGGCCACGGGTGGAGGGAATGCCACTTCTGACAGCAGCACCAGTTAGCTTAAACTGATTATGACACTATAACCCTTTCTTGCCAACCTGCCAAAACAATCATCCAAATTGCACTAGAGTACTTCCAGAGAATACACTGGAGTTCTCCTTTCAACTTCAGAGATCTGGCCAGACTATTTGCTGTAACTTTTCCTTTACTCTGCTTTGCATTGCATAGGAAGTTTATATTTCTCTCCTGGCAGTTGTGTGTCACTAATTTGTGTAGACTATTTCATTCACAAAACCAAAAGTGTCTGGTGACTTTATAGGTTTGAAAAGCTATTTAAAGAATGAGAAAAAGTGGACTGTAAGTGATTTCCAAGTCTGATTCTAATACCTGTTTTCGCAGTTTGTTATTCTGCACACAGTATAGTTTACCTCAGTCTTCTATAGCTGCTCTGAAAACTATTTATTAGGAGATTGCTGTAACAGTATTTCAAGTGACATAAGTGGTTTCTTCTTACATGCTGGTCTAAAGATACGTCTGCACTGTAAAGCAGAACCTTCCTTGACTACAAAAGCCAGGTGGGCTGAATCTCAAGTGGCCAGTCTTGGAGAGAAGTCTTTCAACATTTTTTAATTCTAAATTTGCCTTAGCCTTATTTTGGGTTTGAAATAATGTTTTTAACACAATTTTTGAATTACAGTGGCTGCTAAGGTGCTTTCAGTCATATAACTTTAGTGTTCTTTATCTGCCTTTACAAAAGGGACAACAGGATTTCAGGCACAAGGGGCAGTTTCTTAGGTTTATCCTTTTATATAAAGTGCAGTGAACTACTTTTTAAGATCTAGACAAAGGATTTGGTTTGGTTTTGGTTTTTATTGCAATTTGTCAAATATACAGGATATAAAGTCAAAGTGTCTTCTACTTTCCCTGGGGAGACCACCTGGGGTTTGTGGCAGTTCTTAGTTCTGGAAGAACAGCGTGTAACACAGGCCAGACACCTGGGCTGTGCCATCACTTTTACTTTTTTTTTTTTCTTATAAAGATTGCAGAATAGAGCAGAATATTTCAGTTGGAAGGGACCCACAACAATCACCTAGTCCAACTGCCTGACTACTTACAATTAAATAGTCTGATTTGACCATGCAGACTCAAAAAACATTAAGAAATATATTAGCCCTAGGTTTACACATTTCAGGTCCAGATCCACTGTCATTACGTGACCTCAGTGGGAATACTGCCGGAGTGAGGAGCGAAGTCTTCAGCTTTCAATGATAGGCTTGTAACATACACACAGAAGTCAAAAAAAGAAAACAGATGACTAAAACTTGCACTTTTATGTGGTTTTGGCTACTAATATCATCTTCATTTCATGGCACTTGAGATGTGCTCCATTTTTTAGGCCGCTTTCAAGCATTCTTGCTGCACACCAAATTAATTTTAAATTGGCTAGAGTGGTACCTATTAATGCCTGACGTAAAAATTAGTTCTAAAATGGATTTTCATATCCTGAGGGTAGGTGGTACATTTTAAAGGATTTACAAATGTCAAGGGCAGTGTAGCTTTTTATTTATCACAGTCAGCTTGGGAAGTAGAACATGCTTTCCTGGAGGTGTTACAGTTCTTTGCAACAGAACTTTGAATAGAAAGTTACCTTTGATGTTACATGATTCTATAAAATAGAAAGGAAAAGAAAATAAGTTTACTTCTTGACAGCAGAAGCGTGACTCAGGAGCTTGGCTATGCTATGTCAATTTAAATTAATCTTTCTTATCAAGACTGTTGCTTGAAATTTAAAACAGATTTTTTTAAAAATCGAATTGAATAATCTTTAGGAAAAAAAGACATAATCCATAATTAAGGGTCATATTATTTTTGAATCGATTATCATTAAGGGGCAAAGTGTTATTTGTACAGCATTCAAGTATAAGTGTATTATATAACCAAACAATGCCATACCAGTTCCTTTTCCCTACTGTAAATCGCAACATTTTTTGTTTGGTCCACTTCAAGTACCCTTGAAATACTTGAACATGCTGATTCCAGTACTCCCTGAATCAGAAAAACTTCCCTTGCATGGAAAACATCTCTTTAAAGCTGCCTGCCCAACACCTCTTCAATTTATGCAGATGACACAACCCTTCTGCAAAACTAGAGTCAGTCAAATATGTATTCACTCCGGACCATCCCTCAGTTCCACCTATTCTTGCCTGTACCAGGTACTTTTAGGTGGACAGACCAGTGCTGCACTTAAGAGTGTGTCAAGGGACATGTATTTTACTGTTTTAAATGATCTATTTATCTCACAATAAATAGTTTGAGAGTTACAGTCCAAGGCTCAAAATATGCCTCCAGTATGGGTATAGTTTACAGTTGGCAGATGCCCCACAACATCGCAGATGCCAAACAACAGGAATGTTTAACAGCTGTCAAACCTTCCATCCATTTAAAAGTCTAATTGGTTTGCCCATACGCAGAAGTTACCATACATATAGTATTGGTCTCGGTCTTGGCCTTTGAGAGGGTACACAAATATAATGAGAAGCTTGAAGAAGTTAGCAACACGCAACTATTCACCAATGATCACTGAAAACTTTAACCATGTGAGCTCTTGGTTAATACAGTTTGACACAAAACGAAGACCCTGATAATCTGTCTCTTAAACCACAAAATAAAGGTATTTAAGAGAAAGCAGATTTATTATACAGAAGATCCAGGAGAAGAAAAAACTACAGAAAAGCTTGGATTATGCATGTCTCAGAGGCCCTTATGAGGAAGTGGCATAAACCACTGCAAGGAAAAATAAAAACAGCATAATCCCAGCACGTACAGTTTTAGGGAAATAAACTATCTCACAACTGAGTAGATTTTAAAAATGTCATTGAAAGAAAAACTGGATATAACTTGTTCCTAGAATACAGAAACAAAAGACACGAAAAGATTCCATCTGAGCAAGTCATGTAAGAACAACATCAAAGATCTTTTTTTCCTATTCCTCCCTTCTTTACTATGCCTCTTCCACTTCCCCCTTTCCAATATTTTTACAAAACTTATCAGAAAAAATACAAATTAATAGATAAAAAAGGAAATTACTTCATTTTGTGAAGTTTTCCCTTTATGAAATTTCCTTCTAAAACTTCATAGACGATGTTTTCACCAAATTCACTTGCAGTTCACGAAAGGGCATAGAGGAAGGTCAGGGACCGTGGGGCTGGGCCCTAGCTGTTGAGGCTGGCTCCGTTACGCTCAGAGAGACGCTGGCCAGTGCTGTTCCCTGATGTTTGCTTTTGTGCAGCTTGTCTGTAGTCTTGAGTATATGTTCTCATTATGCAGTGGTGAATAATTAACTTTCCTTCTTAGGTTTTCTGCCCCTTTTTCTCTTCAGGTTTCCAACTGTTTCTTGGTTTGCCCTTCCTTTCATACCTTTCTTCTTAGGTTCTCACTAGGCCTCTTGGCTGTGGATCTCACTTCTTTCTCAAATCTGTCTGTCCCCTTCCACTAGGAAATCCCTGTTGGTTGTCTTCAAATGAACGACTTCATGCCTGTCCCGATGTAAAAGGGCTTAATGACTTGATCTGTCCTCAAATCAGTAAAGGAGACTTTCTCATTTTACAGAATGATTGAAAAAGGGAGAGAAAAATCTTGGGAGTCAGAAGATAAGTAATAATTTAGCATAAACTTAGTGACATCCAAGAAAGGTCACTGCACTTAGAGGTGGAGGCGGAAAAAACCTAAAATGCCAAGCTACCTCTTAAATAGAACTTTAGATGTAAAAACTCCTCTTCAAATGTGTATGTAAGCTCTGTCTCAGCAAACTTAATGTTGAACGAAGAGAAAGGAAAATGCCAACATGCTTTTTTTCTGGGCCAAGACTCTGGAATGAGTAATGAGCTGGAAGAACGTTCTGCACTAAATGTAGTGTTTGACAGATGTGCTTCTTTCAGTGCAGACAAGTAGCTTCCTCCACTAACTGAAGCTTATGCAAAGTGAAAATAAGGATCTGCTGCTTTGCTCCTTCCATCAGGGGCTATAAAACCAGAAACATTACTAGTAGATTTTATGAAGCCCACGCAGGCCTTGCTGGCCAAGTACTATGGTGTATTTTCCACCTTGCTGAACTGATTTGCAAACAAGTGTGCTACATGTTAAAAAAAAAAACCCACAACAAAAAACACAACAACAAAAAAACCCCAACCAACCTCCCTGCCCCAAACACCGCCAAATGGAAAACTCCCAACAACACCTGAGTATGGCACAGCTCTTGGAAGTAGTGGCTCTGAGCACCAAAAAAGATTCCTATTACTCTTGGCACAATGGCAGCACCCTCATGAAGAAAATAACCTCCCACCACCATTCATCTTTGCATCTTTCTGATCCAAGTGTTTTGCTCAACATGAGATCATGCAATTTTCTTCAATGAGGTGAAGAGATTGAGAGTGCTAGGTATTACTTCTGTACAAATCCTTTTTCTGTGACAGGAGTTAAACCACAGCAGCCAATGTCTTTACAGTTCCAAATCTCTTTCCGCTACCATTCCAATTTTCAAAATAGCTATTTTTATGACCTGATTGCCATGCTCCCAAGAACATGTTCAGCAGTGCCTTGTTCCCATTTGTTCCACCACTTCATTTCACTGCTGTCTCCCTATATCAGACACAAAGGTTACTTTAGTATTAAAAAAGGCAGTATGACCTTTCTTCCTCCTAAGTTCAGGAACCAAGAGCAGGAATTTCCAGTGGTTCCCTAGACCAGGGTATCCCATATGCACGTTCTCCTTCAATACATAGTGAATTTAAATTGCAGTTTTAAACACAATTTCAAGTCTGAACTATATTGAATACTTAGACCTCAATGCTGCCAGTAATTAATGAGATTAACATGCTTACAGCTTGTGCTTGAAGTGCTTTACTTCAGGTAGAGCACTCAGCACCATACATGTAGAAGCTTTTAAAAGGCAAAGTGAGAAATCCACATGTAGCACTTCTTGCAGCTACTAGGGTTCAGTGAAAATGCATGGAATATTCCTGGCCTAAGGTAGTCTGGTCTGAAAGTATAAACCTTATAGGAAAAAAGGTCTAGTAAGATGATGATCTGTCATTTAAAGACCTTTGCCAGATCATTCTGAAAACATACAGATGAAGGCATTGTGATGCTTCACTGCATAGATTTTTATCAAAGTTACACTAGAAAAATATTGTTCTGAATGTTCTGAATGCTTTGCTAGTCCCACAAATTTTTTAGCTAGTGTGCAAAAAGAAAAAGAGCATTTGTCTCAAGGGGAGAATTAATACTTAAATATCATCCTACAAACGTAAAGACCATTTGCTTTATGAAAGTCAGGAAAAAAAAGTGGACTTATGAGAGCTTGCTCTTGAAAGCCTTCCAAAACAGTCATGCTCTTATTGAGTAGAATCATAATAATAATACAATAGATAAAAACTCTAATTAGAGTACAAGGAGAAGAACCTAGGGGGAAGTACAGCCTTTTATAATCCTGTCTTAAATGATGCAGAGTGGCAGAAGAACTTTTATAGGCACCCTGCACTGGAAAGAATTTAACCACTAGTGACTATTCCTTATGTTTTGCAGTTTGGCTTAAGACAGCTTTCTCTCATTCTTCTCTGTTCCTCCTCTTAAATATGAGCTGACTCCGATCTCAAGCTGACTTTGGCACCAATATATAAAGTGGATGCACACAGCTAATATTAATGAGTGTTTGAGCTCTTCTATTTATCAGTGACAATGGGTGAAATCCATTATATTCCCATATGAAATCTGTCATCCTCTTCTGTGATTTACACAAAGCCTTAGTGATAAGTGAGCTGCTGTAATTGAGGTCAGTAAATCTCCAGATGACTTTTAAAAGTCATCAAGGAAAATTCTTTTTGCAGCAGAGAAGCTCCTTCTGACTGACGAGGTTCTGCCAGAGTACACACGGAGATACCTACCAGAATTGAGAGACAAAGCAAAAAGTTGTGGGCTTTTTCTTTAAAAAAATCACCAAATAAATCACTCAAGCAAAACAGGAGTCTGTTACAACCAAAGACTCTTCAAGGTTTGGAAAATATATAAATTTATGTAAATGGAAATTCTGGTGATGAAGCCTCTTGTATCTGTTTTAATCCTTACAGGTGTAGACCAATAGTTTTAAGACCAGATAAAGTCCAGGTAGAATGCTGATATCCTTACTAATACTGAATAAATACCTTATGCAGTACCTGGATATCAGTGGGACCGTTAGTGTAACAATATAAATTGCCTGGTCATGGGGTGGAAGAAGAAAAACAAGTGGCTTTCAGTCTGCTCTAGGTCGCTTAGAAACTAAGACTGGGCTGTGGTGGAGCCTGAAGAAAGCCTTAAGATTCTCTGTCGTGCTGCCTTGTTAGAATGTGTTACTGCATGCCCACTGCAACTGTGTAAGAGTGCTCTGGAGATCTGAGGTCCCTAACACTGTCATTCTAGTGGCACAGGATTTTCAACAAATTTAATGGCAAATATTTCACTTAAGGACTTTTACTTCATGTACTTGCTGCCTATATAAGTATATAATGACTTTTTTGGAAGGCAGTTCTAGGTGTCTTTGAAGGTGCCAATAAGCATATACCTGGAAGTAAAATAAGTAATATCCTATATATTTAGCATAAGTACTGCAACTTGGTGTCCTTTTTGTACCTTGGTGTACCTTAAAGTAAATTAGTAAAACCACCAGAACTAGAGCTAGCACGCTCATGTGACAGGAGCTCAGTTTCAGTATAATTGTTAATGAGTTTGCAAAAAGGAAGCTCACTTTTAAAATGAATGTCAAATTATACCTCAACCCAGAGCCTGCTGTGGATGTAACAATGTCATGGAGAAGCTGGCACGGCAGTGCAACGTAGCCATTTCCCGGTTAGCCCCCAGCAGGACTAGCAGATGCTATTCCAGTGAGGGTAAAACAGGCTTTATCTACTACTTATCTCTCAAAGAGTGTAATTTCCTTGCTTACATACTGAAAATAGGATCCAGACCTCTGACCGGCAGAAGTATACTACATGCATGTCTAGAAGTGGGAGAGGCTGATATTAAGCTAGTTCCAAACTTCTTTCATGCTGGACCTGACAGGCACTGACCTAGCTGACAGGCTCTTCTGAACTCTATAACCTGCTTTCATTCCTGCACTGGTTTTGACATATGAGGATCACCGGAACAGAGCCGTGCCTTTAACACTCCTATACAGGAGGTGGCTAGTTGAGTATGTACACGTTGTCTGCTGCAGTCAATTTAATCTTATTGTAGTTAACATTTCCTGTAAGAAGATGGAAGAATTACCACAGAAATTGAAAAGTGTTTGCAGGAGTTGACAGAAATGGCAAATAGTGAAAAACAATTAGCTCATGTGAAAGGATGCCGTTCCTTTGAAATCACTTTGTGAAGATCATCAGTAAAATGGTGTCATCTTTGAAAGTCTAATGGAGCTCCCGGCTAAGAATGATTCAACAGTGTGGATCAAACCACTGCACTTTTTAATATAAAAAGGGGAAATGACTTATGGCAACAGAAATCAGAAGTAATGCCTATGGAAATAAGTACAATCATCTCATTTTTTACCAAGAGTTGCAAAATAGAAATGTCACTCTAATTCTAGGTGTAGTTACAGCATAAAAATATAAATTCTAAAACTGAAACTAAAAGCACCATTCTAACTGATTATGTGGGACAGATAAACAGAATGAAATATAATTATAATCTGAATTAAATAGATCAAATATCTTCTCAGTACACTTCCCACTTTTTGCAAAAATCTTTACTCAAAGCAATCCTCATCTGCATCTATGGAGAATATATATATGCTCAGCTTCTAGAATCATGTGATATTCTCAGTATTAGCAGAAAGAGCTATTGCTAAGATGTATGATCTATATAATTTGTATAAAATATAACTAGTCTATATACCATAACAGCTACAATGCATGTAATAAAAAGAAAGAAAATACCAGTCTTTCATATGAAAATGCTGCAGTGTTCTATAAAATGAAAGAATAACAACAAAATGTTAACAGTACAGTATCATTTGCAATTGAGAGTCACAGCATCATCTAGTGGTCAAATATGAGAAACAGAATTCTAAGTGAATTATCAATTGTTTTGATACTTTATTCAGACAGAAAAATTAAAACCATAAAGAAAATGGCTGCTTACACATCAGGGAGCATTGTAGGTAAAGCCCAGGAAAGCAGTTACCTGACTTAAGGCTTTTTAAAATATCTTCTTTCTCTTTTCTTTTCACAGAAAAGAAATTTAATAAAGCGCAATAATAGAGAAGACATCATGTACAACTACTTTTTTTTCTTTAACTGTGTTCAGATATACACCAAATGGAAATAAAATCCTCCAAAACATGTACAAGTCAAGTGAAATGACATTTAGCAGTCATTTTGCAGGCTCTTTTGAGTTTTTATATATATGCTTACATAGTACCTAACAAAACACAGCTCTTGTCCATGCCTGAAGCTTCTGTAACATGTATACATGACGCTAGCAGCAATAGATACTATCTTGTCAGTGGTATTCTGGTCCTTCTGTGACCCTATTTCTAAGGGTATTTTGTTACACTAAACTATTTATATTAATATGAAGAAAGCTACAGAACTGCCACCATGGAAATAAAATTTTCCCCAGCAGTTTAGCCATTTATGTCTCAAAGCTACTTTTTTGATTTTCTTTTTTCCTTAGTAATTAAAAAAATTTTGTCCTGAGGCTTCTAAGACTCTTAACAAACACCTTGCTAGCCTTGTCTAGCTCACAAGCAATTACGCCGAAAAAGATATCTTTGGGGAACTGAATTTGAATAACATGTAATACCACCTATACCTCCAATATTTTTGATCTACAGAGCTGTTATTGCAATAATGACCTAGTAATATAGGATGTTACCCTGTAGGCCAGTAAATACAGTATTGCCACTACTAATCATGAGCCACAGGCTTTCACTGAGTCTGCAAAACCTCGGGACTGAGCCTGATACGTCAGACTTGCTTTGTTTGAATTCCTCTAGACCTGTCTGGAGTTTTGTCTTAACTTGTTTAGATGTAACATCAATTTTTCTTATCAAGTGGTATGCCTAATTTCATTTACTTTTGTTTACCTCTGTACTGAAAAACAGATTTGATGTATACTGCAGTAACAAGTAGTCATTCTGTACAGAATGAAATATTTATCACTCTAATCTAATGTAAGAATACCGGCCTAGTATGACAGCAGAGGGCTTGAAATCAATTCTTATCAACCTCTCAATTTGAATGCAAACATACAAGAGTGGCTGTAGGGGCTTTGTAGAAACTGGAGTGCTACACAGTATTTGTAACCTGTATTTGGAATCTATCAAGGAAAAGTAAAAGCAGACTTCACTCAAGAGAACCAGACAAACAGTCCTGGCTGCACACTCTACAGTTCTGCAAGTCGCTGGTTGTATCAGCTTGAAAGATCAGCTCTTTCTTGTGGAGTTTGAGAACTAGGATGGGAATGTATTTTGAAATTATGTGAATCTTTCTTTGACACTTGTCCCAAGAATAAGGCTGAGGAACCTAGTGTTGGATATGGTTTGATACAGAGACTTCTACTTGTGATGAAGGTATATTTTAAAAATATATGGTTTATTTTCCCATGAGGTACTCATGCTCTTCCACAGAGGAAATATATTTACTTGTCAGCCAATTGATGGAACCTACTCTGCACCATGATCCACAAGCTGAGAAGTTCTGCTTTAAAGGATGCAATTGCAGAAACAGCAAATTCAGCACTGATACCATCCCAAAGAACAACAAATGCTGAACAGGTCAACATTTTTGATATTTTGAGAAAATCCACGTATCAACATACAATTGGAATGTAATGAAAGTTATGTATAACTTTGAATGGCTTTGGTTTCTTGTGCCAAACAGTATATAAATATTAAAGTCACTAGATACTTTAACATTAAAGTCAAAGTAATGTTGTCACTAAATCCTGTATGATGAATTAACTCTGAAATGAACTCCGATTCACAGGTAATAAATGTCCAATACTAGACAGTCTTTGATTAAACCAAGTCTCTTTTGATGACTTTTGAAATAAGGCAGAAAATATACGAATTAAAGAAACAAGATGAGAGTGAAAGAATGAATTTTGAAAAGTGCCAAATTTGCAACTCTGTAGAGTTAAAATGATATTCCTGTGGATGTTATCATTCTAAAAGACATTTGCTTGTTATACTTTCCTCTTTCTGGAGGAAAACAAAGATTCCCCCTCCGCCAGCTATATTTTGTCACCCACAATTATTTCTCACATAGCTATAGATATCATTCCACAAGGCAGGAGGGACAGAAAAAGGGGAAACTGCAGATTGCAATTGTCAGATCTTGTGGTGTCAAACAGTTTACTGAAAGTAAAATGCCAATTACTTCTGGAATGGCAGTGTATAACTGGGTGTACAGGCTCTTCATTTCAACATAAGGCGGCATGTCTGAAATTTCATAGCTCAATGATCTAGAATGAAGTTGCATTTGTATATAAAGTATTCAGTATATTTAGTGGAAAATGACACTAAATGTCTTACATAGGAGTGTAAGACACAATAAAGCTTTGGTCCTGGACCTGATCCCCTGTGGGTAAAGAAACCTTGGAACTCAGCGGATGCAGTGGTGTATTTTATGCTTTCCCCTGAAAGGTTGTTGACCCTTGCTTTAAGATATGAAATACATCACCTTAGCGTTAGATGCGTAACCCAAGAACTGACTTTGAAAACTGATCAAATGCAGCATGTAGTTCTCCCCCCAGCATATTGAGTGACAGGTAATTTGTTTTGATTGACACTTCACTGTTAAAATGTAGCACTCTATAATAAAGACAAAGTGTTACACTAAGCTATTTCTTACCCCAATGCTGCAAGACATGCTTAAACATGCAGATGTCTGTTACAAAAATTTTTATTCAAATGAAGGCCTGGAGGAAAAGCAACCAGAACACAACTGTACCGGGAAAGGAAGGCAAAAGGCTCCATTATTCGTACAATCTCTGGGAACATTCTTTAAAAAGTAAATAAATTATTAGAACTTGCTGCTGAGGCTTCTCAGTGTGTGGGGACAACTCCTTCCTTATGCCAGTTGCCATAGTCTGAATAATATACAGAATATACAGAGAGTACCAAAAGTCTTTCATGTGTTTCATTGAAGGCAGGAAAAAAACCTAAGTAAAACAACTGTATCATTTGTAAAAAACAACCGAGGAAAGCATTTTTTTCTTCTCTTTAGTGAAGAGATTGTTTCCTTTAAAAAAGCCTTTTCTGACAGCCTCTCAAATTGCATTAAAAGTTCTGACTGTTCTTTCTGGGGAAAATTAAGGTTATTTGGAGTTGCTGCTGTTGTAATCTGACGGTGCTTTTTCTTGTGTCAGTAAAGGATGAATGCAAAACCAGAAGAGCCAGGAAATTGAATTTTACAGTCTTTCTATAGCGCTACCTCTAATATTCAATTTCATTAATGGAAGAATGTGACCCCATTACACAGTGTTATTTATTCTGGGGATTGTGTAACCAGTTTGGGGCCATTTAAAACTCTGCTTCTGGTGGCCTTTCTGTTCCTCGCCATACAAGAGAGCTCCAAAATGTTAGGTTGCTCATGGAGACTTGTTTAAGTACACCGGTATACAGTATTTTGTAGACAAGGTAAAAGAAGCCATACTGCCTTGGGCTTATCTTCATGCTAACACAGCTGCTTGTCACCTCAGTCAGAGCTTGCTTGTGTCCAGCCAACTGAACATCTACTGGAGACAACAGAAAATACCTAAAGGCCAACTGAAAAAAAAAAAAAAAAAAAAAGACATAATTAATAATGATAAAAGCAGGGTCTACAAATCCCATTCTGTTGCTTTTCTTCAACATCTAGCCTCTTTCTGGTCTCACTGATTTAGGATGATGATCTAACAGCATCTTTGTGTATCTTAATTGTGCCAAGAAACAGTAGTATTTCTGGTCTCATAATAGTGTTCACCTCTCCCTGTTTAAGGATGCAGACAAAACTTTCCAGAAACCTGTGAGCCTGCTAACTCATAAAATCCAAAAGTAAACTCATCTATTTCAAGAGGACACTTAAATATATGTTTTTTATAAATTTAAATAAACGAGTTCATAATTCATCGTGCCACTGATTTTCTGCTTTCATAAATAACTGTAAAGGACAGGCTGAGTTGGATTTCTGTTACTGTGGGCAACTGTATCTGCCCCTGGCCACTGCTGATTTGATGTCACCACGGGAAAGCTTTATGGAGTGGGTAACGAATGGTGTGCAAAACATCAGGGTATTCTGCAAAGCTAGCTTTCTCGATTTTTTTCAAACTTGTATTTCTTACCAACCCAATGACTTAATTGAGAATTGAAATTTTATCTTTATGAAGTTACCACACATTTATACGAATACAGTCACTTCCAACTGGATAAAAGGGGAGGGAAAAAAAACATCAGAAGATTAATTGAGGAGTGGAAAAGCTTGTCTGTGGAGACTGTAGAATCTTCATGCCTAGGGCCTTTTAAGACTAGGCCGGAGAAAGTCCCAAGCGATGTGGTTGGAATTCAGTGTTGACCGTGCTTTGAGTAGGAAAAGGATCTCCTTCCTTTCTAACCTGAATGAGCTTGTAGTTCTGACTCTTAACTGGTATTATTAAAACACTTGCATTCAAATTTCTCTCTGTATAAGCAATGAACCCCTAAACCTAGAATTTCAACAGAAAACCATGATGCATTTTTGTTGAGGAATGCTATTGTTCAAGTATCTACAAATGTAACATCTTGGAAAGTAAAAAAAGAATAACATATTAGTCATCTATTTTGAATGTGGGGATGAGGGGGACAGAAAGGAAAAAAATTTTTTTTTTTCTTTCTGAATCTTAGGAAAAAAAAGCCTGCACATTTTTATCGCCTTGACTTGCATGACTCTGTTAAAGCTCTGCTCTAGAGATGTTCAGCTTCAAGGGCCTGGTCCATCAGGGTAAACAGACATTAAAGTAGTTTTTCTCTGTCTTTGAGGGGTATTCTGTGCTGACAGGGACAGGTGGGCTGAACAGCCATGAGATATCTGAATGTTTTCCAGTGAAATTGTTCTTGTCACTTCAGTGTTCAACATCACTAGAAAACCTGTATTTTTCTCTGCCTACCCTGACCGGAACTGAGAACATTGTTTCTTAGTTCTGAGAGGAAAACCTAGTTGAAGTTATATCATCATTTCACCATCTGGTGACTGATGTGCAGATTAATAATTGGAATGTACTAGAGAGCTACAAGGCAAACAGGGAAGTTTGGTTTGCCTACAAGTTTTATAGACCTGCTGCATAAAAAGTTCTCCTATGTCATTACCCAAGAGTGAACTACAAGTACGGCCAATTAAAACAGGATGCAGCAGCACAGCCACCACAGACTTGCTTTTGCAATCCTTACACTCCCATCTGCTGCAATTGCATGTTGACCAGCATATCCCAGAAAGTCTTCTGGACTTTATACAAACCACAAGCCACACAGAGAACTTACTAGGCTGGCCAGTATTACTGACAGTATTAAAGTTTCAACAGCCTCAGAAAAAAACAGTACTGCTACTGTCATCAAGAAGAAAGTACGCTGCCATATTTGCTTACTGTACCAATTCTTCCACCTGTTTCCAAGTTCATTAATATTTCCTAGCTTATACTAATGACAGCAACAAAAATGCAGCAATGGATCCTGTAAGAAATTGCTGCTAAAATTCCGCTTTTCTCCTAGATCCCTTGTGAACATCTTCTGCTTCCCTAGTCATTTCCCAACTCCTTCCCAAACCCATCTGGATGAAATTGGACTGTCGCCTGATGTACTCAGTGAGACCACTGTGACCACCCACAATGGCCAGATCTTTCCCAGATTGTCAGTGTTCAGTCATGAAACGAGCACGGCCTCAGACCCTTCAGGTGTACTGCGCATACAGTGTCAGGTCCACCATGACTCTTCAAGGAAAAGAAGCGGCCTTGAGGACTTTATGGACTGAAAGCCTTATTTTTTTCTATTGAAAGATACAATAAACAATCATTCCCTATTCACCAGGTACACTGCACAGCCTACAAAAATATATTTTCTCTGTGGCTGGCTTCAGCGCACCCCAGACACCAGTCCCAGAGCTTGGGTCTCCCCCAGTGCTCTTGCTGGCCAGTGGCATGTCCAGCCCTGTTGGTTCTGCACAGTGGCACCAGGTGCTATGGCTCAGTTGGACCGAGCCAGTGGCAGCAGCATTCGAGGCAGGGCGTACTTTGCCAGCCAGCAACCAGCTCATTAGATGTGGCAAGACTTGAGATTTCATCAGTGAGGTTCAGGGATTTTTTTTCCGCCTCTGGCCTCAGGAAAAAAGGCTGGCTCTGGATCAGTCTGTCCGGTTTCAGCAGGAGCTGGCTGGTAACTGCCTCTGTACTCACTGCTCCCGCTGCTGAATCCCCTCTTGTGCCCGTTATCACAGCTTGTAATTAAGGCTGTGCTCCCCCCATGCCGCTCGCCATGGCCAGACACTGCGCAGCTGCTTGTCCTGAAGCAGCGCATTAATGTCCATGCCACAAAGATCTTAATACCTTGCTGTCTAGGCAAAGTGGCAGGAAGAGGTCTCTTCAGTTAAAGGCTAATGAGATGGCATTTTGAAAGCAGTATGACTTCTTACAAGCTGACTGAAGACAAGCTCTTGAGGAAGGGGAAAGTAACGGTCATCTCTCCCTTTGGAGCATTACTTTAGATTTGACTAAGGCAGATTTTGAATACTATCTGTCTAAGGCACCGCCTGACAGAGAGGCGGCCATGAAGAACGTCTCACGGGCAGCCACCACAGCCTGCGGGCGGCGGGCCAGCCCGCCCCCAGACGGACCGAGCGGGCAGGCGGATCCCGACGGCTGCCTCAGGCTGCCGCTCTGTATGTGTGGGCACAGGGGCCGGAGGAATGGCACAGCTACCCGCGGCAGCTTACCGCGGCGCCCCTTCCCGCCCCCCAGCTGCTAACGGGCCCCGCAGCACGGCAGGTCCCGATCCCACAGCCCCACCGACTCCCTTCCACCGCCCCGACGGGCGCTTCCCGCCCTTCCCGCCCGCAGCACCCTGCTCCAGGGCCCCGGCGCTCTCGCGAGACTTGAGGCCTCAGCCCCCACTTCAGCTCTCGCGCGATTTGCCCCGAGCTGACGGCGGCGGAGAAGGAGGATCTGCTGAAGCACTTCGGGGCGGTGTCTGTGCGCGTCCTGTCGGACCACGGGCGGCTGGTGAGGGCCGGGGCCTGGGGCGGCGGCGGGAGCAGAGGCCTGCCGCCCGCCGCCCCGGGCCGTTTGCCGCCGCTTGGGGCGTGGAGCGGGCCGCAGGGAGGGAGGGAGCGTGGTTGCCGGGTCCGGGCTGTGGCCTCTCCCCGCCCGGGCCGGAGCCGTGGCGGGTGGGCACCGCCGGGCCCAGGCGCGGTGGTCGGGGAGCGTCTGACAGGGGGGGCCCGTCTCCCCGCCGGCTGCAAGTCCCCAGCCCTTGGCCTCGCTTTTTGTTAGGAATGAGGCAGTGGAAAAGCAGCACAGGAGTGTCTGTTGGAGGTGTAGGGGTGCAGCTTCACAAGTCTGTTTCTCGAGATCTTTGTTTTATTTTTTTCTTCCTCTAAATTAGAAAAATGTAGGAGTATCTGTCAGGTGACCAATGCTGTTTGGGAAGAGCCTGCCATCCCTGCAGGACCGCAGAGAAATGATGTCTGCACCTTGTGTCAGGGTCGTGCTTTCTTTTATAGGGTATTAAAAAGATTGACTTTATGACAATTTTACTGATAGCCACTGTTGTAACGGTATTAATGTTCTGGGGTTTTAATATCCAACCATGTAGTGGAACTATATTAAAATAAATTCAAGCTTAAGATGAACTGTGTTCTGTAAGGATTTGATCTAATTTGGAAAGCTTAAGGGTTTTTTGTACTTAAAAGAAAAATAGGTGAAAATATTAGAAATCATCCAAAGTTTCAGAGCTCCACAACAGTTATGACATTTGTGGCAAGAAAAGTAACACTTCTAGGAGTTGCTTTGATGAAAATGTTCTGCTGAGAGATGCTGAAATAAATTTCCTTTTTTTGAAAAGAGGTTTAAACTTATTTATCAATACATACTTGCTTGCAGTTTGTATATATGCCTTTTGCTTACTAGAAAAAAAAAATCTGTTTTTCTGTATTCCTCAAACTGCTGAGTTCCTTTCTTAATTTTTGAATGCAAGAGGTGCGTGTCCTAAATTCTCCAAGATTTCCTTAGTCCTTCACCTTTCCCCCACGTAGGAGTTAAATAACTACTATGTGGGTGCTTTCAAGTATGTAAACTTGAATTTACAAATTACTTGTGGATATAGGTTTTACATGAGATTTCTTACCTTTTCACTTGAATTCAGTATGACAATTTTCTTGTTTGTTTTTTTTTTTTTTCTAGAAACATACTGCGTTTGCTACCTTTCCCAGTGAAAATGCAGCTGTGAAGGTTTGTATTGAGTTTGTTATTGAATGTTTTAGCAAAGCACTATTCTGAGTTGCCTATTGGGCTCTAAAATGTTTTACACATCATCCAATACTCAGTGTTGGGGAAAAATGCATAGCAACTTAGTATTAGAGTTCTGTTTCAGGAGGTGTTTGAAGGATTTGATAAAATTAACATTTCTGTAGTCATAAGAAAGATGGGTTGGAAGGGTCTTGTGGAAGTCTGCTCATCCAATCTGTCATTTACAGCATGGCAAACTTAAATGAGTTGACACTGATGGGGGCCTTGTCTAGGGGGTGTGTGCGTTTATATATAAACTATAACCTAAACATAATTTACTTATCTCCCGCATAATTGCATATTTGACATAAAATTCCGACATAGTGGTGTACACAATTCAAGACTGCCTAGAAAACCCAGCTATGATAAGAAAAAAAACCTACCATGTTAATGAGGGACATGGATGCCAAAAAGGTAATAGTGATAATGCTTTTAAAATATGCATCTGGTTAAAAAGCCTGTGTTCTACAATTCCCTCTTATGCCCTGGATTTTTTTTTCATGTTGCTTTTATTTTTTTTAGGCCATGCTATAAACTATTCAAAAAAGTTACAAAGGCTAGGTGAGTTTAGGTGAATTTAGGTTGCTTTGTATCAATTGTTGGTGCCTGTCAGGATGTGGACTTACAGAATGTTGGAGCTTCCCTGTTAAGAATCTTGATTTTAAAATTCCCAGACATTACTAGTGGATTTCAACAGGTTTGTAATTCATGAGCAAGAGGTTGGTTACTTGAAATCATAGAGATTTATTAGGCTGTGTAATAAGTATCGTCATAATGGCTGCAGTCTTGCTGCTGTGTTCCGATGACCAAAGTCTCTTCAGTGGTTCTAGTTGCGCAACCTCATATTTTTCCTTCCTGCTAGCGGGAAAGAGGCTGCTAAAAGCAGGGCTGTGAATGCAGGAACAGGCTTAGCTTAAAGCAGCTGGGACTGCGTCCCATGACTGGTTTGCCAACCAAAGAAAAAACAGTTATGCTTTGAAATAATTCTGATGTTTTTCCTCTTGTCTTTCTTTCTTTTCTCTATTATAATTATTTGAAGGCTTTGTCAAGATTGCATCAGCTGAAGCTTTTAGGTCACACCTTAGTTGTTGAGTTTGCGAAGGAGCAAGATAGTGTGCAGGTACTTAGCCAGCCTTCTGTCTCAGAGAATTGTAAAAGGTATGTGCATGATTATTTAGTTTCTATGTTTATGGTCAAGGAAAAGAAATTCCTTATTCATGATACTTCTGTAGTACTGTTAAGTTAAAGGCTAAATCATAACCATTTAGAAGTGTTAACAGGCAAGTTCAGATCTATAGGTAAGTGACTGCATTCCTCCCATTAGTGTTGTTTCATTCAGTATTGTCATGTAATAATTCCCATCCTTATTCCTATAGTTATTAATACCTTTAGTCAGCAGATGGTCCTGTTGGTTCTCATTTAAAGAGCAAGACGCCAGGCTGTGTAAGCTGACCTCTGTGTTGCACAGGTTCCCTGTGTTTAAAAAATTCTTCTACTTCTTTTTTGTGTCGGGATTGTAATTTTCTTTTACTGTCAAACAATGCATGGAGTGCTTTCCTGATGTGTCTTTCTGATCTAATTGAGGGGCAGAATTGACACCTACTAGCATAACTGTGTAAGACTATACTATTATAGCCACTGGCTTCTATGCTGGAGCTGATTTGCGCGTATCTAGTTTGATGTGTGAGCAGAACAAACAAAACTGTCCGAGTCTCTCTTCAAAAGAATATGTAATATTTAAAAAAAAAATTTAAAAAATCAATGACTCCTAATGCTAGTGTGACCAAGAACTGTGGTAGTTTGGGTTTCAATCATCTGTCAAATACTTAATTAAAAAAATAAGTTGTATAGATAGGCTTTCAAGTTTACCTGTGTACTATGTAACTAAGTGACAGAAGCTATGTGATAGTGATTAATTAAAATCAGCTATAGAGGTTTTATTCCACTCTTGAATATGAACAAATCAATATTTAATATCTTTGATTTTATACTGTCCCTGAACAGAGAGCAACATGAAATAATTTTAGTTCTTTCCTGTGAGTAGATTTCATTCAGAAGTGCTTAAATACAGGGAGATTTACTTAAATCTGCCTAAATATTTGTTTATGTAGGCCTTAGAAGTCTGGCTACTATAAGTATCCATATGTATTAATTCTTAAGAATTAATAATGGCTGAAGTAATGCCATATAAAAGATGTTAAAAATACTATACTAATCTGTTCCTTACATTTTTTGATACATGAGATTAAACATATTTCATACATTACATATACTTAAATTTTGCCCTGTTTTAATTAATGATAAATTACTTTTCAGTTCAGAAGAACCAGTGAAAGAAGAAGAGAAGAAAGAACCAAAATGTGTTAAAATAGAAAATGGAATCGCACCCAACCATGGGTTAGTGTTTTTTTCATCTTATTTTATTCTGTTAGTTTATTTTGAAATAAGAGTTATATACAATGTTGAACAAGAGAGAATGTGGTATGCTGCATTCTGTCTTGTTTTATTTTATAGTGTGCTACTGTCCTGCATGTATAGCTTTAGGTATTGTCATAAAGATGAAATTTTAGTTCAAGTTTAGAACCCTCACAGATGAGTAGCAACTGGTGCTTTGAGCCATGAAGTTGTGGGTTGCACAGTAGCCTTCAAGCGCGGTGCACTGCTTTCTCAGGAAGTGTTTGAGGACTGGGTGGGTTGTCCCAGTGGTCAGAGCCAAATACTGTTGACTCTCGTTTTTTCACAGGTTTCTTATTCTTTTTTTTTTCCCCAATTTGCATCTTTGTATACATGAAGAATAAATTTCTTTTTGGGCTAATGAATCCAGCGCTTTGAGCACTGAGTTTATGATGTTTATACAGCATGCTATGCTGTGCTTTTAGTTTGACATGTTGATTGTTTCTTTGTGCTTCTGGCTTTCTGCATGTGTTCGTGCTTTCATTGTGCCCAAGCCCAGTAAGTCTGACGTGTTAGGGGACTGCTCCCTGATGTTAAAGACATAATATAAATGGCCCAAAACTGTTCTAGGGAATATAATATTTCAGTGATACTTCATATGTAATGAATATTTAAACCTCTAGTAATCATTAATTGTTACCTTTCATTATGTGATGATGGTGCTAAGATTCTTTGTTTATAATCTTTTTTTCCTCAGCCTCACTTTTCCCATCAATTCTTGCCTCAAATATTTGTATCCACCACCATCAAGTACAATTCTAGCAAATATAGCAAATGCCTTGGCAAGCGTGCCCAAATTTTATGTCCAGGTAAGTAAAAAAATGGCAAAAAAAGAAAGTATGAAAATAAAGCCATCTCCTTTTTCGTCTTTTAATTATTCATAAAAATAATTTCTGTCATAGTAAATACTAAGTTAGTTTTCGTGTGATAGTGTTAACCAATGTTAATCTTTTACTATGTTGAGATAATAGAATTTCATGACACTGAAGACTTAACTGGATATGATCTTCCTAATTAGATGCATCTTAAGTACTCATTCTGAGATGATACTTTACTTTTTTTGATTAGCCTATTTAGAGTGTTGCTCATATTTACCATTAGTGTTGGATCTTAAGTGCAGGCTTTCACATTGTTTAATAACCAATGTAGTTGTATCTTCGTTAAAACTATGCTGATTTACACCTGCCAGAAGTTATTCACTATGATACCTAGCAAGGAACTATTTTCATTTAAGTACTTATTTAAAAGAAAACTTACTTATCTTGAATCATTTCAGGTACTTCATCTTATGAATAAAATGAATCTTCCTCCACCTTTTGGACCAATTACTGCTCGCCCTCCCATGGTAACTGTTTTAATATATGTTTTTTAAGTACTGTAAAGTGGATTCAGAATTTAAAATGTTAGCAAGATGACAGGAGATCCAAGTTCAAACATACAGTCTTTCAGTACTAGCTCTGTGGTCTCAGTTCTCTGTTGCTGTGATAGAGTAGTTGAACCAACTGCCAGTGAAAGATGGAGCAAGTGAAGACTTGCATTAATAGTCATAGCTACAGTACTTGGATGTGGTGAAGTTGTGCTCTGCTACACTTTGTGTTTGCCCCCACAGAACATTTGCTTCAAATAACGGGAGCTAGCTGGTAAACAAAAATAGGAGATAAATTCTGGGAATAATTTTATTCGTTCCCTAGTATTGGGACGGGTTAAGCACTGTGAATTTAATGGTCATGCAAAAGAGAGTAGTAAGGTGAGAAGCCAGTCCTTGAAATTCCTAGAGCAGTTTCTAAAGGGCATGGAGTATTTCTAGTGCCAGAAGATATCAGTGCCTTATGGAACTGATGGTACTTAAAAGTAGCTGTGAAGTGTAGTAAGATTGTTACTACAATGGTTAGGAGATCATTTTGTACATAGGAGATTCTTTGTATGTGTTTTTTGCAGTCTCAATGAAAAAAAACTGATTCCTTTCATTAAATCCTCATTCCTTACAGAAATAGAAGTGTAACTTTGATAGACGGTGGAAAGTTCAGTTTAGAAATTGAGGTAGCTTGTGAGCTTAGGCCTCCTCCCGTATGTTTTTACTACATTCCTCTCAGGAAGGTCCTTAAAGCGCAAAGTCAAAACCCTGTGGTTGCTTTTTTAAAATTTTTTTAACTCCTCAAATTAAAAGAATGAAAACATTCACTGTTATGCTTCAGAAAGCAGCAAATTGTTTTCTTGTGGAAAGTTTTCATTAGCAATGTAGTTTAGCAAAATAGATCCCTATAAACGTGCTTTAAAATATACTTTTTTATAATTTCTAATTTATTGCTTTGATTGTTTTTATTATGTAAAGGAAAACAAGATACGTAATTTTTTTTTACTTCTTCCCCATAATTAGTATGAAGAGTATTTGCCAGTGCCTGCGCCACCTCCAATCCCACCTCTGCCTCCTGAAGAGCCTCCTTTGCCTGAAGAGGAAGAAGAGCATCTGATGAGTGAAGATGAATCAGAATATGAAAGTGATAATGAGGAGGAAAAGGAGAGGTATGGATTTTACAGTCATTTGCAAGCTTTTGGGCTCTTTTAAAGTGATGTTCTTACTTTTCTAGCTTCTACTTCAGCAAATGGTGGAATCTGTTAATGTTTGCAGTATATAGATAAACTTTCCAGATGCTTAAGGAAGCTCCAGAGTGACTTAAAAAACAGGAGGACAGTGCTGTTTTGAAACAGTAAGAGAAGGAAAATGGCCAAATGGTATGCAAATTATCATTTGTTCCCATGTCCAAAAAACAAAACCACAACAAAACAAAAACTCGGAATGAAGAGAGAGTGGAGATAGGAAGCAATAACTAGTTTGTTTTCTGGATTCTTCATTTTTCCACATCTTTACTGAGTAAACTACTCAGCCTTAATCATATGTACACTCTGACTTCCAAAATGTTCTTTGTACATCTGTGTGTATTGCTAGGATTAATAATAATGGGAGGTTGCGCATGCTGAAGATTCTCTTGCCGTTTTGGGATTGAATTGTATCATATCTGGGGTTTATTTTTAAATCTTTAATACTAAATGAAGAAGCAATTTTCTTTATTTACTGTTTAAACTGAAAAGTAAATCAGAAGGTCCCTATGCTATATTCAGAAAAATACATGCGTTTGAAAAAAACAGCCCTGGTGAGGGGAAATAATATTGTAAGAAAAGGTTCAGCTTGGTGCTTCTTAGCATTTCTGCAGTTAGTGTCTTAATTAGGTGCATGCTTGGGGAAAGAAGGGGCATCATTGAACTCATTATGATTTTGATTGGTCACCTAAGTGTGTGTGTTGATTTGCTGTGTGTTATAGTTTGTTAATATAGTATTGGTGTTAAGGTAGCTAGTAGCTCTGTGGTCTTCTGAAAAACCATATTCTGAAAAATTGTATCTCAAGGGCTTTAAGGAAGGGGGAAGGGTTTTCAAAATTAGTATTTTCAAATAAACTGTAAACTGCTTTGGTTCTTTTTTTAAATTTTGTTTGAAATAGAATGACGAAGTTGATGGAATTAGCGACCCTTCAGCCTAAAAGACCAATAAACACAAAGAGGCGTGGTGTTAGAAAAAAACAAAGAATTAAAGACTTATTGAATGTTCCCGTGTGTACTCCCCACAGGTTTGTATTATTTCTGTGGCTTTTGTCGTTTTTCAGAAGATTATTCCTTTTACTAAATGATGTTCTCTGTATCATGTTTGCTTTAGTGTTGCTGTTTTAAAACAAGCATTCTTCACTGATAAGTAAATTTGGTAGTTTAGTTGGTCTCCCCTTATCCTCATGCTTGGCTTTATTGCTGTAAAGGTCAAAATTTTCATGTAATTTGAACTCAAGTCTGCTCAACAGCCTTAATCTGTAAAGTGTGCCTGGTTCAAGTTTTGCACTTCTCTTGCTATCAAACTAATAAGAATTCCTTTTTCATAAAAATGCAAAACAGTGTCATATCACAGCCCTGACAGAAGCAATCTGGATTTATTGTTTGGTATACTTCTTAAAATTAAAATTTAAAATAATTTTTAAAAGGATGATACTGGAAGAATAAAAACTGATTTGGGTTTAAATAATTTTAGTTTTTGAAACTGCAGTACTACGGCACTGTAGCCACCAGTGAAGTATTTCTGTGTAGTGATGATCAGTTGTGAATGCATTTTTATTAATAGTCACCTTCTTCCTCCAAGTGATTTGTTATATTTTTTTTAAGTTTCGTATATTTTATACACTACGTGAGAGCAGCAGCAAGGCCAGTTATTTTTTGTATTTAAATTACTGATAAATTTTTTCATAAGTGCCTGCCTATACTGTAATGTGGTATGTAATTCTTGGTTTTGCGCTCGCTGCCAGCCATACCTACTGTATTTGCAGTGTTTTAATCAAACTATATTGCGTGAAATTTATGAAATAGAGAACTTGCGTATTTGTGGTAAACAGCAGCATAAAATCTATCTGGAAGAAATCTTGTATTCAACTATGCATTCATCAGTGTCTGACTCTTTAGTTAACATGTTGTTGTTTTAAACAGTAATTTGCACCCTACGCTGTCACCTTCAGATGTCTTTGAGCAGCCACAGCATGTAGGTCATAAAAAAATTGAGTTCCATATTACTACTGACATCCCAGCTGTTCTTCAGATAAACTCAGAAAAAGAAGAAAAAAATGGTAAGAGAGTTCATACTTCAAATGCATTTAATGTTAAATTCATGGGGCTTCAGTGTGTAGAAGGCTGCTAAAATTTAGGCCAGGGAATTCTTTTCTTCTTTTGTATTGGAGCTTTCATAAATAGTATAAATCAGGGTTTGTTTAAGAACACCAACTTCCACCTTGTCTGCATTTGCTGTTTTTTCCCATGTTGAAGCACAGAACTCTCTGCTTTGGTACAGTAAAGGATCTAGAGGATTTTAAAGGTCTCTTTCTCTCCTATGTGATCTGTGTGTTTATGGTGAATTGCAGTCTCTTTTAAATGTTAGGTGTTTTTAGCAAATATGTTACAAATGCATTCTCAGTATTATATGATGTAATTGAATATATCAAGCTAATTTCAGATTTTCCTTTTCCAGCTCTTAGAGAGCAGCATTCAAGTGATTGCCAGCTCTTCTGTGATGCGTTGATTATCTGCTATAAAAATGCTGGGTGATAATAGCAAGGAGGTGTGATGGTTTCTTACAGGGTTATGGTCCGTCTGCGTGTCTTGCTACTTTACAGTAATACACAGTTTCTTTGAATGAAAATTAGATAAACCATTGAAATGCATACAGGCTTGAGCAGCAAGGCTAGGTTTACTTTAACTGACATGTGCCGTGGTTTTTATTTGTAGTGCAGTTGATTTTATAGGACCATATAGAGCAGGTGTGTTTCTCAAACCAGGGGTTAAGAAACATTTCTTTAAGGATCTGTTCAAATTGCTTTACAAAGTCTACTATATTAAAAGGGTACTGGAAGGAGTATACATTTTTGCTTGCTGTTGATCCTTTTGTGAATAAA
>VXBO01013936.1:12458-31844 GCA_013400135.1 Rhinoptilus africanus | reverse complement strand
CCCCAGTGCCCAGCACAGGGGGAGCGTTGCTGCCCTAAACCTGGTCCCCTCCACAGGGCTGGAGGGGCCCTGTCTCGGCATGTCAGTTGTGCTGGTTATCTCCAGGGGGGTGGAAAAACCAAGCAAAGATGATGGTGACCATTTCGATACCAGTTGTCAGGTCAGGCGGTGGCGGGGTTTTCCCCGTAGCCATGGAAGACACAGATCCTCTGGTGGCTCCGGCAGAGGCTGGCAAAGAGGGCAGCGATGGGGCAGAACCTTAGCCATGGCAAAGCCTTCCCTTTGACACGTGTCACCCTCCGCAGAGGAGCACTCGGAATATATAAATCAGCTTTCACCTGAAGAACAGGAACTCCTCGAAGGCGTGTGAGCCGTGAAGGACCTGCAAAGTGCATTATAGCCCTCCCCAGCGCTCCTCAGCTTTCCAGAAAGGTCACGCTGTTAGTTGGAAACCTCTCCCGGAGTTCTCCAGGAATAAAGTCTCCTCGTTTGAATTGTCAAACAGATCGTTGCCACCGGAGACAGCTGGCACAGGAAATAACGCCGTGGAAGAATCAAGTGATACGGAATTTTTTGCCAAACGTTTTACAAATCTGCATTAAAACCAGCCTTTTATTTCTAATTAAATTAACATCATGGCATGCTGAAACTTTTATGTGCTGGCTTAAGAGTTACAGCTAAACGATGTTATGAACTCATTATGTCAATACGCAGCAGCATTGACCCAGGCTTGTCTCCCAGTCCTCCAAATCTTACCCATTCCACACTTGGTTTACCACAAAAATGGCCTGGATTACTAGAAGCTTAAAACAAGAGGACACGCTTTAACATAGCTTCTGTGTTTCAAATGTGCAATGATGGTCTCGTTAACAAGAAGCAGATCCAAGCGCGCTGCAGACGCTCTGGCAATTAAGCATACATTAGTCCTCTGTTCTGCCAGAGCACAGAGCGAAAGGAGATACCCCTCCTCTGCAGTGTGGAGAGCACCAGTTCCAGATCTGTGGGAGTATCCACGTGGAATTAGTAGTCTTTGAGCAAATAAGTGATAATAACGAAATGAATGTCTGTGCTGCCCGCTCTCAGGAATCGCTTCCTAATAGGGAGGTGCAGGGAAGGTGGAGGCGCCTTCTGAGGTGTGCACAGCAGAAGGACTGTAGGCAACAGGCATGGGCTGGAAAACAGAAAATCCCAACTTGATATAAGGAAAAAAGTTTCTTCCCCATGAGAATCATCACGCCCTGGAGCAGATTGCCCAGCCAGGTTGTGCAATCCCCGCCTTTGGAGATACTGAAAAGTTGAGCAGACAAGGTGTTGACTGTCTGCTCTGACAACCACCTTTGAGCGAGATGGTGCTCGCGGTGACTGCCCCAATTCCCTTCCAACCTGCGTGTTTCTCCGGTTGCGTTCCCTACGGTGTCTCCTGCAGCGCTAGCGCCGCGGGAAGCTCGCTGCAGACACCATTCGGTGAAGGAAGGGAGGGAGCTGGGCCCCACTGGATGGAGCCTTCTGCAGGGTACTTGAGAAATCTGCTGGAGAGCAAAGGGAGATGGTCTGGTCAGGTGGGTGTTGGTTCCTGCACAAAACTTGTTTCGATTAGCTTNTAGATAATAATAAAATAATAAATATTATTTATTAGTGCATTTGTTCTTCCTTTTGCTTCCCTTAGTAAGATCTAAACTAGAGGAAAACATACATTTTAATGCATATATTCACAGGGACAAACAAACTGCGTTAAATATGGTTGGGATGAAGACCCAGCTACAGCAAGAGAGTAACTAACTCTGTTGTGAAAAGGGCGCAGGGAACTGGAGCATGGCGAGAAGGGAAGAAGTTGCAAGGGAGAAGACGTGCAAGGAGGTGGTGAAGGCTCAGTGGTGACCGTTATCTCCTCGGTATTTCTCCAGTGCTTGCTGTAGCAGAGCACAGGAGCCAAGGGCACACAGTCATAGGATGATAAAATTACAGAATCGTGGAAGCCCCGTCCAACCTGGCCTTGAACCCCTCCAGGGAAGTCACTGGGCAGTGATGTGGTGGTTGCTGTTGATGCCAGTGAATTGACAAAAAAATTTGGGTAGTGGAACTTGTGGTGCTTTAGGGCAATAATCAGTATTTTCAGTGATTGCTTTCAGAGTCAGCCGTGACTGCCCATACGGCGTGTACATCTCCCGTGGCTCTTGATGGAGGGAGCCATGGTTTGGGGCATTGGTGAGGTACTTCTGTGGTTTGGTTGATGACTGTCTTTCATTTCTTCAGTAGATTGGGGTTAACATCACTGGCTGGCTTCAAGCAAGCCTCCGTATAACAACACTTTTGACAACAACTGAAACACAAACATGGGCATTTAAAATTTATTATAATCCTAATAATGTAAAGAGCATTGCTTGCTTCTCTTTTTTTTTTTCACATTCATGTTCACAAGTGTATAGAGATGTCATTTATGTCCTAGACACATTAATTTCTGATTTTTTTTCCTTTAACTCTCTTAATTGGAAGAAAGTATGTTGCTGTTGATTTATGAACTCTTCAGAAGTGCCAGGGATCATTTTAAATGTACACAGCTGCTCTGCAGTAGTTTAACTTGGCAGATAGTATTAAACCATTGAATTGTGTCATTTATTTGTGTATGCACACAATAAGTTCCTTGTGCAGGTTCTTCAGAAATAGTCTCAATGTTGTTTCGGAAATGTGGCCTAAAAATAACCTAGCCCCATGATTTATTGTTTTGGTGCTTGTCTCCAAACAGTACATCTAAAATGAAGGATGGGATACCATGTATACCCCAGATAAGGCAACGGAATGGAAACCATCCGTAAGAGGAGCTGGAGACCGAGGTCTAAAATGGAAAAGTTCCCAGGGTGAGCGAGCGAGGCACATGATGGGAATCAACCTGCGCTGCTGGTGTTTGGGAACGCTGCAACTTACTTCACTGCGAGGCAAGGGAGCGCGGGGTGCTGCCTAATGAGAAAGAGCAGCAGCCGTGACAGCAGTATCACTGCTTGTAATGGAGTATAAATCAGGGCAATTTACTCTGTCAGTCCGTTCAGGGCATCATAAAAGTAACGCCTGTCGTCTGGAAAAAATCTAAACTCCGAGAATAATATAATGCATTTCGCATACGCCCTATTGAACGGGTGAAATCCTACAGCGCCAGAAAATAAAGCACTTAGAAAGTAAGGCTTTTTGTGCTGAGGGGTGACATCTGCAAATATATTCTACAATCAATACTATGTGACTTGATTTATGTCTTAAACAATTCCATGAGAAAAAAAAAAAAAAAGCAGTATAGATTCTATTATAGCTCTAAAAAATAACTTTTTAGGCCATGATACTAATCCCTTTGATCCACACCACTTAATGTATTGGAAAGCAAAAGAACTTCCCTTATTTCTCCTTTGGCTGCAAAATGGAATAAAAATAGCCTTCAGGGAACTGTAGATTCAGTTACATCCTCAACCAGAGAACCTAACGGGCAGTGTTTAAAGGCTGATTGATAGGCATCATCTCCTGATGATCATAGCAGAACTTCTCAGGCTGCTGATTGCAAGCACAGACATGCTGTAAAGCAAAATTTATGCCTGTCAGGCTTTCTGCCGTGCTTTGTCTCCTCTTTTCTTCCCTTCCCCTCAAACCAGATTTCAGCAGTCTGACATGGAAATCAAGAACAATGGCCAAACAAACCTGAGCCAAAGACTAATAACAGACCCATAAGTTTCAAATATTTTTCTTCAGTAAACAGTGTAAAAGAGAGAAATCAAAAATGAAATTAAGGGTAAGTTTGCCTTAATCCTCCAGCAAACGACGGAACTTTAGCACATCAGAAGCTGTAGGAGCCATAAGGACTTTAGAAGGTAGGTGTAGCCTCATTTATTCATGATGATTCAATTCTTTCATCCATCACTGTCACAAAATTTCCATGTGCTCTGGGCAGGCACAACATGGAGAATGAGCTGCTTTCAGGAGGTCATGAAACTTCTGTTACCTTGTTAAGAAGGGCTGTGAAGCATGGATTTACCTCTTATCCAGGGTCAGTGCTGGCAATAGCTGATGAAATTGAAATGTCGGTGGGATTTCCCTTTTTTCTCCTTGCCTTTTGAGGTGGCAGCTTGGTGCTGCCGGTGAGGGGGTGGTGGAGCCCTGCAGCCGCCCTACCCATGGTGGCAGCGTGAGGAAATTCAGAACAAGGTGCAGAAACCTGAGCCCCTCGAGTCATAGAATCATAGACTGTGTTGGGTTGGAAGGGACCTCTGAAGGCCATCTAGTCCAACCCCCTGCAGGGAGCAGGGACATCTCCAACTAGATCAGGTTGCTCAGAGCCTCATCCAGCCTGGCCTTGGATGTCTCCAGGGATGGGGCCTCCACCCCGTCTCTGGGCAACCTGGGCCAGTGTCTCACCACCCTCGGTGGAAAGAACAACTTCCTAATATCTCATCTAAACCAACCCTGCTCCTGTTTAAAACCATTGCCCCTCATTCTATCGCTACATGCCCTTGCAAACAGCCCCTCCACAGCTTTCCTGGAGCCCCTGGAGGGACTGGAAGGGGCTCCAAGGTCTCCCCGGAGCCTTCCCTTGTCCCGGCTGACCTCCCCCAGCTCTCTCAGCCTGTCCCCACACAGAGGGGCTCCAGCCCCCGGATCATCTTCATGGCCTCCTCTGGCCCCGCTCCAACAGGTTCATGTCCTACTTGTGCTGAGGGCTCCAGAGCTGGAGACAGCACTCCAATCTTCTGCTTTAAATAAACTGGGCTAGTATACTACCACTCACAGCTCAAGCAGAAAGTGGTATATCAGCAATCCCCGTGAAGAACCTGTTGGACAACGTTGCCTTCCTGCCTTACACAACCCCAGCCCTCAATGCGGAAAAATAAGAAGGTCCGGGTACTCGTGTTGGGTACAGGTGGCATGTACTGTGGCAACTGGGTCGTGTATTCATGAGGTGGTGGGCAATATGCTGGAGAGATCACCCGGGCCATCTAATCTAACTCCCACTTCTCTACGGGACTTCTCAGTCCCGTTCATCATTCCCACTGCTGTGGTACAAATCACAAGTCTGGTCTGTACAGTTTTTCTAACTTCTACTTCTCCGTTGCAGTAACAGTCTGGGGGACTTTTGAGGCACACTGTGCTTTGGAGAGTAGAAGAGGTTTTTCCTTAAGTCATTAGGGAAGGAAATAAATAGTGATATAAATAACAGAAGACGTAACAATTGCCTTGGTAGATTGATCTTCTGTTGTTAAATCTTGTACCTTTTAGTTGGACAATCATAGCATAAGACATTTTATACAACACGTTTTTTTAATAAATACATTTTTATGTTGACATCATCCTGAAATATTTCATTTTAATGTTAAAATACAGAGGGAATTGTTGGGCGTGTTCTCTGTGCATCACTTCACTGCTCCACAGGCCCCGCACAACGGGCAGAACAATAATCACTTTACCGAGGCTGCAGCTATATCCCCGTGTCTTCCATTAGCTGATTAAATCTTTATGACTGATACAGAACATAATATTTTTTAAGCAAACTTATTACTAGGCCAACAATGCAGATCCTCCAGGGATGACATCTTCGTCTTCAAGAGCAAAAGTCATGTACTGAGGAACTAGTCTAGAACTGAGGAACTAGTCAAGAAACAAGTCCCAGAAACCACCTTTAAACCTGAACAGGACAAAGGTTTCTGTGTCTGGGGTGCCAGGTTTACAGCATGGGCAGTACTGACACCCAGATAACCTGTTGGTACCCAAATAACGCCCTTATTTAGAAAGAAATTTTCTATATTCTAGGAATTTAAAAACAAGTAGAATAAATCTGTTACTTTGGTCTTTTAACTGCATTTTATAGTATCTGGGATAAAAAAGGGGAGGAAGAAATAAAAGTTTTAGGTTGGCCCCGCAGAACCACAGTGTCTATCTGACACTATTGGGAACTGTGGATAATGGTGTCGCGTAGACAGGAGTCAGCCACTGCGGGTTTTTGTCCAAAGACCACATCACAATTAACAAGCGTTTGGAAGCCCCTTGGCCCCCACCACGAGGAGAGGGATAGGTGTGAGGAGAGCAGCTTAAAATAGTGAATTTGGTTTGAGGGTGGGACACTTGTCTGGGATGTTGTAGGACTGCTTCGAACAGCCGAGGGTGGACACGTGAGGGTCTGGTTGCACACCNCTGGGATGTTGTAGGACTGCTTCGGATAGCCGAGGGAGGGTCTGGTTGCACACTCAAGAGCGTGGTGTGGACCTTCACGCATGGTGTGAAATGGGGACCATGTCAAGTCCTGCTCCTCCACCTTCGTGTCGCGGTGTCTTTGTCTCCCCTTCCAGCCCAGGAGCACTAGCACAGCCCACCATGGGCCGGCCTGTGTAAGGACCAGGTATAGCCTAGAAAGGGCTGCAAAAGTCAATCCTGCAAGAGAACTCAGTCTTGGATAGCCATTCTTAAGCAAAAATTTTTTTGGAGAAGAGCTAGTGATCTCTCTCCTTCAGTCTTCAGGAAGACTGTCTTACTGGTACTGAAGAGCAACGTGCTTTTGACCATGATTCCAACGCTCATCAATTATTTGGCTTTGATTTCAACACCTTTCACCAATCTGAATGAACTGGATTAATTAAGGGGAATGTATGTCTTACCATGCTAAAATATTTTGACAAATCTCCCTCTTTGGCCTTTCAAACTAAAAAAAAAAAAAAAAAAAATCTATTGAATGCAAACCATCACAACAAAAATGTTAATTCTTGTGCAGAAGTGAGAAAAATCAAATATTCATGGCTCGGGAGGGTGTTAATGTTAAAATTTGTGCCAGAGCAGATTTCTGGCAATTTTCATTAGGAGGAATCTGAGGGTGCCGGAGGCAAATAGCAGTATCCTGACCTTGAGAGAATTTGGAAAATGCAGTTATTGCTGGAGAGAGGCTGCTGTGGCCATGCAGGGATGTCAGACACAGGTCAGTGGAGGCAGACGCTCGAACCCTGCCTGGCAACGGGATGTGTGATCTAGAAAGTGACGGAGAAAACCTCTAGGCCAGGTATCAGCTTAGGAAGGGACATATCCTCAGACGTTAGGACTAGGAAAAAGCTATATTTTTGACAGTAAATATTGGTAGCCTTAAATTTTTCAAGATCAAATATTGAGAAGAAGGAAAGGAGGCAGTGCAGTTGTAATCCCTGCTGGGCAGAACCTCACCTCCTCGATCCGGAGAAAAAGCCTTTACCCTCTAACGGCTGGGTCACCAAGTACCTCTGAGTAAAGGTGTGCAACATTTTTATGGCGAAACATAAAACTGGGCAACGCTTCACCTGGGTTCAGCTTTTCTTTTAATGAGCATGAAATTCAGGTTCAGGTTTACTGACGACTCTCGATTACTGGAGAGAAATTTGCGGTTCAGGTTTGAAGCATAATTCTCTGCTTGCCAAAACTCAACTGCATGACAGATATAAACGGAGTGTCGCAGAAAAACCCTGCCATTGCTATACAAGCAGGAAACTTGAAATGCTGTGGGATTTATTTTTCTAGGACAAATGCCTCTGTAACCTCATTCTTCATTTTCTGTACAACTGTACAGAAACTGTACATGAAATTTATATGGAATTACGGTAACTAGAAATAAACCAAACAGCTCCCCTCCAAAAGTCCTCCCCCAGGTGTGTTCAAAAGGTCAGGTCAGAAGCTTCTCAGCTTTGCATGGTCCACTTTAGTGCTGAAAAAGAACGCCACATTAATCAAAACGAATGAAAATTGTCCTTTAGCTCAAGTGGTAAGAGGCCTGTGGTTTGGGAGCAGAAGGTTGTGATTAGTGCTCATCAGGCTGTACCCAGGCCACCTTCTGCTCTGTTACACCGGTGTAAATCAGCAATAACTTAGCGTGAGGTATTGGGATTCATGTCACAATATGTTAGAAGTCAGAAACTGATCTACCTCCAAAAACACTCATGGAAATGAACTTTCACTGATCATTTTAACATCGGTATTATTATTGCAATTATTCTGTTAAATAATTTAGACACCCATTTGGTAGGCACGCTTGACAAATATATGCTGGTCCATCCAAGGCACCCAAGTTCGGACCCTTCCATGCACCTTCCCAGCTCCAGAAAAACAACCTCTGAAAGTCCCGCTGTCCCTTCTCCTGCTGCAGTCCTTTCCACCGTGCCTGTAAAACAAGCCTTTTGGACCTGCTTCCCGGGACGGGAAAGTGACTCACCCGGTAAGGATTCCGTGGGGAAATCTGTGATGGCAGCGCCGGGCTCCAGCACTGCAGCCCCAAGGCTGTAGAAACCTTGATGGAGCGGCGCTCAGTCCCACAGCTGCCACCACACGGTCCTGAGACACCACTGAGGAGTGGTGACCCACTGACTTGGGTAGCAAAGTTATCCTTAACAGGATAATTTTGTTTATCAACACTATGTTAAAGTTAATCAATAACTATCTTAAAAGTTAAGGCTCTTTTTAACACCTGCTGCTCAGTGGTTTTAGGTGAATGTGCTTGATCCCTGCCAGGGCACATGAAAGTGGTCTCCTTGAACTATATTTTGGGAAAGAGAAGTGTTTGGAGAGCTGCGGTGCTGGGATCAGTGGTGCAATAAGGCGATGTGTCTGCACTGGAACGCGTTCCTCAGAAACACAAGCCTTCAGCCAGGGCAGGTTTTGTTACCGTTGGCCAAAGCTTGAGACCAGTTATCAGAAAAGTTTGCACTTATTCATTTCAGTGTAAAGATCAGCACTTCCCACCCCTTCTCCAACCCTCCTTTTGTTTTCCCCCAGGTTCTCCAGCCACCACCTCGGCGGGGGCCGGCCATGTCCTTTCCCAGCAGGAACCAGAGATGTCCTTCCCCAGCCCAGCCCCAGAGCACGTCCTGGCCTACAGACCTCCAGCTGGAAGGGCATTCTGCTGGAGAGCAGTGGTATCTAAAAGCAAATTGGGACAAATTCTGTTAGCTCATTTGTTAGTTTACTGTGTCTTGAGTACCGTACGTGTGAGCCAGAAAAGTAGAGTGTGTTTTGCAGGGAGACATTCATGCGGGACTGACATAATTACTGAACGTGGCCTTTAATAACAATCAACAAACTGTATACGAGAAAGAAGTTTAATGAATATAACTCCTTTCTTAAATGTTGCTATAAAATACGTTGACTTAGCTACAGACAAATCATACATATATGTAATTCATTGAATTTATACATGTATAAAAAATTAAGACAAACAAGATACAGTCATTCAAATAAATTTGAACTTTCCCTTTTCTACGTTTTTGCCCTCGTTAGACTCCAAGAACCCAGACATTCCTTTCCCTTTATTTCTGTGAAAGCTTATAAAAATGGAGGTCAGTAATCTAGCGATCCTGGATTTAAATTCCTTCTTAAGCAGATTAATTCTTTATTCTTAAAATAAATCCAAAAAAAAGCGGCGATGAAAGCATTGCGTATAGTGGCAGTATTATTGGAGTACTGGGAGTTGCTCTTTTCCCGCGAGCCTTGTGATACTGAGTGCTTCTCAATGGGCCTCCTGTAACCTGCTCATGGGTTTCGCTTTGAGGCTGCAGCTCTTTTTTCTCCAGAGTTATTCTGGCAGGGATCGCTGGCGTTAGTGCGAGGGGTGGGTCCCTTCCTAGGCTGCCCTTGGACTTGTGTGTGATGGTTGGCAGAATAAAAATGTTAAGGATATTCTCTTTGTCTAGTATCTTATAGTTGCAGGTGTTTTTTGGCTCTGGGTGTTATGGTTGTTACAGAGGAGAAGGGAAGAGTTCTGCAGGAGTGAGAAGGAAATGTCTTGTGCCTCCTGCCCAAGGGCTTGGTGGCACACAGGTTAACCAGGATGGGTTAACCCAGGGGGACGCTGCTATATCCGTGGGGCTTCCTCTGTCCTGTGGCTAGCTGGTTTCCTTCTCCCACAACCCAGCAATCTTTTCCTTTTTTTTTTTTTTTTTTTTTTTGTAGATAGCGCTAAACTTTGCGCTACGCTCCATGAAATAATCTCCATCTTCTGGACACGTCAACAACTTTCCGTTCTCCATCTTTCTTACTTCGTTGTGGCCAAATGCCTTGCAAGACATGAATAATGGGTTTATTCTTCCTTCGAGTATGTACCTTTATGTTATCTCTTGGAATATTTTTGCTTCGCAGGCTGGCACCAAAACAAAATGAGAAACATTAATGGAACTTCAAAACAAGCCACCTACTCTTGGAAACCTTACTAGTAACTTTGTCTGCTTTATTTTGATCATAATGTATTTTAAGATGTTGATCTTGGAAATGCGAATGGTGGCTGATTCCAGCTTTCGTGCCTATCATTAGTTTATTGCATCTAAAAATGGCTGCGGAAACTCAAACCTATTTCGAAGTACAATATTTTGGTTCTACATGTCTGCTTGGAAGGAGGCGGGAGGCCCGGCTTCCAAGCGAGCTGGCTCTTTGGTTTGGTCCTCACCCTGCCATTTACGCGGGTGGCAATGCAGCGTGTCCTTGGGCAAGCTCAGGTCGGCGTTGGCTTTGGAGCAAGCGTTGGCGCAACCTGCCTCAGGAACATGAAGAGGAGCACAAATCTGAGCATGGACTTTCTCTCAGCAGCAAATCCCTCTGTTAAACCAGGATTTGAGGGAGCCAGCACATGTTATTTGTGCCCTTCCAGAAAGGGAGACCAACTCGCAGGGCTGTGTTTGGACGTGGGGACAGAGCTGGGCACTGGCTACCACATGTGCTCCATGTGCCGCCATCCCTTGGCCAGGAAAAGGTGCCTCATGGGCATCCGTGTCCCAAGAGCCAAAGAAAAGGAAGCTGGATCCCCTCCGCGAGGTTTTATGTTGTTCCTGCTGTTACTATGATAATTTTCATATCTTGAACACATTCCAAGAACATTTTGCATCTTCCTTTTCACTACAGACACAAACAGCTGTTTTAAAAGAAACTGATAAATAGATGAAATCTTGTGTGTCTTCCAAATATTTGCTTAACTACAATGACTGCATTGGGAAAAGGCAGTTTCTGGACTGAGGCTTGACTTGTAAATAGCCAAATTATGCAAACACTTGATTTATGATCCAGTGGGTAGTAATTTATTCAGTATCATGGGACCAGACTGCTAGTCTCATATTCATTATTGATATACATAGTTAAATGAAAATTAAGAGAATTCTCTTCAGGAAATTCTCTGTTCAAAGAGAAATCTCAGGCTTGCTTCCCTCCACTGATAATTCAGAATTCCCCTCAGAAAGTGTAATTTTCACTTTGGATTAATTCTCAGCCCTTTGACGTTGGCAACTGGAATTCCCACTGATCTCTCCAGAGACAAAATTCCATCCGTGTATATAACCGAATTTGAGACCACAGGTATAGAAGAAATCTATTTCATTCCTTAATGAGAACCAAGAGCTCTTTGTTGCCAAAGAGGTTGTTTCTCCTTCGCTTTGCACAAAAACTAGTCCAGAATGATGTAGTCTTTAAATAAAGATTCCAGCAGGGGTATTCAAGTCTGGAGTTATTTGTCAAATTAGTCATGATACTTGTTGGTAAGTAATAACAACTGGAAAACTTCACATTACATGCTAGGAGGAAAATTGGGCTAAATAATTCTTAAGCAGCGTTCAGATGTCAGGCAGGAAATCCTGCTCGCATGGGACCACATCACGTTACACACCTTTTTGGGGCTCTTCATTGAGAAAGGATTTCTGTTGCCTTTTAAAGCAGCGTGAGGGGTTGTAGGAGAGAGGTGAGGAGATGCCTTAACCTGCCAAGGAAGGTCTGGTGTCTGCTGAGGGCAAACTCAGGCCAGGCTCAGGTTCCCGAGCACGGCACCAGCTGGGAAGGGCTGACCTGGGTGCCTTTGGAGTGTACCAGCCCTGGAAGTGGAGCACCCGAGCCTGACGGACCCCAGGGGACTTCTGGCCTGCCCTGCAGCCACGATAGCTGTGAAATGGGTGCACCAACCTGCCCATGAGCATTGCCAAGGGGTTTTGCTCAGGACCGGGGGCAGGTTTTTGGTACATGCAATGCAGGTCAGCAGATCAGGAAGGGTGTGATGTGCAAGAGCAACCACACGTGTGTACTGTAGTGCCAGTAGAGCCAGTGGCGGCTATACGTGTCACCACTGGCTCTCTGCAGCTCCCTGAAAGGAGGGGGGAGGCAGGGGGAGTCAATCTCTTCTCCCAAGGAACAGGCTATGGGCCAAGAGAAAACGGCCTCAAGTTGCACCAGGGGAGGTTTAGAATGGGTATCAGGAAAAATTTCTTCCCAGAAAGGGTTGTGAAGCCTTGGCAGAGGCTGCCCAGGGCAGTGGTGGAGTCGCCATCCCTGGAGGGATGTAAAAGCCGGGCAGACGCGGTGCTGAGGGACATGGGGTAGCGGTGGTTTTGTCAGTGCTGGGTTGATGGTTGGACTCGATGGTCTGAAAGTTCCCCTCCAACCTAAGGAATCCTGTGATTCTATGAAGATGGTGCTAGCTCCCAAGCAGAAGTTTTCACAGGTCCCTGGGGGTGGCTGGGCACTTGCAAGCGTGGCCCCCCAGGCTGCTGCCACCCCTGCCAGCCAAGGGCAGGCTGGGTGCGGGAGCTGCCTGCCCCTCCAGAGCCCAAAGCCTGCAGGGCTGCCCGAAAACACACGCCATGGAGATTATTTTTGTTTAAGCGTATTTGAGCTTAATTTTGCAGTCCAGCTGTGGGTTGAGGAAGACTGGGAACTTATCCCTTCCCCCCCATGACAGTGGATATGGATTCATTTTACAGTGGATATGGATTCCTTTTACATTGGATAGGCACCTGATGGAGAAAGAGGGACACCTCCGTTCCCCCTTGGCCACCACCAGGCAGCTGAAGCCAGCACAATCCTGTCAATTTGGAGAAGCAGTTTTGTGTCCCCAAGTGCAGAAGGGCCAAGCCTCAGCTGGGAGATGGGTGGGAATGTATCCTTAGCCTGGCGCTTTGGGTGTCCTTGTAAGAGGACCAGCCCTCTCAGGCTGCGGGAGGACCAGGCACCGCATCACCCAGGTCCAGGCCAAGTGCTCTGATGGCGACTTAGGAAAAAACAAGCCACTGTGACCATTCCCGGCAGTTTCTGAGCCAAACTCACCGCTGGCAGTGGATGATAAGCGTGCTTAGGGCAGGCTTAAGGAGCTGGGACCTTCAAGACACTGACATCTCTTTAGCCTAGTGAAGGAAGAGTGTTATCAGAACAACATTTGGTACCTATGTTTAAATTGTGATCCAGCTATAGACATCTATAAGGTAAACTTCTACATCTGATATAGTTTTAGAGTCCCTGTAGAGCAACTAGAAAGGAATAATCACTTTTAAGGTGTGATTGATTTCACCCAAAAGCAGCCATACAAAATAGATCACACAGATGTGCACAAGGACCCTCAATTGCTTGCCTCATATCTATATATGATTTTTTTCCTGGCTCACTGTGCTGGACATAAGTGCTTATGATAACTCCGAAAGGCAGGGAGTCCTAGAGGAATGTGAAGCTGAGCTGGTTGCTCAGACTGAACAGGGCGGCCTCAGCTGGAGACTCTCAGTGTGTTCTAGCAAAACCCCGAGTGAGCAGGGTGGTTACTCACAGCAGGGCTGGGTAAAAACCGAAAACGCAGGGCTGAGTGCCCATCACCAGCAGGACGGCCAGGTAGCCCAAAGGTGCTTTTCCCGAGCCTTCCCATTTCAAACACGGCCTTCCAGGGGCCCGTTTCCGCAGGCGCGTGCGGGGCGCTGCACACCCTGCGCTGGGAGCTGGACGAGGGTCAGTCCTGGAAGCCGTTTAACACCGCAGCAAATCCACATTCCTCGGGCCATTAGATCTCTGCTGTGATGCCTAGAAAGCCGGGCCTTTGATCAGACTTAGGGGGTAACCTTTAACTACTCCCTCCTCCCCTTCTCCTTCCGTCCTCCTTCCTCTTTCCTCCCTTCCCACCTTCCTCCCTTCTTCTCTCCCACTTCCCTTTCTCCCCCTCTTCCCACCTGCCTGCCCCTGTGCAACCCCAATAATCTAAAACAATTTCTTGTTTTTGCATTGCAAATAAATAAAGAATGGTTCCGGTTCTTCTCCCTGTGCCTCTCTGTGTTATCTATGTCGTTCATCCCTTCCACCTGACTTCTGGCTCTTTTTCAGCCAAGCAGGACAAAAAATGCCCATGTTATGCGTTCATGCAGCAACATTTGCAACCATCTTTATAGGCAATTTTTAGTGAAATTAAAAAATTTTTAGTATAGTAGTTAATGAAACTTCTTTAGAACAATAATTTGTTGTGCAGAGGAGCAGGTGAATATTCTCACTTCCAAGCATCGGTACCACGGAAAGGAAAAGAGAAAGTACACACGTATTCCCCAGGAGGATATTTAGATCATTGATATGCTAGTAGGGATGCAAACAGAAATAATGTGCAGGAAGAAACGGAAACAAAGCAAAAAGTCATCGTTTGCTCGAGCTGCACGCAGCATTACTGCAGCGCTATTTTTCTTGTTTGAGGAAATCCATATTGAGCTGGCATTTCTTCCACATTTCGTAAGATGCGTGGGCTAAAGAAACGGCTTTCTGAGGGATTTCAACTCCTTCCACGTTGTCAGCCAGCCTATAAAGAAGTTGGGCACAGCGGTTCTGCTGATTTTCTGTGGAGGCGTTGTGCTGAGCCCCCGAAGCCGTAGGTGCCTTCCCTGCCCGCTTCCCCCTCGCCGGGCTGCCTTCTCCCCACCTGCGGGGTGGGGGTGACAACGTTGCCTGCTTTCTATAAAAATAATAAAAATAAATAAATTGGGCAAAACCCACACTCTGTATTACCTTTTGAAGTTTACCAAAAAATAAAGAACGACCTTTCGGGTTATAACAGTTAATAGAAGCAAGTCATTTCTAGGAGCAAACTACACCTTGGTGAGACTGAAGAGTCAACGATTGTGGCTTTTTGGAGATGCAGGAGTTTGCACGGGGAGGGTGCTTGAACTTTGCCTTTTCACTTGCAAAACACTTTGGCGTCATTCAGTAATTCAGGAAGTGAATCAAGCACAAAGGTGTCAGAGAACAAATTTCACGGAGGAAGTGACACCAAGGTCATTACCCATGCTAAAAATAACCCAGCCAAAATACTTCAAACCAAGTTTTTTTTTTCTATGGAGAAGATAATGTACAAGGACTGATTTCTTAGTCATAGGGGCTTTTGGGGGGGGGTGTTTTGTTTTAGCTTCCTTCCCAAAATTTGTACAGACATGGTGAAAAATGAAAATCGAGCCTTACTTTCCAGCTATGAATTGCCAGCTACTGTCACGCAGGCGTACACAAAAATAAGCTGATTTGTTCTTGCAGCCCCATTTTGCAGTCTGATCTGGAACCCAACCCACAGCCACAAAAGAGGTTTCACCCATTCCAAAAATATACCCGAGGATAATTAACATGACAACATTTAGCAATTACTTCACTCTTCATCTTCAAGGCGCTTATTGCATCTCTACTCCTGGTCCACTTAGATTTGTGACAACTTTTTCTGTAGGCAAAATTGTTCCTTTTTCATTTATTTGTGTCACAAAGTGGCCTCTGAGAGCTGGGTTGGCGCTGTTAGAAAATACAAAGCACCCAGAGCATATGGGCAATTCTGGACCTTGCTCGGTACCTTAGGATGCTTTTATTTATTCAAACGACCCCTCCGCAAGGCTCACGTGAATTTAAATCCCTGAGTAAATGCAGGGAGTTAAAGTGTTGCTTTGTAAATGGCCACGAATGACTTTCTTCAGTGAGGTACAGAGATTTCTAACCTCTACTGGCTGGAGGCATCGGTCAGAGCTGACGGCACCAAAGCAATCCTGGTCTTGGTAGATGGTGGTACTGGTCACATCTGCCCCGGCGCTGAGGACCGACCTGGCCCAGCAAAAGGAGCTGGATCCAACTGGAAGTGGGTGGGGTGGAGTACCTTGGAAACCGCTTCAAGAGAAAATGATTCTTTAATGGGAAAAGTGTGATTTTTCCAAGTAATTTGACCCGAGTGGAAACAAAGCTTGTCAGAGACTGTATTACGTGAAAATGTTTGCAGAGTGATGTCAGTGTGTTAGCACTCTTAGCAGACAGTTGGGGCTTTATTCACAAAAAGGACACATTTTCACTGCCTGTAGCGGATTCATAAATGAGACTTTCTGTGCTCAAGTGAGCGCCATGAAAGTACAGCCTTTCCGTTTGGAGGGAAAACATGGGGTTTTTGCGTAGATGGGCCAACCTGGTTTCTGTCTCTGTGAACGCAGGTTATCAAAGGGGCTTCAAAGGTCTGTAGGTGGCTGTGAATCCCCCTCAGCAAAGGGAAGGAGACAGGGACAGAGGGGCTGAGGGGCTTCCTGAGCATCAGGTGGCTCGGGTGAGAGATCCACCTACCTCTGCCTCCTCTCTCCCTGGCTCTTGTTTAGGGAAATGTGTTAATAAGCAAGGAATGTGTGCAATGACCCATTCTCAGATATACTGCCGCGGCTCCGGCAGTCTCCACAGCAACAGCATCACACAGCCCGCTCCCTAAGACAATTGGGAAAAATACGGTTTGTTTGGGCGCTAACGGCCCTTCCAGCTGGGTGACGTTTTCTGCTGGGGATGATAAACCCTAGGACGGCGCGGACAAGCAGTGAAGGTGGGGCGAGGGAGTCGGAGGGATGTTTTGCAGAACCTGGGAAGCCTGGAGTCGGTCCTGGGCCAGGAGGCAGGCAGCCAGGTCTCAGGAATATTTTGGGGATGCTCAGCCACTCGTTTCCATGCAGGGGGGAGTCCACGAGTGCTAACAGAAGGATGGGATTCACAGTGCCGGGGCAAGGGGCTACTTGATCAGCTACTGTATGGGTCACCTTTTTCCGCGCACCTTTTTCTGCTGTCCTTTGCCTGGAAACCGGCAGTGGAGGAATTCATCCAGGAAAGTCTTCAGTAAAGCCTCCTAATTTTCTGTAGCTGGCCCTTGCTCCTCTCTTTGGGAGTGAGGAATGAATATTGCCTGTATCACTTACAGCTTGCTGCCATCGGTTTCTGTGGAATAAAATAATCCCCTTTCCCCTCTGCTCCAGCTTTTCTGAAAAGAAATAATATATAATCTGCAGGTGGTCTGTGGGATGGTCCCTTGCCGGTGATTTCATTTTGGTTGCGGTGCAATATATTGCTATCGTTATTTGCACATCTTCAGTAGTAACATGCTGGGGGAAACGCAGACGCTTTGATTAGAACAGGCTGAAGCATCTCAGCATTTGGGAATGATTTGGGTTTACGGTGCCGCAGGTTCAGCGTACACTCGTGCAGGCGCATCCGTAAGAGGAGGTCAGACGTCCTGGCCCGCCGTCGCTTGCGATGCCCTCCCATCGGGGCTCCAGGGATGTGACTAACATCTGTCACGCATTGCCCTCCCAAGGAAAGTGTGTGCAGCAGATTTAAACCCCTCCTCAGGCCCAATGCACATGTATTTCATTTAAAAGTCTGACAGNAAAAAAAAAAAAAAACAGGGAAATAAATCAACATGGTCTTACCCTCACTGTTTAATTAGTTCGTATTGTATTCATAGCCCATTTTCACTTCATTATTCATAACTGTCAGTTCACTTCCCCCCCCACCCCCTGGCCTTGTTTAATTAAAATTATTTAAGAGAAATCAGAGCTAGGCGAGGGTGCCTGACTTCCAGGCTTGGGGACCAAATTCTTCCTTTCTGCATAGGTCAAGTGCAGTACCGGCAGCTGCAATGAAAGCTGATCTCTGCTAATATGCCACAAGCCATGATTAAGGGAAAAGACAAGGTAAAAGTGCCTCCCCATTAATTTCTCCCCGAAAAAGGAGGTGGAGGTGAGCCTGGGCCCTCCAGCGATCCGCTCTCCCCAGCTCTTCCTGACCCGCAGCAGAAAGCAAGCCCGAGGTCAGACCTTCACCACAAGCAGAAATCACAAGCCAAGAGGCTTCCAACAGAAGCCAAATCTCTGTAGTTGTAGCTCTGCGCTCACTGACCGGTGGCACGGCAGTCATGAAGGCTGGAGGTCTCCTTTCCCGGGAAGAGGACCCTGGGGATGGCTGTGATGCCTGCTCATCAGCCCCAGGAGCGAGCTCGGCTTCGCTTATTTGCTTTGCTCGACAGGCGCTTTGGAGACGGTGTCAACAGTACCCAGATGAGACCTCTGCCTCTCTCATTAAAAGCAGCTGGAGCAGATGCCGGGCTCGTGCCGTGCCACAGGTGGCAACGGACACGGGGGGCAAAGGGGACAGCCAGGGGCAGGGCTGTGGGAACAGCAATGGTGGCTCCTTGGGCTGGGGAAGGTCACCCACCCTTCCTTCCCACGGGGACAGGTCATCCACCCTTCCATTGGTGCACTGGAAGGTGTTTCCAGGCAGGACAGCCTGCAAAGGGCTTCTGGTCATCGATGGAGAGGCGAGAAGCTGCCGACCGTGGACAGTTGGGGACAGCCCAGCTCCTTGGGATGGCCTCTGGAGAAGTGGCGTCTTCTGCCTGCTCTCCACCTTGGCAGAGGAACAACGACTACAGGGTCTGCTGGGGGGGAGTTAAGGGCAAGGAGAGGCTGGGGCCGTATGTGGGTGCTGGGAGGGAGAGAGATGGAGAAAATAAAGTGTGAAAACCCCCACCGAGAGGTACAACCACGGCACCGTGTGAGGCTCCTCTGGTCCTCCCAGGGACCGTCTCACCCAGGTCTACGGTGCATGGCCCGGCACGGCTGGGGGACCAGCAAAATGCCTATTCTGTACCTCGTTTCTCTGCCGTCCTGCAGCGGCCGAGGCAAACATCTGGGAACCACCCTCAGAGAGAAATCCCAAGCCGCTTTCTTTTTCTCCTCCCTAAAATCCGAATGTGCCACTCGGGTAAGGCTGTCTATTGAGGGCTAAGGGCTGCAGGGGCTTAGCCGGGGAGGAAGAGCTTGGAGGATTCCAGGGAGACCAGGATTTAGATGTTTGCTTTTGATGGTGATCGCCCTGACGCTAAGGAGGCTCTAGAGTCAGCGCATTGCTTTGACCTTAAAAATGAACAAAATTGCCACCATTGTAAGGAGCCAAACCAGGGTATAACTCGGCTTGTGTATTTTACGGTGAACGCTCGTTTTTGTGCCTCCTGCGCTGGCATAATTGGGCCACTGTTCAGGTGCGTGTTGCTCTTCAGGAAGGACACATAAGCATGTGTTTAAGACCTATGAAATCACCAGCCTTTTTTGGCTTTCCTAAATCAACAGGACTTAAGCATGTGCTTAAAGTGCTTTTTCCGAACTGGGGCCTTAAAGAGCTGAGTTAGCTTATCCACCTTCCTCTTTAAAAGATGGATGTGGAAAATTTCCCAGATTATACATCTGCTCTTCCAATTTACACCGCGGAGGGCAAGGCTGAGTACGGAGGGAGCAGAAAAGGGGGAAGAAAAGTAAAAACAATCCTGAGCTGGCAGCCTGGCAAAAAAAAAAATAAAAGAAAAAAAGAAAA
>VXBO01013936.1:0-12442 GCA_013400135.1 Rhinoptilus africanus | reverse complement strand
AAAAAAAAAAAAAGAGAGAAGGCGAAGCAGCTGCCTGCCAGATTGGGAGGGCTACGAGCCCCACGGCCGGGCCATCTGCGCGCCAGGCTCCCACCAGGTGCTGGGGAGGCAAAGGGGAGCCTGTTGAGAGACAGCAACACCCCCGTACGGGCAAGAATTGGCTTCTTTTGCGGTCGCCTCTGGCCCTTCCGTCCCCCACCTGATGCACCCCCCGCTCTCGGCGCAGGTACCAGCCGAGGAGGGGAGTGATGGGTTTGGGGAAGCCTCTGCCTGGGCTTTGAGTTTTCTCCCCGTGGTTGTGTGTTCCCGGTGCATGGAAACACAAAGGCGGCGATGGTCAGTTGGGATGTGGCATTTGGGATGCCACGTGGAGAAAAAAAAAGGGATTATTCCCCTACAAACCCAAAACACTATAGACACAACCTTTGATCCTCCAGCTTTGACCTTGGTGTACGTCTCACCCCAAGACAGTTCCAGCAAATACCCTTTCTTTTGGGGTTTTTTTTGGTTTACTTTCACTGTATTTCACTGTATTTTTTTTGGTTTACTTTCACTGTATTTCGCCCCCATCCCGTTGCCGTGTGGTCCGTCTGTCGCTGAGCCTGTGATAACACACAGCGGAGCCCCGGGCGCTTTGCGCTGCCGTTGCCCTCAGTTGGTTGCAGGACTGACTGGGTGCAATTTGGTGGCCCACCATAGGTGCGGGGCTGACCCTCTTACCACTCCTCTGCCCTCAAACCCGGGGAATTTATGAGCCTTATCTTGGCTGCTAGACCTTCCTTCCCTTCCTCTACTTGTTCTTTACTTCCTCTCTCATAGTTTTGAAATTTTATCTGGACCTAGGCTGTTCTTCACATCACATACTCTCTCTTTGATTTCAAAGGCGGAAGGGAAGTTATTTAAAAATAGGCTCCATCGTAGACAGCGTTCTGGTAATTAGGCACGGAGCTCGGCCTCGTCAGTACATCTGTGGCTCTGAGGGAGGTCAGCGCGCTCCAACCTTTGAGAAAGAGGAGAAAGTCAAACTGTTTCCACCATTTGCCTGCTGAGAGCCAGGGACCCCCTTTGTGTGGATTTCTTTGTGTTGTTGGGTAGCTTGGGCTGGTTCCTTCAGCTTTGCGTTTGCCTTGAGGATGCAGCAGGTAAAGGGTGAGCCCCAGTGAGAGCGGGGGGTGCTGGTGGGGCTGGGCTGGTGTCCCGCGCTCAGTACGCGGCTGCCAAAGGGCTGAAGCAGGGATGAAACCACCAAACTGATCTCTTACTAAATGCCCGTTAGATGATGATCGCTTACTGCTCTTTTTGAATCACGCCAACGACGCGCTGGGGCTGACTTTCTTCTCAATGAGGTATAAACCACTGAAGTCGGTCGGGGAGATTGAGATGAAATGGGAGGCAGAAATCCTTTGCTGTGAGGGGGGTGAGCCCCTGTCCCAGGGTGCCCAGAGAAGCTGTGGCTGCCCCATCCCTGGAGGGGTTCAAGGCCAGGTTGGACGGGGCTTGGAGCAGCCTGGGCTGGTGGGAGGTGTCCCTGCCCAGGGCAGGGGGGGCACTGGGGGGGCGGTAAGGTCCCTTCCCACCCGAACCACCCTGTGATTCCATGATTCTATGTCTTTCTCCGTTCTTTGAGTCCACTGTAGCAAAGGGCTGCGGAGGCAGCAGCGGTTTCGGAAGTGTGGGTCACTTGGGAAGGTGCTGCTTGGAGATGAGCTTTGCCACTAACCTACAATGTCACCCCAAGGAGCAAATCAACCCATCTCCTCTGCCTCCGTTTCCCATCCGCAACACAAACATCACCAAAGATTGAAAAAATCCATAAAAGAGATGCAGATTATGACTACCTTGCCTATGGCACAAGCAGTGAAGAATCAGTCCCAGGGAAAATTGCGGAGGTGAGAGGAACATCTGGCTATCTGTATGTCATTAGCAATCCCCAGAGCCTCCTGTCCTCCCAAAGCTCATAAACGGTGGGATGAATGTTTTTAAAGTATCCTTTTTTAAAAAATGTATAAGGCTACTTTAATTAAATGAACATATCTTCTCTCTTAGATCATAACCTTGGATCCCAACAGCTATGTTGGGAATTCAGAAGCATTTCAAATAATTAAAAAAAAAAAAAAAAAAAAAAAAGAAACAGTGATATTCTTGTATAGTTGGCAATTTTTCAGGCTTCATATATTAAACCAGCTTTTCCTTTTGTTAAAAGCAAGCTGAAAAGCTTTGTAATAAGATATTAAAAATTGTTTAGCATCCTGCATCCTTAATAGGAACACTTGAATGTAGACTTTAAAAGGGTGGTGCAAATCTATATATAAAATTGATTCCTTTATCTGCCTTTTTTTTGTTTGACAGAACAGGATCTTACAAAAATAAAAGTGTTGCGTGCCAAAGCGGGACTTTCATTCCAAGTAATAAATAGAACAAATAATCTTACTTTTTCATCGTTTAATCTGCTGCCATCCCCAGTCCAAAGGAGATGAGAGCTTGGCTTGTGGTTTGGGCTGCCTCTGAGAGGACACGGTGGCGTGCAGCGAGGCAGGGAGGGCAGAGTGGCTAGTAGTAGTGACAGCGGTAGTGATCTTCTGGGGCTGGGGCAGCGCTGCCCGGCACAGGGAAGGCTTTGCGTGGAAAACACTCTTGGAAAAAAGAGGAATTCCACTTTCTCACCGCCTCAGAGCTCCTTTTCTCCCAGACCTAGAAGGTCTGACGCTGTCAGTCCCTTAAAAATAACGATGGACAGAAGGTATTTGTGTCTCTCTCTCCCAGTGGGACAATATGGTAGCCCTTTCTGTCCTTCAGGATCATTGAATAACCTGAGACACAGACCCCCACGTTGTGGGCAGTAAGGCAGAGGACTGTCATCTGCATCGGCATTCCTATTTTTGACTAGTTTTAAATTGTCAAACTGCAGCATTTGCTGTGGAGACCTGTGAAGTACGTGTGGACACTGAACACGGCATTTCTATGTGTTTCCTTAAACCCATCAGGCTTCTGGTCTCCACAACATACAGACAGGAATGTCAAAGTAATAACGTTAAAAATACTGTTGATATTTCTCAGGTGACCAGTAGAAGTAAGAGACTTGTCAAGGTGGGTCTGATTTCCTGGTTAATTTTGGCTGAGCACTCTTCTCATGTCTTCGGGGTGCTCTGAACTACGTGTGGAAGTTGAGGTGACTTATTTATCACTGTTTTAATGCTTGTCGTGACCTGGCAAAATTTTCTGATTACGTAGCCCAGTTTTAATGGCTTGCTTAATACCTAGGGCTAAGATGGCTACAGACACCAAGCAATTAAAATCAGCGTTGGACTATCCTGACGGGTCTTGTTCCCCAGGCCATTGCTCCACCAAGGCATCTGGTACCTCCCGTCCATCATCAAGAGGGGCTTACGCGAAGCGCGACACCTGCGACCTCTTTGCACCTTGAAGATCAGTTTGGTGGGAGTTGGCGCCTCTCTGCCGCTGGAAACCTGCTGCTCAGGGCTCAGAAATTTTTGGCCACCTTCAGCCGCCAACACTTGTCGGCCGTTGCCCATCTCACAGCCCCTGCAGCGGCGCGGTTCCGTAGAGCAGTGACATTGGAGATACATCTGCGTTACGTGTTGGCTGAGCCGCTCTGAAGGAACTCATTTGTAAAAGTCAGCATGTTGGTAAATGGTAGCGAGTTCATGAACAACAACAAAAAGAAGTTGGATCTACAAGTCACTACAAATTATTTACTGTGTCCAGATTCATTTGCAACACTGGGCTTGGGTGCAAGAAAACCTTGAACTTCGGCCAGAAATCCCTTCTTTTGTTGTTAGCAGTTACATCTGCTGCTTCTTTCTTCTAGTGCTACGCAGATCTCTTTAATCCCTAGAATGTGTTCCCAATTTGACTGTATTTACATATATGTCTATAGCTTCACTGAAAACACCAGCCCTACTCTTCATCACATTTCCATGCTGTGTTAAGGTTTGGTTTGGATAATGTCACTTTTCTTGTGCCTGGAGAATTTGGCTTCCTGTAAGCTTTTGGAATTTGACTTCTTCCTTTAAATATCCAGAGTTTTTCCTCTTTCTCTCTTTTTCTTTTTCTTTTTTTTTTTTTTTTTCCTTTGTAGTTCTCTTTGCACTCTACTAAGGGAACCAAGGATGTGTACAGCATACCCTCTGGCCTGCCACGTTTAATTTAGATGAAGCCTCAGTATGAAAAATATACAGGAGAATTCGCGTTGTGTTTGAAGTGGGCGCTCCGCGGCTGAGGGTCCTGCAGGACCCATGGTGGAGGTGCAGGAAGTGGCAGTGAGTCATGTCTGAAGCAAATCCGATCGGACCAACCAAAATGAAACCAAAAAGAAACCAAAACCCTGAGTTAATAGATTTTAGTGCTTGACTCCGGCAATCAGAGCTAATATCATCTCATGCGGAGACTCCTGGCCAACGCAATCCCAAAATGAGTGCCGCTGGTTGTGAGCTGGGGCTGGAGCGATGCGATGATTCACCGTCCCCCGAGGAGAGCCTGCACCTCATTATGAGATAAACTCCAGAAGCCTAAAACTCGTGTCAAACACTGCGCCGTGCACTGATAGCCGGCACGGTCAGAGCAACGAAATACCCCCCAGGACCCCGCGCCCGCAGCCTCCCTGTGTCCTGGCAAACCCCCACGGGCAGAGATGCCCACCCCGTGCCTCCCCCACGGGCTCTTGCCTGGAAAAGGAGCGGAGATGAGCTTGGAAGGAGGGCAGCAGAGCAGGCAAGGAGAGATGCTCGGGATGAGAAGAGGTGGGTTCACACTGAATCCTTGCCCCAAGGAGAGATGCTTGGGATGAGAAGAGGTGAGTTCCTACAGTCCCAATGGCTGCTCTCCCCCAGGAGTTCGCTCCAGTTTCTCAGGGATGGATGGATGGATGGATGGATGGATGGATGGATGGAAATAAGCAAGGAAGGAAGGGTGATGAAAGTGTTGTGGTGGTCCACACCAAACCCTCTCAGAACAGCAGGGCTTTTTCCACACCATGAGCTGCACCGTGGCACCCTTTTTCCATGCCTGGGAGTGGCTTTTCTAAGGGTACAGAGTCTTCACGGTCCAACTTTTTAGAAGTCAAACATATATAGTGACAATCACGATAGCAGAGTGTTTCTTAACATGTGTTTTTTCCTGTCGGTACAGATAATGCAAACTATTTTTGTCTTTGTGTGCTTAAAATTGTACATTTAAAAGAACTGTGTCTCAGAAAAGATACCCCAAGGTCACTCCAGGAAAATATTGACTGATCACGGCTGGTAGTGAAAAAAACCCCGAGCCAGTTCTGTGAAAAACTACTAACTCAGTGTTCACAGAGCAGATATATGTAACTTTAAAAAGGTTTTATGGGATTTTTTTTCCCCATGTTTTACCACTGAGTTTATAAGGGAAAGGTAGATTAATTTAAAAAAAGATATTATCAACATTTTTCACATTAAAACCAACATGTTATACTGCATCTCATTCCCTTGAAGTTTAAGCAGAAACTCAGAGCTTTCCCAGCTCCAAAGAAGCCATCCCGCCTCTCTGGTTCAACAGATCTGTTGCATTAATTTACCAAGAACATCCACTTGATTTAGTTGAAATAACACTTATAAAGTAATAAATGTTTAGTTTAAGAGGAGGTTAATGAGCAAAGTTTATTACTTACTGGAAAATCATTGAAATTGAAAGCCACATATATTTACATAAAGTATGCGGCATCTGAAATAAATCCAAAGAATTTTGTTATTAATTTCCTGTGTTGTTTACATGTGTTAGAGCTATGTTTATTCCAGAAGAATCACTCACCAGGAGTGATAGAAATCAAAGTGCAAACTGGTTTATTTTTCTCAGTAACTTATTAATAACAGCATCAGTTTTTAGTGTTAGATAGATGATATGCAACAGACATTTTTCTTCAAATATATACACAATAAGTGAGAAAACAAAGCAAAGGACTGTGCAGTCAAGCGAGTTTTTTATTAAATGAAACGAAATAAAAATTAATACCATTTTTGCGATCTTGTCATTTTTTTCTATTAATTCCAAAAGATATTGAATAAGTCGCAACAGACTTTAGAGTGCAATATTTAGAGTATGTTTCAATAACCAAATACTTACACAATGAAGCGCTAATTGAGATCATAAAAACATCAAGGGTTTCATTATGTTTTCTCACAAGTGTACGAATTAAAAAAAGAAACATAAAGTTGCCTTAACAAATCAAAGACGGTAGAGTTTATAAAGTCTCCTTTTAAAGCTGGAAGGGAACACGTATCGCATTTTTATGGCGAGTTCCTATATGTTAAAGCAATTTCTCATTTTTCACATTTGGTATGAAAATTATCCCGCATGTTTCTTAACCTCAGACCATCTCCTCTTAGTTTTGGCACGGCTGTAGAAAGCAGCTGGCTTTTTCTAAACCAGCTATGAAGGAAATTATTCACGTCCTCTCCTCAGCTCCCGGGCCTGACTCCGCAGCCCTTGGGTCTGCAGAATCCTCCTGGAAAGGAGTTCTGCTGTAAGTAAATAGGAGGGTGCAGGGCTCCTTCGATCCACTTGCGGGCCGGGGAAAAAAATAAAAAAAGAGGGTAAGGAGTGTGTGGCTTTTCCAAGAGTGCACATTGTAGCCCTTGGGCCAGCTCTGGCTTGTTTTAATAGAGTCAGGCACGACCAGGACTGAGTCCTTCCAGAGAGAGTCTTCTCCTAACACCCGACAAGAAGGTTGTGTTTGTGGTTTACTGTGTGATATCTGGAATCTTCACTCCTTCCTTCATCGTTCGATAAATGTTTCTGGGTTTGGAGTTTGTCTTGCAACAGCCAGCCAAAATACTCTAACAATTTAAGGATCGAGTCCTCGCACCCCCAGTGTCGGTCCCTCTGCTGCCAAGGGACAGGTGCTCCAGGCTCATGCGAGAGCGGGATGGGGGGGATGATGAGCCCACCCACTCCAGAGGCATCCTTTGCTCCCAGTGNGCCCCCCCAGCATCTCCGGGGCTCTCCTCGAAGTGGGGAGGAGGGATTCCGGCCCCGCCTGGAGCCCGCAGGTCAGAGGAACCTTCACCCCCAGGGCAGGGGGGCTGCGTGTGCCCCCCGGAGCGGTCTCTGCTGTGCTCCTCCGCAGAGGGAACAGGCATCCCCTCTTCAGCCCCATCGCCCTCCAAACCCAACTCTGCTGTGGGAGGTTTAACACTTACTTAATGAGGACTATGTGTGTGCATCCATATGGATGTGTGTATATCTGTCTACACATACACACAATATAAATTAACTAAATATGTTACTAGGATACATCAGGAAAACCACATCCAAACAAAGACTCCAATATGGAAAAAGCTATTAAAAGACCCCAGCATTTGAGCTTGTTGTGTACAGGAATAAATATGATTACAGGGTACCCATGTTACATTTTGTTCTGTTGCTGCTGGCATTTATAAGAGGTGCTGCCCTTCTGGGGGTAAAGGGAAGGCCGCAAACGATAAAGAAAATTTGGTCTTGGCCAATAACCTGATGCTCATAATTAAACTGACCAGCTCAGAAAAATGTGGGGATGAGCTCCATGGTTAAAGTGAAGTGTACCAGCCCTTCTTCAGTGTTACAAAAGCTCCAAGAGACCCCAACAGGCCCCTGAGCTCTGCCCTTAGGGTCTTTTAAGAGAAATGCAGGCAAGAAGGGCCTTTGTGCTCCGGGTGCCCAGAGGACAGAGTGCCCTCACATGAGCTCGGCACTGAAAGATGACGATAGGCATGAGCATTACTATCTCCTTTTCATCACAGCCTTCTTTTAGGCCACCTCTTTAGCCTGAAGAATTTTCCTCCTTCATCTCAAGAGCAAAGACGCCTGGTCAGAGGAGCCCCCAGCCCAAGGCAGCGCTCAGGATCCCGGGAGGGAGCGCCTGGAGATGCTCTTGCATCCTAAGGTGACAATGGCCCCCTTTTGCCTTAAGCAGCTCGCCATGGACCATGATGTGGCAAATTAGACGGCAAATACTCCTTTGCTGAGTCGAGGGACTGAAGCTGATAAGCTTTCCCTGTCACAGCTGCCTGTTTAGGTCTTGTAATGCTCGACGTAGTGATGGTCTGGTTTTTGAACACCCTCCCTGCCTCCCCCCAAGCTCTGCGCCCTACACACAACGTTGCCAAGGCAGAGAATCAGTCAAGGTACCAGCGCTCAGCCCTTTCAAGCCGGGTTTGGAGAGCGAGAACAGAGATCCGGGCAGTAAAATTAATAATAAAAAAGTACCTCAAAGGTAGACTCCTAGAGGGATGTGCCACAGGCCTGCGGCTCCCCTGGGAGTGGCACCTGGTCCGCCTTCAGGTGACACGACGGAGTAGGAGTTGGCATCTCCATCGCGTTCAAGCTGCTAATGTCCAGCTTCTCTGGGCAAAGCCAAACGTACCGGCCCCGGATTCTTTCCAAAGCATCATAACGAAATGATCATTTAAATGGCACTAGTCATGTGACTAAAAGGCCGAGATGTTCTTCCTAGTCATAATTTTCCAAACTGGAATTCCTCTTGGAATTGACTTTGAAGTCAATAACTGACCTCCCATCGGGTTTAATGCAAACACAATCAGCCCTCACTGGAGATTTTAGTAGAGCAGAGAAAAATGTTTTTCCTCTTAAAAGATTTTCCTATTAGTACAGACACATAAAAGCCTTCTCAAAGCTATAACGTTGAATATTTTAATGTCCTGCCAAACCTCATCAATTCGCATTGTTTAGCAAAAATGGCACAGACACTCTGAGTTGCCGGCTATGGCATTTTCTGCATATTAAGATCAATAATACGCTTTGCAAGGAATAAAGGGTTGCCTAATGAGAAAAGTCTTTTAAAAGTCAAGGCAATTCCAACTGTTGTGAATGATTACAAATTATGTGGTTAATTTTACGGGGGTGGGCTAAGGGGAGATTAAGGCCTTGGGCGCACGAACCGTATTTCCACACTTCCCTTTTTTTACCAGGAATTGCACCTCCCCAACACTCCCCCCATTGATCAACTGTGTCAATCCTAGGAAACGCCGGTTTCACTGCCGGCCTACGGAGCGAGTTGTTCCATTTCAGCACTGTCCCTGGGCTCTTAAAATATTTATGGCACTAAATGTCTTTGACAGGTTGTATTGATAGGCACAGAGGGAAGACGTGGTTCGAATCCCTTAAAAGCCGGGATTTTTTGGACCCTGCGCTGCACTGCTTATCCAAGCAGCCTCGGCAGCTCCTGGGTGCGTGGCTGTGGGTCTTTGGGTTCTTTCACACAAAGCAACGCAGGTTAAAGCGTGAAGGTCCCTCACCTGGGGGGGGGTTCAGCCCAGCCCCTCAAAGGCTGTGTGGGGGGGATCAGGTTGACTTCAAGGGCTTCGTTTTCCAGATGCTAAGGACAAAGTGAGCTCTGAGCCATAATTAGATCATGCCAGGAATGTCCCTTGTGGGTGGCACCCTGTGCTGGTGCCTCTGAGGACACGTGCTTCGTGCTTTCCAGCCGCGGGGGCACAGCTACTCACCCAGCGCCTAGTGACCCATCACCACTTCACACATCCTCCGCAGCGCAGTCCGGTTTGGAGCTTTCCCAAAGCCCCGTCTCTGGCAGCTTTGGGACAGACATACCTGTCCGAGGCTTAAAACCCCTCCCGCCCCTTTGTTCCCAAGGGAATAAAGTCTCCCATCCGTCCCCATAAGCAGCTCAGCACTTACTGAGGTCTGCCAGGGACCTGGCTGCCCAGCCTGACGGCTTCTAGTCCTTTCCTGCATTGCCGGGGTGGAGAATAAATCTTTTCCATCAGAAAATGAAAAAACCCAAACATTTTTTATAGAATATCACTGGCGTGATGGTTAATAGGCTGTTCCCAGAGGCTCATTTCAGTTCCTCGGGGAGGTTAAACTTCTACTTCCCACCCTCTAATAATATGCTGGTGTCCGGGTAGAAACAATTCCCGTGTTGGCACAGGCAAGGGAGGAGGGAAGAGGGACGGAATCGTTACTATTGTCACGCAGGTCAACGCAGCTTCAGAGGAAAGAGGACTATTTCTTCTCCCTGTCCTGATATTCTGTAAGCTACGCGCTGCAGTGACGGGAGATAATTCCCTAACGCAGAGGAAGGAGCCGGACCTGGCTCCCCACCAGGCTGCTCTGCCAAAGTGGGGTGACGGCACTGTGTCACCGCCGTCCTCTCCCCAGTGCCACCGCAGAGCCTGCCTGCGGGGCGCCAGAGCTGGCTCCTGCGGGCAGCGGGAAGGAATGCCATGTCTGCCCATCCAGGTGGGATTAGGTGTGAGGGACACACTCAGCCCTGTCTGGAGACAAAGGTGCCGAGGCATCTGCAGAGCAGAAATTTCAGGCACCTCCGAGGCATCCCCGGCGCCGGGGCAGTCACTTGGCAAAGGCCCGATGGTATGAAAAAACCAATCCGCATTTAAACACCCGATCTCCAGCTCATTCCTGGCGCTGGTATGTTCGCCAGCTGGATTTGTGTCCCGGTTAAGCAGTAGGAGCTTCCCAGGTGCTGTGTATTCCCGGGTAGGAGGCGTTGCAGCGGCTCTTTCTGTACGCTGTGTCTTGGAATCTCTGCAAAAATGTGAAGTTTTTCTCTAAATTTGTTACAGCAATGAGAAATTGTCCCTGCCCACTGCAGGGGGGGTGGAGTAGATGGCCTTTAAAGGTCCCTTCCAACCCAACACCTTCCATGATTCCACGGTTTGAAATGAGCGCACGTGTACATGCGCAGCGTTTATGTAGGATACGGCGGTGTATTAACGGATGCACGCCCTCCTACTGCTCTTTTTTTTAACCTCCCAAAACATCATGGTGTAAACGGATGAAAATGGATGATTCTGTGATTCTGTGAAAAAGAAACCTAAAAAAACCATAGAAACAAATCATCATTAAAATGTGCCACAAATTCCCAGCTGCATCCTAAATTGCAACTTTATTTAAATCATTACCTAAACCGTTCCTAAGACTGCTTTCCTGAATGCTCACGCAGAACCAACTGGTCTTAATTTCGTCTCCCATCGCCCCTCCACTCCCCACCAGTTCAGAGTCCTAAAGTCCTCCTCCACTTCCCATTGAAGCCCGTCTCGGATCCCGCTGTGCTTCCAGACCCTGGCAGATCCCGGGGGGGGCCACACGTGGTGGCTGGGGAGGGGCAGCAGGACATCCATCAAGCCCTTGGGCTTGAGCTGGAGGTGGGTGGCCGCGTTGGGCTGGGCCGGGACTTGGCCGGTGGGTTGGATGCGCAGCGGGTGAGATGCTGGTCCAGGGCAGAGTTTGAGAGCGGAGGTCGGGCTGGTGCCCCGCTCGTGCAGCTGAAGTGGCAGGAGACGAGTTAAATCTGCAAGAGGCCCAAAAAGATAATTAAAACCACCCCTGGATGACAATGGGTATTAACTCCCCGCGAGTCGCTGCGTCCCAGGGAGGCAGAAAGGAGACGGGCAGCTCCCCGGGCTCCCTCGCTGGGGCTGTATGGGCGCTGTGCGTACGCACAGCCCCTCTCGAGGGGCCCAGAGGTCCCCGCCGCCCCCCCGCGCCCCTGCGAGGGTGACGGGGGGTAGGTCTGGTGGGGCAGAAAAACGCGAGGAAACACGTTTTGACAGAAAAGGCTCTGCGAGCCTCCCATGTGCGCTCCACATTGCCTATCGCGTGCCCTTTGATGTCAGGTTTGGTCCGTGGGAAGGCGTGAGGCCGGATCCTCACCCCGGGACGGAGGGTGCCAGCCCCGGACGGCACAGCCCGGTGTGCGGGAATGGCACCGTCTGTCCTGGGTGAGGATCGGGTCCTGGCTCCAGCCCTGGTGCTGCTCCTTCAGCCCCAATTGCACACAGCACTTTTAGCCTTTTTTCACCCCTATTTTTCCCTTTTTTTTTTGTCCTCACCCTTTTTCTCACTCTCTTTTTCCTTTTTTCTTTTTTCCTTTTTTTGCTTTTCTTTCTCTTTTTCTTTTTTCCCTTTTTCCTTTTTTTATTTTCTTTTTTCTCTTTTGCTTTTTTGTTTTTCTTTATTCTTTTTTCTTTTTCCTTTTTTAATTTTCTTTTTCTCTTTTTCTTTTTTGTTATTCTTTATTCTTTTTTCTTTATTGTTTTTTCTTTTTCTTTCTTTCTTTTTCCTTTTTTATTTTTCCTTTTTTATTTTTTCTTTTTCTTTTATTTCCCCGTTTTCTTTTCTCTTTTTTCATTTTCCTTTTTTCAGCTTTTTCTTTTTTCTTTTATTTTTTCCCCCCTTTTTCTCTTTCTTTTTTCTTTTTCTTTTCTTTTTTCTTTTTTCTCCTTTTTAAAATTAATTTTCTTTGTAATTTGTCTTTATTGCCTGCCCCCCCGCCGCCGTGGGAAGGAAGAGGGCTCACCCCCCGCCATCCCGGCTGGGAGCCCGTGGCTCAGGGGCTCGGCGCTGCCTCTGCCCCGTTGCGCCGCCGCCGCTCCGCCGGACACCAACATAACCGAAACGCTGGGAGCTCTGCTTTGCTTTT
>VXBO01013935.1:35011-58725 GCA_013400135.1 Rhinoptilus africanus | reverse complement strand
ATTCTATGATTCTATGAGAAGCACTTATCCTTCAAAATAAGTGTTGTTTTTCTGAGTTCTTTTAACATTGTTCTTCGAGGTGATAAGAAGGCAGAAAGGAAAAGTCTCTGCAACACACCACTTTTCATATATGAATCCCTTGTTCTGATATATTTGCGGATGCAGTCTACCATACAGACAATAACTTTAAAATTATCTAGTTGTCAGCAGAAATTTACCCTTCAGTTCTTCTGCTGTTCCTGTACGACTCTTGCTGAAGTCCTAATCTTGTGTTAGCCTAACCTCCATGGCAGCCTAAAGCATGGCAGCAGCTGAACTTCTGTGGCAGAATCTCAGCTCAGCTGAGAAATTTCTATTCCTTACGGCAGGACAAAAACTCCACCTACTCACTGTCTTGCTCCAACATGCTCACACATGCATGAAGAGCCTTCCCTTTTTTACCAGTGCCACCCTAGGGCAGAAACTGAGAGGGAAAGAGAGAGTCTGTCTCCTATCATACTGACAAACAGCAAGCACCTAGGCTCATGGGGAGATCTGGTCATGAACTGTGAAGGGCTGGGTACTTTGGACTCATCAGGTCAATGGTAGGTGAGATCGTGCACCACCGTTCCACTGAGCAGGCCCTCTTCAGCCATACATTAATCATTATTGTGTCCTCTACTGAGGCTTCTCAAACTGCAGCAGCAAATTTTTTTTTAGCCCTGCCAGCTTTTGTCACTACTTCCCTGCAAGGGGCACAGTCACTCCCAGCCTTCTCCCTCTTGGTAGCTATTTGAGTAAACTGTGAGAGGAGGCTCACCTGTGGCACACTAAGCCTTGAGGAGAATGACAGCAAATATCTTTGTAAAGTATCATCTCTAGATAGGTGGCTTCTAGGATCATATTCTTACACTTCCTATTTTGTCATTACACCCCAGCATTACTAAGATATACTATACTTCACAGTTGAAAATTTTAATCCCTTTCCTCAGAAAAGGACACAAGGGTTTTCTTTACCTACGGAGGGAGGGCGAGGGCAGGGGCACAGCTATAATTTCTCCGAGGCTAATCTGAAAAGCAAAACCCGCCCAGCTGACTTAACTTGCCCGTCAGTATTCAGTTAAAACAGAAATAAGGCTAAGCCGCTTACTTCTTGCGTTGCTGAATCCCTGACACAACGAGGAAAACAATTCCAGCCACAGTGACACAAAGAACAACACCAAATACGATAAGCCAGACAGGTGTGGAGGGTTCAACAGGAGGTGATAAGGTTGAGGTTATCTTCAGAAACTGCAGCGTTTTGTCATTCAGTAGGAAGGCGCTGTTGATTCTGTTCCGGTTCATCCTTTATAAAAACACAAAGAACATCACAAATCTTTATCAAGGTATTCCATAAGTTAAAAATACACAAGGAAAAAAAGGAATTTTCATGTATGTGCTGCAAGTCTGGCAGGGCTGAATTTGATCCAGCGTGATGTTGTTAGGATTACAGAGACCTTCACTTTTAACATAGACCTTGTTAGTAATCCACAGACACCCACAGACAGGGTTTTGAACATCAGACTTATGTATGTATTTATCTGAAAAAGTGGAAATACAGGTGAGACCTGAAGTACAGTATTATTACTTATTTCCATTTTGGACCACGTGCTGAAGACATAGCAGGTTGTAATCTGTACGGGTGGCGGTGTTGCCTTGCTCATGCAGCATTCAAGGATAGCACGGGAGTGGCAGATCTAACCTGCAGCGCTCAGAGGATTTACTTTGCAGTGCCCCTTGGCTCCTCAAACTGAACCATCCTGCATGTTATGGGCCGGGACATCTGCTCTTGCTGCTATAGATTTTCGTAGGTCCATGAGGCACAGGACACAAGCTGGTCCAGAAGAATCCACCCCTATTGCCTTTCTTCCCTGCAGGATGCAGCTAAAAGGATTTGTACCTTGCACATTTTTTTTCATTAGATAAACTGTGTCTGAGAAATACGCTTTTTCACAAGTAGCACAACTACTACCCTTTAACGGCTATCTTCACCCACATTCACTACTTCTAAGCATTTGCAGTATTTCTGGATCTGAGTCTATGCAGTCTTAAGAGGTTTTAGCAGTATCTTTCATTAGCTTTTCCAAAATGTTAAATTTTTTTGAGAAAATGTCTTTCACATATTGGTCTTCAGAGATTCTTTTTGATTGCGGTTGTATGATTTACAACAGCTCTTTCCTGTATACAATTCAAATTATTTACCATAGAACAAGCATTTCCTAAGAACAGATATATAGGAAATACAGGTGGAATTTTGCAAATTTCTTTTCTTGGAAATCATAATGTTTGACTGCCCCTTAAACAGGAAGTTCTTAGCCTTAATGGAAAGCTAGCATTCCTGGAGAGGACTGAAAGCCATTGCATATTATGAGACTCGTAATACAGTAAGCCATCCTTGATTTAGAAAAGATTTTCATCCTTATGATGATGAAAGGATCATTGTGAACAGCTGAAATAAGCATTGTTCACCCTCATCTAACAGGCAACTACAGGTGCATTTCATGTTTGTATATGCATAAATATCTTGTGCGTATTTATGCAAGATCTTGGGTCTCATACAGAGCTCTGAGAAGGTTTACCTTCCTCTTTATTCTTACTTTGTAGAGAATCTCATACAATAAAATTCTGGTCCATGAGTAGCATTCTTATGTGCTACTGTAGTATGAAGAATTAGAATAATGGTTTAGCATGGAAGCCTGCAATCAGAAATGGCTGAATAAAAAGTATTGTAGTTTTATAGACCATTTTATTTCCTGTTTCTAAGTTAGGCAGGAATTAAAACTTTTCATAAATAGCATATTCTTTATCGGGTGACAGACAACAGGTAAAAAACCAAACATACTATAATAGCATCCAATTTCTGTGGCAAACAGGGCACATAAAAGACTTAAATAAATCAGCTTATGCTACTGAACGTATCAAAGAATAACAGAAATGCAAAAACCCTGCATTCCAGCACTCTTACAGAGAGCTTCAGTGAATAAATAATCTGCTTCTTCCACTAATGCTATGAAGCTATTGTTTGGTGTCTCTGTAGGAAATAGTTTAATCTGCTCATAAGCTTAAAAGTTAATCTTTTCAGAAGAACGCATACTCATTCATTGGGAATTAGGTATTACACCTCCATAGAGATAACACGAATTTTCAAGACAAAGTACAGAGTGCCTAAAAACAAAGAGGTCTGTTTTCCACTCCATGCTTGAGAAATGTACGTGAGTTATGCTGCTTGTGGGAGTCATCCCTATAAACCCCTTATGTAGGTTTGGTGAACCATTGAAGTCAGATTATGCTTTTTTAATTTTTCTCCTCTTCAGCTCCACACTCTTGCTTTTACTGGCTACAGAATGCAATATTTAGTAGAAAGCAAACTGACCTGTACCGCATGGTACTTTGTACAAGCAATGCTCAGCTATGATATTGACTGGCATTCTAGACAGAGCTGGTATGAAAAGAATGTGAGTATAAGATTGTTTAAGCTAAGCTGGGCCACAGACAGCTCTGCTCATGAAGAGTTCACACGAGCTCTTCTCATGTGAAAGCTGACTTCTAAATTAAGTCAGATGAACTGTACTTGAGAAGCACCGAAAGGGAGGCTATGGTCATTAGTCCAGGCGTAGATGTGCATGTGGCACACAAAGAAAGTTAAATGATATAAATCCCACCCAGAAAGTGTGCAATTCTGTCATGAGAGAGAGAAGATTCTCTTGCTGGGAAATATAGCAGCTGGATGAGAGCAGTGTATGTGCCACGGACTGGACAGCAAATTACAGGTAGGGCACTGGAAAGGGACTCTGTTTCTTCTGAGGCTCCAGCGTTAAGAGTAGGACTCCTTCCGAAGTTATAATCCCAATGCTCACATGCTTTGCATTCTGTGGGACTGTTAAAAATCCTTCTAACCTCACATGCATGAAAGAGTACTGACCCCTCGGTGTTTTAACAACTTGGATTAGTTCATCCTTAAAGAGGCAGAGTGCTCATTCATATAAGCCCCAGAGAGAGAAAGCATCCTCAATCAGCAGGGAAGAAAAGGTTACAGAAGCAGTGACTATACCTGATGGCTGCCTCTACCTCACTTCCAGGAACAGTTGTCACATTTTTGGAAGAATCTGTGACCACAAACCAAAATGACACCCGATCCGTCACATTGCAGAGCAGCACATTGGAAATTCTGCAGATAGTTAAAAAAAAAAAATCATCATCAAAGAAGTATGGAAGGAATAACTGACATATTTTAGGTTTTCTTAAAGTATTGCTTTCATCTAAAGAGGGGAAAATTCTTACTTTTAAAAAAAGTTATCGGTTAATGCTCAAAGAAGAAATATTGCTTACAGCATTTCCCATTCCCAATATGATAAAGAAGAAAAAAAAGCTTATTGAGACCAATCTTGAGTCTTAAAAAGAATTTCTGAATCTATTACAAACTTGCATGGTCTTGGACATACTTCTAGTGTAATCAAATGGAAAAATACATATTTGCATCCTAACCATCAGGGCTGTGACAAAGGCCATATAATAGGGCAAACACGTTGTTGAACTAAGAATTTTGTTTTTGACAGCTAATACCACAGGCATGGGAGATTCCCCACATGATTTTCAAGTGAGTGCATTCCTTCTACAGGATACATTTGTTGGAGGGAAGAGCAACAAAATTGATGTTATTCTTTTTGACATCTATGTTCACAGAGTCCGGCACTGAGTGGAGGCAACAGGCTAAATTTAGACACTCTACTGGCACTGGCCTATGCCCTTTAGCTTATGCTATGACAAATAGTTGTCTGTTTTAAAAGAAGATTGCTCAGCTTTATGTGAAGTTAATAGTGGAAGGGCACAGGCACACAGATTCTCATGGCGTACTATGTAAAAAGTGTGCAAAATGTCTTTTAAATGCCTTTTTTTTTCAGATTCTTACAAATCTGTTTTCTACCACTAATACTAGTAAATGGTGGAACTATCATTAGAAAAACCTTGTGGAATGACATCATCATGAGTATTTAAACTAAAGAAGTGAAGGCTAATACATTAATATCAATAGTGACAGAGGGAAGACGGTGCCCCTGTGTTCTTCTGTCTGTTCCTAATTTATTCATAGAACTAAGAAACAAACCAGGCAACCTTGTGTAATATACAGGGATTGTACAAGGTGACATTTATTACAGCATGGCAAGAAAAATAGCACATATCATAAAATGACAGTCAAAGCCATTATGAATTCAATGACAGATAACTAGAGAGATAAAAATGGGGGGGNNNTTAGTTCTATATCTAACCCAAAGAATTCTTCTCAGGATTCAGATTTATTCGCCATGTCCAAGCAGCGAGCAGATATTCTGAAAGTCCAGGAGCAAGAATTAGGATCATTTTTATTTCCAGGGAGCAGCCTGGACTTGATTCACCTTTGCATGAGGTCTACCTGGCCACAAGCACACACAGCTGCCCTGTCTTGACAGACGCTGCTTAGGGATGTTCAAGTCTTCAGACACTACCTGCTGATCTGGAGAAGGAAACCCGGCTGTGAGCCAGCAAAGAACAATGCAGTTCCTCTTTTAATTAACTACAGTGATGTCTGCAATGCTCATTACTAACTAGTATAATTGGTTTTCAAGTTTGGCCTGCCCACCACCAAAACGCAAGTTTTAACATCTCTTTTCCCACCTCTGCTCTTTCTCCTCTTTCTCAGGGTGACAAATCTGCGGCTGCAAGCCATCTCCCCTGCCACAGAGCTCTGTTTTGTAGTGCCATCTGCTGGCTAATTACAAACATAATTAACTAACCTCTACAGTGGCCTGAGGAGCAGGAAGCATGAGGTAGGAAGGAATGTAAGGGAGCCAAAATTACTGACGAATGTGTAGCCTCCATCCCACTTTTAAAGCCGGACAGGCATTGGCTTGATCACAGCAGTTCATTATGGGTATTTTGCAGAAATAATGTACTTACTGCTGAAAGATTTTTTTGGGGTGGCATTTTGGATGCCTCGAATAGTGCAACCTTTCAACTTACAGAGAAGGTAAATATTCCTTAGAGATGTGCAGTAAAATGGAAAGCAATGATTTTGCAGAGCTGAAATATCCACTTTTACCTCTCTGGAACAATGTCAGTTTTGCAAATACAGAATTTATATGGATAAAAGAGGAAAGCTATCCTCTGGAATTTGAAAAGACGTTCACATCAGTTTGCTGGCAACAGCCAAAAGATAAAAGCAGATTTATTCCTCACAAAACAAAAGCAAAGCACAAAATTTAGAGGCCAGGAGAGGGGAGGAGTCTACTTTGGGCTGGTGGCTGGCAAATTCTTGCTGACTTCGCAGAATATCTAAAATTGTATCTGCAGAGGAAGTTTTCCATCAGGAGAATTTATAACAGTAGGACCCTAATCTTCATGCTTCTGCAGTTCTTAAAGCTGGAATTTCTGTGGCACAACCAAAAACTGGTCCAGCTAGAAAATCTGTATTCATGTTGCCCTACAGATGTTCTCAAAATGGGGTGAGTGTAGAAAGTTCAATCCCCAAAGAGAAAAATCTGATAGACAAAGACTGTCAGAACACCCTGACTTTCTCGTTCAGAGACTCGGAGACTCTTCAACCTGGGGTCTTCCCTACAGTGTCAAGGGCTTTCAGCTTGAGATAGGGCAGCATTTCTCTTTCTCTAGAACAAACAGTATTGAATGAGTCGGGCAGCAAGGCTCGCACTAGGATATGTAAATTTTGCCTTCCTCCTGCTCCCTGTTGTGTCTAAAACCCTTGCTCGATTTTAAGCACTCAAAACCTGGCTTCACTGCTGCTTTTTCATCATTGGAATCTGAATGCTGTAAATCCTTCCAGTCTCCAAAGAGAATAATACTGCTCACGAGAAGTACATAGGGGATTGAGTAAGCACCAAAACAAACTGGTTCAACGAGCAACAATGCAGTTTCTCTGCAGCAGATAGGCTTTTTTTTTCCTGTGCTATTTGTATGTAGGTTTGATTCACAGCATGCAGAAGCATTAAAAAAATATACCTCTGCACTCTTTAGATTTCAGAAACCTGACTCCTTCATGCAGTATGCTAATTAAGTGTATTTGTAAACAAATATTGGACATCTTTTTGTTTCCTTAGAAAGTGATAAGACTCTTGGAGATTTAAAGGATTGTTAAGGCATAAGAAAGAGCTTACAGAGACTCAAGGGGAGCTGGGTCCCTACAGTGGCCATTAGCCTGTGGAAGAACCACAGCCCCACGTCCTAAGCACCTATCTCCAGCTCTCCCGAAAGCATCAGACCGCTTCCAACCTAGTGCTGCACTGCTGCTCCTGCAAAGGAACATTATTTTCTTCCATTTTGTGAGAAGCAACCATAGGATCACCTTGATACAACAACTTTAACTCTAGAAGCTTATTTTGTTGCTAAATGGTCATAATATTTTTAGTATCAAAATAGCATGTTTTAGGAAGATGGATAACGTTGCTGAATTTTTTCTGGTCACTTCATGAGGAAAACTGCAGCTTTTTTTATCTACAAATGGGGAAAAGATGTACCAAAAGTAGATTCTGTTACTTGAATGGAAGTAAACGTGATGACATTCTTTCTGCTCTAAAGATTAACTAGTTTCAGGCCCAAAAGAGATGCATATTATTTCAAATGAGTCACAGATTAGAGAAACCAGGGTTACTAACACAGACTACAGACAATCATTTTTTAACACTGAAAGATCGAAGGTTGGCTTACGTAGTTCATGAATGTATGTATTGAGAATGAATTGAAAGTCCACATGTAGAACAGGAAATAAAGGATTTTTATTTCTCCACTGAAAAAGAAGTATTTATTTTAACTGTATTAATTACTACTGAGTAATTTGATGGATTGTGTCTTTCACATAAATTTTCCAGTTCCACATAAACTTGAAAATTTGACAAGCCTTTCAAACATTAAACACAGCTCCATGGTTTATTAAATTTTAGTTTAGAAATTAACTTTAGAGAACTTGAGATGTAATGTGCAATCCTGTCCATTCTGTGTTAGGTCACTCAGTGGATACACAAGTGCAACAACAGCATCAACTGCAGCACATTCAAATGCTTGTCATTACAGGCTGGCTTTTATCCAGCTTCAGAAACCTAACAAAAGGTGACTTTGACTCTCAAAAATGATGGCACAGGCTGCAACAATGGTTATGCTGATCCACCAGACAAATTATCAGGGCCTGATCCGGCTTGCTGAAGTTAATGGCATCTGGTCTCATGTGGGAGTTAGTTGTGGCTGTGAGTTACTGCAGGGCTGTGGGTGTGTTAGAGATTAATGGGATGCTAAGGGGGAGGTTTGGCACATCCTGGTTATGGCCCTGTGCAGAATTTATACCCTGGAAGAAACAGCATTTGGTTATGTAGAATACTGGTGAATTTTTCATAAGTCGTTATTTTGACAGAGTTCTTTAATTAACCAGATGCAAAATTTGGGTAATTTTAGATGCTGCCAGAATGCAATCACAAGCAATAATTGATCATTGATCTTTTACAGGTCCTGATCAAAATCTGTTGGCATTTATCTGTAATTTATTTGCCACAAGCTCTTGCTTCTGTCTCCCTCTTCACCACACTGTGAGCCCCTGCCACTATGCTTACCAGTTATGGGACAGTGCTGCTCCTGTGCGCACGGCATGCTGCTGTACCCTCCGGGATGCCGAGTGCTCCCACACCTCCATACCCATTGCAGAGGAGATGGGGATGGACCTCACTCCTTCCTTTGTACACAGTTCCTTCCAGCTGCCACCCATGAGGGTGGGCAAAGGAGTGTCTTATTTCCAGGACTTCTAGCAGGATAGAGGCTTTCATAGCTCTCTGCTCCCATGTAACAAGTGGGTTATTTGGGGTGTATCAGGAGGTTCATCTAGTTCTCCATCACTGACCACGGACTCCAAGGTACCTTGGGATTTGGGAGAGATCTACGGATAGGAAACTCCTCAGCCTGTTGCCTAGTAAGTTGTACCAGATCTCAGAGCTGCAGAGCTGTACATCGGCTGACCTGCCCATCTACACACGACCCCAAAGGTATCTAGAAGTCCTAGATCAGTTATACCTCCAAGGTACACCCCAATAAGTTATACCACATAAGGAAGTCCTATACCGTCTTAAAAAGAGGGAAAGACACCCACACCTAGCTGTTTCCAAATATTACACTGACTTCTCCTCTGACAAACACAGCAGCAGGAAATTATTGATGTGTCCAGCCCCACCTCCAAACTGGAGTAACACTGTCATTATGATATTTGTCCATAGGAAAAATTGTCTTGGTAGGAAACTGAATTAAGTGAGCATAAATTCGTTGATTTCCCAGACTGGATAGAGATAACTTCCACTAAAAGTCATTTCATACTGGTTTGATTTTTTTCCCACTGCTGCACCAAGCTTTCTAATATTAGTTGAGTCTGCAAAAAGCAATTGTGCTTGAAGAGAAAAAAGATCACTGGCTTCTGACACAGGTTTTATGCTGTGTGAAAGCACCATGACTTTGAAGGAAGAGAATAATTTTAAGAAAGGACCTGGAACTAAAATAAGTATACAAAAGCAAACCTTTATGGATCAGATACTGGATGAAAACTCTACTAATCTGAAAACCTGAGAAAAAGCCCTCCATAATCACCTTTAATTAGTTTGTATCCTGAACTCATATTTTGTTTAGGTGTCATTTTAATTGTGTGCAGTAGCATACTTGTCTGGGTTTTTTTAGCTTAGTGTAACGGCTTTCTTGCTCAAAGGAGACAGCTTCTGAGGGACAAAAATGAAACAGCAAGGAAGAAAATACTCCTGTTACACGGAGGGGGAAATCACCTTCTATTTACGAGAAGGTGCGTCAGCTACAATAATCATGTGACTAAACAAACTATCTTTGCAAATACGGAATATGCTTCATCTGATGCAGTGACAGCTTGAAGCAGTTTTCTTAAAAGTAAATTCAGAACCTTATCCTCATTAGTCTACCAGAACCATATATCTTTCTTTTAAGATGGCAAAACAATGAAAAAATAATAGGCCTATAGAAATACACTTAGAAGGTTTCTCATTTAAGAAAGGTAAGAACATACTGGAAATACAGCTTGCTAAATGGTCTGTCTAATCTGGTATCTAATTTCATAAATAGCACGGATCAGAAGCCTGAGAAGAATATTCAATACCTCAGGGCAGGCTTAATCCCAAAACCAATAAAAGGCTGATTTATGTCTGAACTGCAACATCTGAAACTTCTTGCTGCTAGGTAACTCATCTGCTGCAATATTAGGGATAGATACACCCAGCAGAACACAGCACTAGCAGAGCCATCCACCTTCTCAGAGTCACCTCATCTTCAGCATACTGCTGAAGCTGTGCTCTAAGAAAACATGCAAAAAGCTGCTTATTCAAGGGTCTATACCGCATTTCTTGACCTTGCTAATACGTGCCTTCGCCTCCACCCAGTATGGTCTCCAAAAGGTATCGTGTCAGATTCTGCTAGAGTGAAGTGGCACAATCTCACTGAGATCCACAGCTGTGTCACTTCACATCAACGGGGATATTGGTCCAAAGACGGAATATTGCTTAAGACAGAGAGAGTGTGATGTTTAACATCTATCTGATGTTTAACAAATATACTGGAATGGTCTGGTTTTAGAAGCTGTGTATAATAATTTCTACAGTTTACTGCAGCAGAGAATGGGCCACCCCATGCAACATTGTTAATATGTATAAAGGCAAATCAGCGTAGATCCTTACTGAGTTGTGCTCTTCCTGGAATATTTTCTCATTGCAAAAGCCATCATTGCTTTGAAGAGGTACTCTTCATTGGCATCCCAAGTATACTGTAAAGGAAGATGGAAAATAATTAGTTTCAGCACCAGTGCTGACAGTACTGAGAGGGAAAGGAGTCACTTAACTTGAAATGCTATATTGATCAAGAAAATTAATAAATTCTCTGGTTGTGTTACGAAAATAAATTCCTGACCATTATTTAGTGTGCACAAAGGACCTTCTTCTAACAGCTGTTATAAAGCGCAATATAAAGTACAACGTTTCCAAAAACTGAATGAACTGAATGTTTCTGAAAGTCGACCAAACTGGAGATGTAAAGTTTCTTGTACCAAAGACTAGGCATATTACTAGAATTCTCCCCACGCAGCTGCACCCGTGGCCTTGCCTCTTCTGATGGATAAACCCTGTTCAAGTAGGAGGTTTAAATTCACTCTCAAAGACCATTTGGCTCTGCCCAAAAATAAAACTGCAAAAAAAAAGCTAATGTTGAAGGTAGTTGGATGTCAGGATACCAGGAAATAAAATGAGATTATGTCCTTATTGCTGCACATCATCCTTGCAACCAGAAGACAGACTCAACTATAGTACAAATTACTGCATCGCAAGTGAGACGAAAGAAAATAGCATCCTTACTACTCCAATAAGAAGTAAAATGCAGGCTCCAAAACCTGGTCTCTGTTGTCTTGATGAAAAATCATGCTTCCATAACTTCAGTTTTCTGAGATAGCTTCACTAGGTTCCCCTGGGCTTTCAATCACATATGTAATTCTAATGACCTGTAAGAACTGCACCTATTACATTTTCATAACAAGAGCCATGACTGAGGCATACTGATTGAATTTCTCCTTTCAGCAGATTACAAAGATTAATAGTTTCTTGGAATGATATTAATGGAGGTTAGAGGCAGCTTTCTTCAGTCAATCAGAACACAAATCTAATCTTTAACTTTCAGCATTAAAAAAATTTGCACCGTAATCATCCAAACGAGAAACCCAATGATGTGGATACTTAACCCTGTTGACAACTTGGACCTACTTTTTCATGGGCACATTCAAAAACCATCAACATAGATCAAAAAACAGTAAACAGCATAGAAAATGCCAGATCTTAATTCTGTTTTTTAAATTCTGGTTTTGGATGCATGGAGCTGCAAACTCTCTGCAGAAAGAAGGAATACAACTTCCAGGCATCATTTTGCCCTGACAGCCTGTGGACTGGGAGTGTAAACAGGGACAACGGCAGTCATTTGAAGGGCAGAAAGTCATACTGATCATATTTATCATCCCTGGAAAAATGATGAGTTGTGAAATAGGCTCGCTGAGATGCAGCAGGACAGGGACTACAAAGCTGAGCCATAGAGAACTTGAGTAGCATTAAAATCCAGATGCAGTGCTGAGAATCTGGGTTCTGACTCACCACTCTTGCCTTGTGAATGAAGGGAGGTGTAAGCATACTGTGATAATGCATGCCAGTCTGGGAACTTAAACTGGAAAAAAAAAAAGGGACTCTTTGAAAACAAATTATAAAAGCCTATATTTTGATCCCACTGCACTGACGAAAACATGACAGAAATGACAACAACTAGTACTAAAAGAAAAAGAGATCATGGAGTAGAGGAATTAATATAGATGAGAGCCATAAAACTATTTATTGTAATTTTAAAGACATCTGTATTTAAACCACGGAGCACAATTAGCAGCACTAGAAGGGAAGATCTTCCTTTTTCTGTGTGTAGTACTATTGACCAAATCCCTACACGCCATCTGTGGTCTTTGAGAAGAGGTCCAAAAGGACAGAAAAAAATCATTTGTTATCCAGTGGATTAAACCAGCTGTAGAGATAATGCAATCTGTTGTCCTGAAAACGAATAATGATGAAGTACACCCCATTTCATGCTTACATGGACACAAATGCAATGCAGCACTACCAAGTATATATACTTATTTATGTTTAGTGCAGTACATGTATATGCACAATTTATCAATATCAAGTATCTAGTTTTTATAAATAATGAAGTAGCCTAGAGCTTCTTTAAGTCAGAGTAACAAAAAGGGTATCTCAAAACAGGGAAAATAACTTGTGGTGAGGAACTCCAGCCCTGACTGAAAGAGTAAGCACTTTAAAAAAGACAGAATAAACCAAAAGCTCAGCAGAAATGGGGGAGGAGACCCACAGAGAAAGCTCAGCAGAAATCAGGTGTCTGCTTGAGCAAGGAGAAGATGCTGCAGTCAACTTGCTCATCAGAAGGGCAAGAAGCCCCAAGAAGACAGTGGTCAGACAGGAGGTAGAGGAGATGGCGATGGCTGTGAGCTCCCCATGAACCAGAACCTCTGTACATGACTGCATGCAGGAATATGCAGGAGGACGCAACATAATGAGGAGGAAAAGTACAGCAATACCTTTAAGCTAATCAACTGCATCAACTAAAGACGAGTGGGCACAAATTGCCAGAAGCCAATTTCTAACCATCACCTTTCTCTAGCTGGAGGGAGAGGTGCAAAGAAACCTGAATCTTTCTACTATGGGGATAATCAGTTTCTTCTTTATCCTCCAATTGCAAAGGCCTGGACTGCAGATGATGACTGAGGATGTCGCTTATGTTCTTATGTTCCTGTGAAGTGCAGCTACTGATGCATATTTTGTGCTGCTATAGAAGAAATGTATTAAATACAATTTGCAACCACACACTATAAAGATAAGATAACTCTGTTATCAATGAAACATTACATGATGGTATCAGAATTATTAATGTTTACCATCTTCTTTGCTCTAAAAAGACCTTGGCTCAGTCAAACTTGCCATCCTTTATATGTTAAGGAGGAGCGGAATTAGACACAGCTGACAGTGAACGCGAGTCTCAAGTGCCTTTTAGTGAAAGAGGAGGTTGATGAGATAACTGGTAAAAGATGATCAGCGTAGATTGTTGGTGGGACCAAATGTTATAGTAGTGCTCTAAGGAAGAAAAAAATTAAATGAGTAGAACAAGATTATAATATTACAAGATTGCAACCTGAGCAACCTGATCTGATTTCAGTGTTGAGCTGGCTTTGAGCAGCAGGGGACTTGGGACCTCCTAAGGTCCCTTCCCTCCTAAATGGTTCTGTGTTTTAAATAGACAGCCATTCAAGCATGCAACAACATACACGCGAGCACACTTCTGGGCCCCATTTAGTGCCAAGACACCAGGTGCACATCAGCCTTTCTCCCCTTCATCCTCTACCATGGGAACAGCCTGAATACATGAGCCAGAAGGGAAGTGCACCTTATACTTCACCTGTCTGCAGCCCCTGATGTGACAGTTCTTTGACTCTTGGGGTTAAACTGAGTGGTGACACAGAGTTACGTAGACTTCCCGGTGCACATCACTTCTGCTCGCTCCCTAGCTGTCTTTGGATTTTTTGAATTAACCCTCTACCACTCTGCTAGCTCCATAAGTAGGAAGCAACTAGTGACTAGCAGCTATTCCAGAAGCCACTCATAAAGTTAACACCACCCTCAGAGAGACTCATAAATCACCTTCCTTCCATTTAGGCTTACAGACACTGTGTTTCCTCCCCCCGGTTAGCAAATAATGTCTCTGTCAAGTACACTCATTATTTGCAAATAAAATGATAACCGCTAAATACTTACTGTATCTTAGCTGCTCTTGCCAGCTCCATTGTGATAAGAACTATATAAATACGCTAAATGGCACTCCTTGCCAAAGTACAGCCTACCTTGTGAACAAATTAAAAAATGATGTCCTGTCTACATTAGCATGACACAAAGTAGATGGCACGCACTAAACCATGTGGAAAACTATACTAACCTATTTCCTATGCCCCTGAACGTACATTGGAGTTCTCCTGTCAGTCCTAGAGCAAAATGCCCACAGTATAAGGGTTTTCTGTTATCATCCAGCTTGAAGTGACTTGGAAGTGAATGAAATGGAATTCAACAGCAAAGCATCATACCAAGATATTGTAAGCTGACTGTGTCCTACAGTGATACAATGACAGTATTACCCTTTGCTCTGCTAAAATAAATAAAATTAAAAAGTAAAGTGTTCCAAATTTTTCAAGTAAAATGACTCAGTTTGACAGTAGCTTCAGTTTTCAAATTCAGTCATTTGCAGAGAAGATTGCAATTGTTATGAAAAGAAACTATTACCTGTGCACTTAATAAATTGTTCATCATTTGTGGGTAATTTTGTATGGTATCACACCACTTTCAGCATGTTGTTCTAAAATGCTGTTCTAGATTGTCCCATTCTTAGGGCTTTCAAACACTTTGTTATATGAAATAGACTACTATCAAGCCACAAAAAAACAGTAGACTCCTCAGTTATTGCTTTTTTCTTGTAATATAAAGTGCCTTTAAGATTAATGATTTGTATCATATCCTTTTTGGATGAAAAATAAAGAAATCACAAATGATCAAAGAAAAAACCCTTATTTTACTATAGTTGGGAGTAGAAAGCACTAAGAAAGAACATTACTGGGAACAGCAATTTTCATTCTTTGATACTATTTTGAGCCAAGAAAAAATCAAAATATTAGCAGTTATCATCAAGAGGAGCTTCAATATTGATTTTGACATATTTTCAGCCACAAGATTACACTATTTTTAATAAATTTTTAAACAAACCAGGCTTTCACCAAAGAGAATTGATTTCAATATGAACTTCCACAGAAAAATACTTTAGCAAGTATCTTGAGTATTTCTTTCCAATTTGTCTGGCTTTGAAGTTACCAGTGGAATTAGGTCTCTGCTAATGCCAGTTTAAATTACCTGGTATTTCAGGGTAATTTCAGAATGCCTTCTACAGTCATAGGGACATTCTCTTATCTTCAATCTCTTATAACATGTAACCTACTGCTTGTTGCTTCCCAGGGCTCCTAACATAATAGGACACCAGGCTTCCAGTAGAGATGACTGTCCAAGACATTTCATATCTAATTTTATGCTGAGCCCTTTAACATGCTACAGATTTGCTCTAAGCATTCGAAATTGGAAACGAAGTACTGGACTCTGCCACATTTCATAGCACTTTAGATCAGGAAGTACCATTCTGTCATCTAATGTCCCAAACTCTTAGGCATCACAAACCCTTATTGCTCACACCAGTACTTCAACATTAAGCATAAGAACTTGAATTAAGCCAAAGCATTTCAGTGCTCATGAGACCAACCTGTGCACCACCCACAGAGAAGAAAGGCCACTATCCAGAGCCCTCCATTAGTAGGGGATTGATGAGATATGCTTGAATGATCTCTACAGATCATGCATGTCTGAGAGCCTGACATAAAGTCCTGTTTCATAAAGACCTAACAATCTCTTCCTGCTTCTCTTCCCAGACATGCTTGACTTCAGAATTAGCAGGCTCAAGCAGAAGCGCTTTTCCCAAAAATACGGACTTAGATTTATGCAGCACCTCTCATGCATAAAGTGTAACATCTCTACTGCTTTTCCAGGAAAAAATAAAATCTTTGACAGAAAATTATCTTTATGAAAAAGCAAGCTTTATAGTTCTCTTAAAGGATGCCATTTTAAGGAGTGGTCTAGTCAAATGTCAAGAAATGGATGCCTGGATCATGACTTGAACAAGCTATTACAATTAGAGCTTCAGAACAAATTGCTTGTGCTGCCTTCATAAATTTTACAATATATATTACTTCTGTTTTGACAGATATTCGGTTAGGAAGAATATGTGAAGATACTTTACTTACTGCGTTATCTCCCAAAGCTGTTTTGATACTAAGCCGCACTTTGAAAGCATTCTGTGCATCTGACACAAAAAGAAAAAAGGAAACATATATTGATAGTCAGACAAAATAGGGTTTTTAATTGTTTACTTATCTAATTATTTCAAAGATCACAGCTTCTAAAAGTGTCTTAACAGATCACCTAGTTAGAACAGAAGTTACTAGCATGAAAAATGCCACAGCCCTACAGTGTCTTGCTGAGGTTTATGGTGACCTCTTCAAAATAAGTGAGATCAACTTCTGTATTTAATTTGCAAACTCATAAAAAAGGGGAATGCTCAGCGTTTCAACCTTCAAACTGGAAACAACCAGTTAAAATAAAAAACTGAGAAGCTGACAGCTTTGTAGGCATAAGCTCATAGCTACATTTACCTGGGGAAGGATGGGAATCACCTCCAAAACATACCTGGTTTGCAGAACTCAGCATCAGCAATGGCAATTACAAAGAGAGTAAGCAGCAAAACCCGTAACATCCCGTCAGCGTGGCAAGGTTGAGGCAAAAAGAAGTGAGTCTTCCCTGTAAAGCACTCTTAAACTTTCTGTGACCCAGGATTAAAGCATCAGCAGCACAAGTGAGCAATCAAGTAAAAGGTTTAATAATTAACCCCCGTTATTTTAGCTAAAACAGGCACTAGAAACAACTGTTGTCTGTTAGTTATTTACTACCTTTCTCTATAGTAAAAAAAAAAAAAAGCTGTAACAAGCTTTTAATTTTCCTTCTTCCTTTTTAGAATAATACAAAACTTCACACAGTGCTCCATGACAACCTTTTTTCCCCCCAGATGCGATGTCAGACAGGTACACAAGATGTCTGAGGGACGTCGCACCAGAGCAGCCAGCACTGCAGTGGTGGGATGTCATGCTGTTATCCACATATAGGTGAATGTGAAGATTGGCTGCCACCAGACCCCAAGGGAATCTGCCACCCGGCTTCCTTAGGAAACTGCTTGGCCCCATAGAGGGCCCTTGAGGATAAAGGAAGGCTGGGCACCCTTTTAATCCCTCCAAAAGAAATGTGTGATGAACACAGAAGCCTTGGCCCCAAAAAACAGGGCTCCAGATTTGCCCCTTCAAACTCACAGTATTTCTGAAAGTCAGACCTGGCGGTCAGCGTCCTGGCTCAGGAGCTTGCCTGAGCCTGGCAGAGCAAATACCTCATTCCACACACCAAAAAACCCACCCATATCTGAGGCATTGCTTTGCATGAAAACAACAGTTATGAAGGCGGAGAACTACTCTCTTGTTGTTGGAGGATTGTTATGGTAGCAACTGGAGTAAGAAGAGGTGCAATAAAAGGACTTCGTAGGAAGCATGCTGAACAAGGACATATTCTTGTTTTGTAGACATGGCATGCTGTGTATACATATATGCACACATGTATGTTATTATTTTAATGATACACTCTGCACTATTAGCCCAATGTTTACCAAGACAAAGAAATAAATGCTGAGGAGAAAAAATTCAGAAACTGAGATCTATTGCAAGTACTTGAACAGTCTTTGCAATCTGGGCAGCAAGGCAGGATTATTTTATTCCACTCTGCTGCTGTACTCCCCCTGTAGCCACTCTGATTAAAGGTTAGTTCCTAAATTGAAGATTGCTTCAAAATTACTTTCAGTTGGTCCTTTAGCATAGAGAACTGTGCCTCGAGTCTGCAAACCCAAAGACCTTCATGAGAATGACTACCAGTGAGAAATTTTTACTTAACTGTGTGACTGGATTTATGGGAAAAAATAACCACTATTTGCTATATAAGAATACTTGGACTTTCGGGTAACGGAGAACTTACTGTTTCACTAATTTAATCTTACTTTTAGAAGCCACTGTCAAAGGACTTGATATCCCATCTTTAAAAGTCATTAAATCAAGCTGATTCATGGGCATCTGTTTACTCTCTCTAGGCAACCAGCTCTGAGTACAAAACTATTGGATTCATTATCTGCATATACGTTCAATCTATGCCTATGAAAACAAAAAAGTGATGTATTCATTTCTAATGATGGATTAAATTAACATGCTGTATGCACACGCATCAAAAGGAGAGCACTAAAATATGTACAGATGTATGAAAGACCAGTTTCATGTAAAATCTGTAATTTAAAAAAATCTTAAAAGAATGTGAATGTTACCAGGTTCATGCTACATTTATGTGCATTGTTTCAATAACAACCATTTGAACTTTGTTGTACCTTTGGGAAAAATACTGGAGAACACAGGAACAGAGTGGAAAAGCCAAGCGCCGTTTCCCTGCTGCCAGAAGGCAAATGGAACTGACTGTTGATACGCGGCACCACCACGTCTCCCCGCTGTAAACTACTGTAAATCAGTTCTTTCCCTCAGAATCACATGGAGCTGGTGTCAAAGTACATCGAAGGCACACGACGCCCAGCAGGAACAACCTCAGAGGACATGACTGGATTCCCTGATCAGGGCTGGTGACTTCCAGCCAGGATGACTGATTTCTCCTGATTTGTCTTGCTGGCAAGCAAGCAAGACAAATTATTTTTCCCAGCAGAGAGGGGAGGAGGTCAGGAGAAGCAGCAGTGTGATAAACACCCCAGCTCAGAGCTCACGGGGAGAGCGAGCATTGTGCAGTTGATAGATACGTGCACCGCAGCTTGGATGTGTGCCAAATGCATCCAGCTGACTACCCATGTGCTTATCCGGTATATATGCACAGAGCGCTGCACATAAGCAAGCGATTGCTGCACACCTATAAATCTTTTGCCAAAGCCAGCATGGTTTTTAAACAAGCCAGGTGGACAAGCAAACCTAGACCAGGTCTTAGCAGAATGACAGAATGGTTGGGATTGCAAGGGACCCTCAGAGATCAGCTAGTCCAACCCCCCGCCAAAGCAGGTTCACCTAGAAAGCTAACTTGCCTTCCAATCAATGACATTTTTAAATACTCTCTTAAAAAGCACTGTAACTTTTCAGGTTACAAATGGAATGTATCAGCATAATCTAAAAAGACAGACATTTTGAAATAAATCTACATGCGTGGATTAACTTCCTGGCCAGCCTCTTTCCTCCCGTTTTAGTGGGATGTCCAGCACCGTTTAAGCACATCTGCATTTGTTTTGTCACTGATTAATCAGTCAGGCATCAGTTTGCTCGAACAAATGACAATCTACATGCATACATGCAAGGTACGTTTTTAATTAGTATTAGGTTTTCTGCGGTATTCATGAGGTATTAGACTTTCAAATAGTTTTTATAGTAACTTTGTTTTTCCTAACTACTGTTGGGCTATGGGTCATAGCCGTGCAGAATCTCACACACGATCTGCATCTTAAAAATATCACTGAGCTAGTGCAAAGAACTATTTCTCTTCTTGTACTATACAAATTTGCCTGCACAGTTGAAAATAACAGTATCATTTTTTTCAGTGCTCGTGACCTCCAGAGGTTCACGTATTATCTGTATAGACTTAATAGTATACCTTAATTTAGACTTCCAAACAAATCAAGAGAGGACTGAAATTTCAAGAAACCATATGACTTGGTAAAAACAAACAAAACCCTTCCATCTTCTCGACATGATTAGCAATGTACTTTTCTGCTCCTTTCAATGTATTTGAAATGGAAAATCCCAGGAAAGTAAAAAATTGATAGCCGTCATATAAGTTAATTAACAGCTATGGCCAAACTTAACCTCAGTTTTCAAATTTGACAAATTAAGTTTTAAACTCTGAGGAAGTTAATCTTTAGTCTTAAATAGTTGTGTTCAACTCTTATGAAGAAAGAGTCAATGTGCTACTGTCAGCATTAGTCACTCATGGAAATGTACCTGGAGCACTGCAGGTCTAATTCTCCACGGTGCCTCCCAGTACCCCTGGTGCAACGCAAATGACCAACCCTGCACGTCTGCCACAGGCTTCAGAAGTCAGCGAGATTAGGATCTAAGCAAATATCAATACTATCCAATAGAGCAGGCTGGCTGATACAGGTCTAGCCTAAGTCTCATTAAATGAGAGCTTTTCCAGTAATTTGGGGGGAAATAGGATACTGAATGAGGCCCATAACCACTTTCATCACTGTAATGATGCAGAAGTGACTTACATTGTCATGGAGTGTTTTATCAGTGCTCATAGAAGTAGACAGTACGTGAGAAATCGTTTACCCCTTGAGACGGTAGCATAGCCATTAGGCAGTGGGTGGGGGAAGGATGGGCTTGCTGGAGTTCACATAGATTGCCTTTAAACGTGCACTTTAAAGTGGAAAACGCCGAGGATCTCCCACAATGGGGCTGGCACTGAGAAAAAACAGCAACTTCCAGCACGGAGGAGAAGGATGGTGCTGCTGCCATTTCAACAGTAACTTTATAGTACAATCTACAGCCCTGAAGCATCAACTGACCCCTTCCCCTATCAAACCCACACTTCCTGAATATCTCCTAATCAACACATATTTTCTGAGTCAATCAAATCCACGCTAATGATTTACTGTCATTTCCCACACATTCTCCTACATCCACTTTCTTCATCCAGGAAAATAAAAGCTGTACGATTGCATGAGGAAAGGTACTGCTCTTCATCTGGAGCATATGGCAAAAAATTATGATGAGGAAAGCTGTGAAATCATCTGCGTGCCTACAAAATGTAACTTTTTTTTTTTCCCCATGGGGCTTGGGGCATACAACAAAGAAAGTGAACGCTTTTCATCTGCTTCTGCCAGTCCACACTGGTACGAAATACAAGAGAGATGGAAACCAGAAGAACCACGTGAAAACAAAGTGCAAATGTGTGTTAAAGAGTACCTGTACTCTTGCTCAGAGATGGCCTACTGCGAATACATACTTCTGTGCATCGATCTTACATGGCATGCAGAGATTTCTAAGGGACAATGGTATGTAACTTCAAGCTGTAGGAGAAATGTTTTGCTGCTCTGTGCTATTGTATGAAGTACAATCAGTGCACCTGGTACCAACCTTCATGTGATGGGGGTCACACAGCACCATACCACGTAGGTATATTTTTCTTTAGGAGAAAGAAATGCAAGAGAACTCACGGAAGAGTGAGTTTCACAAGCTTCTTGAAGGTTTCCACAAAAATAAACTAAGCTTGGAAAAGGCTGTGGTCTGTACAGTGGGAGCCCTCAGCATGAGCATGAGCATGAACGCTACATTACTTTGGATATGTAAATGGCTCTCCCCAACCTGGAATGGCCGTATTTGTTTCTTTCTGACAATGTATCAATTCCATTGTATGAAATTCTGCATCTGTACTTGAATGTAAAGCTGCTGCTGCATGCATAAATTAATGAGAATAAACAAGGAGGCGTAAAACACAATTACTGTATTCCTGCTTCACAGAGGCATGTCAGCTTTTTCCAGAACCATGAGTACCTGTAGCAGATGATTTGTGTTTTCTTGTACAGAAATCCCCCTTTTCACTACTCAAATATATAAGCTTAAGATGGTTCTTTCCCCAAGTATATCAGGAAAATGGCATAATGAAATCATACTAACAAAACAAATGATTGATTTTCTCAAATTTTACTTCTAGATAGCTTAAAGGAGGGTTGATGTTAGAGCACTTACTCTGTTGAAAGGAGGATGAAAAGTTAGAGTTGTAATTCCTTAACAAAATAAGATTTATGAAACAAATATGGTTGTGTTTTTTCAAAACTTTCATGGGTGTCAATGGGTCATCAATGGTAAAATGCACAATACTGCCATCTTCTGTATCTAAGAAGCAGCAAATTATGTGTTATTTTACATGTATGTCCTGCACAAGCAACCAGTAATAGTGATTAGTGATGTCAACTCCTTCGTTTTAAAAGACAACCTAGAATCTGAAACATGGTTAAGTAATAGCAGAGAGGTCATGGTCTGAATATTCATTGGTCAAATAGGTAACTGCTGACTACAGCAGTCACATGCTTGCTTTGAATAACTTCACTGAGCTTCAGAATAAATAAGAGGATACTCATTATGTTGTTAATGAACAGCACAGTCAATTAGTCTGATTTTGACAAAGCCTGCTCTGGTATGCTTCGCTGCCAGCAGCTCAGACTATTTATGCAATATACTACCTCTAGGATATACAGAGTAAGCTCCTACATTGTGGCTTATGAGGATAATTTAGATCTTAATCAACAATGTACATTATTAATGGCTATGCAAAACATGCCCAAATAAAACCTACAAATTCATTGCCTCTGAAGGCTGCAATCTATAACCCATGCCACCAAGGAATAGACTACTGACAAGTTGCATATTTCAACCTATCATATCCATGACGGTCTGTGCATTGCAACTCATTTTCTGCCACAAAATTTGTTTATAATCAAGACAGGTAGTATGCCTCAGAGATGATGATGAGACTGTATCAGCAGTGTCAGTTAAATTCATCAATGTACTGTCCGCTCTGGCATGCCTCTGCTACACTGGGGCTGTGACTCCCCTCAGCTCTTTGACAGACTGTAGGGCAGAGTGACCATCCATCACTTGGGCTCACAGCAGCCAAGAGACACACTAGGACCTTGCCTTGTGGCAGGCATTATACACGTCACACTTCTGCACGTATTTCACTGAGGAACCAATGCATCTCATGGAGCACAAGCTGTCAGCAGCAGCTGTGGAGCGTCCACACTGCAGTGTGCAGAAAGAACTCAGGCTCACTGTGACACCGGGCACCATATACACTCCTGTACTCAGTAGGACTGGGAGAAATGACAGCTATCACAGTAACAGGTTCAGTGGACTGAACCTTTCCTGGTTTTTAAAGAGAGTTTAGTAAATTGAAACTTACAATGCTACTTTTCAGCGCATTCACTGAATCCTACATGCTTTTGACAGGAGGAATAACACAGACTCCATCGCATCTTTCAACACATGCTCTTGTGTCCTGAATTTTGCAAAGGCAGCTCCAACAGCGCACCAGCATGCTGGCAGCACCTGCGCTACCCACTGCTCTGTCACCACCAGCGCTGCTTCCCTCCCCCCTGCTCTCGCTGCCCAGCCGGTGAGCGCTGCACCTTCAGACGGTCACTGCAGCCGGCTCAGGACCGGCAGGAACTCCCCCCCCGCCCCAGGCCACCAGCCCCTGCGCCTCCGTGCTTTCTCCTCAGCGACCGGCCCCCGGGCCGCGCAGGGACGGCGGGTGCCCCCGCCCGCCCGGACGAACCACCCGGCCCCGTAAACCGTCCCATGCGGGCTACTGCACTGCACTGCGCTGCGCTGCGCTGCGCTGCGCTGC
>VXBO01013935.1:0-34592 GCA_013400135.1 Rhinoptilus africanus | reverse complement strand
CCCCCGGGCGGCTGGGGCTCCGCTGCTCCTTGCGCTTCAGCTCTTCGCTCTCCTCCTCCTCTTCGTGCGGTGCTGTGGCTGGGAGCGGGGAGAGATGCTTGCTCTCTCCCTTGGGCTTCCAGATCACCTAGGAAAGGCAGGGATCTGGGAAGGAGGTATCCTAGCCTGTCAGCCCTAGGCACCCGCTGAGCGGATGGGATGCGTTTCAGGCAGGTGACATTACAGGAGGAGTTTCCAGGCTTGGTTGAGCAAAGGTGGGAGGCTCAGATGTGGGCAGAGCATGTGGTCTGGCACGAATCTTTGAGAGCAGGCGCTCTGCTGCCGGGGTAACCACCGCAGGTGTGCAGGTGGTGAATCTGTGAGTAATCCTGAACGGAAGGGTTAGCGATGCATGTGAGGTTTTGGCTGAGTTATACCTATGGAATCCTTTAAAATTGCATAGTCCAAAATAGGAAGATTCTGATCTCCCATCAATATGCGGCATGGCAGAATGACAAGAGTTGAAGATCATCCCTCCGTCTTATTTTTCAGTTACAAACTGTCTAGAAAGAAGAAAGCTAGAATGAAAAATGACAGAAAAGGGGTTGTTATGAAAAGGCTTTCGGGTACTTAGAGGACTTCTAACAATAATAAAAGCAGAGTGCTGTTTCTAGGCAGCTTTGTAGAGCTGTCACACAAGCAAGGGTGGGTCTGGCTAAGCTTCAGTAGCAAAAGAGTAGACTTGAGCATTACCTATGGTGATTGTTAAGTGTGCTTGTGTTATCTATATAGTAGGACTGTTGTCTTTAGAGAATATCAAGGGAGAAGGGAAGGGACTTCAAATTTCATGCACTGTAAAAGAGAGGAAGACCAGAATGTGCTTTAAGGTGTGCCACATTTATAGAGTAGGAGCTCCCCAGATTTTTCTCCCTAATCTTACCTAGTGACGAGGTTTCAGGAACTAAGGGAGATTTCATGGAATTGGTGATAATGCCAAGTACTGCAGAGCTCAAGGAGGATGAGACCCTTTATATTCTGTCCAAATGTGATTGTTGCTACTGTCCACATGCAGCTCTAACAACATAGCTACAGATTTCACTGTTGTCATGGTTTAACCTCAGCTGCCAACTAGGACCGTGTGGCTGTTCACTCACTCCCCTTCCACCCCCTGCAGTAGGGCAGGGAGAAGAGGGAGAAAAAGGAGAAAAAAAATCTCGTGGGTTGAGATAAAAACAGTTTAATAGAACAGTAACAGAAGATAAAAATAACAATAATGGTAAAAGAATACACACAATAAAGTGATGCAACAGAAATTGCTCTCACCACCTGATAATTGATTGCCCAGCCCGTCCTGAGCAGTGATTGTGGATTCCTGCCTTCCATTTGTATACTAAGTACGAAGCATGACATCTATGGTGTGAAACGTTCCTTTGCCAGGTTTTCCTGCTTAGGCTCCCTCTGAGCTTCTGTGGGAAACTGAAAAAGTCCTTGATTTACTATAAACATACTTAGTAACAACTGAACCAATATGCATTATCAACATTATTTTCATACTAAAACCAAAACACAGCAGCTGCTAGGAAGAAAATTAACTCTATCGCAGCTGAAACGAGGACAACTGTCATGTCGGATGTCTCTGTAGAGTTACTGTTTCATATGCATAGCTGTTAATTTTGCAGTTTGTGGGGTTTCACACTGCTGATATATATTGAGCACATGTAGGACAGTAAAAATCCTTTGTTTGACTGCTTTAACGTAAATAATATTCTCTCATCTCCAGCCATCAAAAATACAGAGCTATTTTGAAGAAAGAAAAGCGGAAAAAAAAGCGACAGGCACTTGCCAAACTAAGAGACTCAGGTAACTGTGAAGTGTTTTATATTGTCAGTGAAACTAGTAGTGATCCTTTTTCTTTTTTTCCTTTCTTTTTTTTTTTTAAGGATATAATTTTGTGTATCTTTGCTGACTGTAGCATCGAGTTATTTAGATGCATTGCTTTGTGTTTTTTCTCAGAAGCTACAGAAAAAGATGAATCGGTGTCTGAGGAGGAAGAGGAGGAAGTAGAAGAGGAGGAGGAAGAGGAAGAAGAAGAAAAAAAACTTGAGGCGGAAAGGTGAAAAATCTAGAAAATGGCATATATGCAGTAGATGCATTTGTAGTCAATTCCATTTTGATAATTTGAAAAGTTTCAATGTATTCTGTAAGTAGAATTGGTTTTGTATATTTCAGGCTGCACAGTTTTGCTCTGAAGTCTGAATGATTCCTATGGAATTTTCTCTTTTAAAGAAGATTAGATTAACTGTAGTTATTGCTGAACTAATGGTAGTCATTAAATTTTGTCTAAGTGGTGTCTGGTTTCCTTGTTAGACAAAAACTACATGAGCAGTGGTTGCTGAGAGAAGAAAAGGCCCAAGAAGAGTTCAAGCTTAAGAAAGAAAAAGAAGAGGCTGCAAGAAAACGTCAAGAAGAGGAAGAGGTGATGTATAAATTGAGTGTTACAGTTTTGTCTGGCAATAAGGTACACTTAGTGTAATAAGGTAATAATAAGGTATACATAGCGTAATATTGTAATAAAAATATGTTTTCTTGATGTTGGTATATTTGGAAGCGTAAGCTCTTCTTTCTTCCATTCTGGAAGAGCAAAATTAAAAAGAGTGGGGAAAAAAAAAAAAAGAGTCTTTAAAAGGGTTTTTGTCCAGGCATTTAGTTGATTATGACTGGATGATAACTTAATGGTCAAGGAGTTTAATACAACATAATAGTTTTGAATTTGACTGTTTATGAAGCATTTGTTTCCTTGAATAATTTTTAAAATTTTTTTTTATTATAAAGAGGAAGATCAAAGAGGAATGGGAAGAGCAGCAAAGAAAAGAGAGAGAAGTGGCACAGCAGAAGCAACAGGAGAAAAGAGAGAGAGAGGTGATTTCCTGTCAGTGGGAGGATAAACATGTTACATATCCTATTACATTATCAGATGCAACAGTCTATGCATGCTGAAGAGGGATTTTATTCTAATTAGCAAACGTATAAATGTGTTAATAACTACCTCTCTCCATTCTGAATATCTAGAATATCTGAATATCTAGAAGGGTAACTAGTTTGAATGCATCTGGTTGTTCATAGTTTGTAATTTTTTTCTAACAGTTAAGTACAAAGGCACACTGTGAATGCAGATTCTGATAGGTGCACTTTTGCATCATGCGTTAAAGATAATCCTTACTTAATGTCCCAGTTGAACACAGTCAGTGTTGAAGAAAATGCCCAGTGAGGATACGGAATATGGAATTACGTTGCTGCTGTTCCTTAACACAGTTCTTAATCAAAAGATATATCACAGCTCTTCTTTACCTGACTCATCCAACAGGACGTATCTTTTTTTCAGAGCTCCTTGGGTAGAGAAAAAAATCATACTGAAGATACTAGGCATTGATAACATTTGTGCTAACAATACATTCTTCTTAAGTTTTAGAAGTTGAATAACCTGGGTGTAAGGTGTACTTACAGAAGTCCAATGTCCGAACTGGCCTATCGCCAGTAAAGGGCGATTGAAGCTTTCTAGGATGCAGCTGTTTTAGCTTCTCCACAATCGCAAAGGGTTCCAGTCACTTCGCTGAGAGGTGTCTTGCCACGGGGTGTGGTAGCCACAGCAGGAGAAGAGGCAGGAGCAAACAGTATTGTCTCCTGCATTTAATGGTTGTGTCGCTGATTGTGTAACACTTCCATGAGGAACGAAAAAAAACAGCCGCTGTTGTATTTCCTGTCTTACTTCCTCCTGTGTTGAGTGTCCGTTTCTCTCTTTGCAGAGTAGGGACAGAAAATGATGGTTATGTTTTTTGGTTTTTTTTTTTTGTTTTTTTTAAGGTTGAGACATAGTTCCAAGAGAGTTGAACCATGGTAACAGCAGGATTTTGTTTCTCCTCTCTCCACATGTCTGCGTTTGCCCAAGCCCTCAGTGGGCTGATTTTGGTCCCTGAACTAGATGGAAGCCACTTTTTTTTTTGGTTGGTTGTTGGTTTGTTTGTTTTGTTTTTTTCTGGGTTACTATTTTACTGGTTTAGTGAGGTAAATTGCTTCATAAAGGGCATTGACAGGCAACCAGAGGGAGACCGAGTCCCCAGCTGGGAGTGGAGCCGCCCATTTCAGCAGCAGAAAGTTGTTCAATCGATTTGTCCTGTCTTTTGAAAGGGCAGTTTCAATTCTGGCTTACTGGTTTAAAAAAAAAAAAAAATTCCTCCCTAAGATGAGAAAATACATTTTCTGGTTTGGTGGTGGGTTTTTTGGTGTTTTTTTGTTCTGTTTTGTTGTTTTGTTTTTCTTTAATAGGGTGGATGATATCTGACATACTTGATGATTAGTACCAAATTCTGCCTGGGTCCTCGTCTTAGGTTGCATTTTTTTAATTTTATTCACTCTTTCTCTTTTTTTAATTTACCTAATTCTCTTCCAAATTAGAACAATACTAGCATATTTTCTTGTATTGGTTATGTTTAAATGTCTTTTTTTCTTGGAACTTCCTAGAATAATTTATCAGAACTAATTTCCAGTCAATTTTGGAGACTGACTTTATTGTTTTGCTCAGGCAAATAGAAGGAGGAAGGGAAACAATATCCTCATTCTTTTCCTATATTTGAAAGTCTAGATACAGTGAACTTATGACATTAAAGTTTCTTAAGAGTTACATTTTCTGCTTTAACAGAGGCTCACTAAGCAAGTGTTTTTCTGTGTGTTACATAGACTTTTCTAAGTTCAAAAGGTTAGTGCAACTAAATGATTATGAACTTAACTGTAACCAGATGAGTACTAGAGCAGGAGAGATATTTAAGTAATCAATAGTTCAATGATAGTTTTAAAAAAGAAGAAAATGAAACTTTTGAAGTTGTCTAGCATTTAGATGAGAAAATCATCCACATGAGGGTCTTGCCTGATGTATCCTTTAACAGCTTTGTAGTACATGAATTGCTACAGAGCAAAAGTAAAACTTCTCTTTTTAAAGCCAACCCCATCAAACTTTTATTATGCATAATCATTGAGTACTGTAAATTAGGTTCTTAACTAAAGAAATCAGATGTTTTGCGTGTCCTCAGGGTTTTCACTAGTCCTGTGTTTGCACCATTTATAGGCAGCTGTGCAGAGGATGCTGGATCAAGCTGAAAGCCAGGTATGTTAAGAGACTTTTTCCAAAAAAACTGAAAAGTAATTTAATTGCTATCCGGTGTTTGCCTTCTAGTGTGTTGTCCATCTGCTCTCAAGAAACCTAATGGCCTGAATAAATTTAATATGTAGTGGCTTGCATGAGCTGTAAACAGTTTTTACTGGGTGTGACATAATTAAGCATATTTCTGGCTGGTTGGTGGCAATGCAGTTGTCCATACTCATTCCTGTTCAGGACATCTGAGTCAAAATGAATCTGGAAATACTGCTGTGTGCTGTTAAAAAAACCACTATGCGTGATGGTTTATTTGTGAATTAGAATTCTAAAGAAATCTGACAGTCCTTATGGGTGGCAAGACAAACTTTTCTTTTAAGCATATGGCAGGCTCAATTAAAAAGGATTCAGCAGTAGTGCAGGGCACAGATCCTTAAGGAAAAAAAAAAAAGAGTCAAAAAAAAAAGGGGGGGGAGGGAGAAGCTAACTGTTCGGGTACCTGGAAGAGCATGGATCTCAAGCTGGCAGTGTATAGTAAAGAAAACTGCTGCCTTCATTTGAATCTTCGAGAGGATTAATTCAGTTTTTCCTATGGACTTAAAGAATAATTTGGCTTTTTATCCCTGTCATATGGTTAAACTTGTGAAGATTCTCACTCCACTTAAACCACTGCGTGAATCTGAAAATTTTTAACCTAATTAACCCATTGTAGGTTGATTGCCATAGCTACATTGGAGTTGCATTCAGTTCCGAAATATGCTTACACAGTTCTTTAAGTAGGAAACCTAGCTCTTTATTTCATAATATGGGTGGAAAAATGCTCTGAACTATTACCTGCCTGGAGCTCATAATGCATGAGCAGCTATTTCTGGAAGGGAATAGGCAGAAATATGGTACGTTGGAGACTTCATTTAGTATCAGTTCAGGGTTCAGTTACTTTGTTGAAGCGACAGTGCTGTTTTGTTGAAGGGAAATTATGGGTGAGATTGATGAACAGAACTGGTAGCAGGGTCAAATGCAAACAAGAGTTTTCAGTTGATTTAAAAAGAGACCTTAGTCTAGTCAGCTTTACAGATATTTCGGCTAACAAAATGAAAATCCCCTTTTTAAAATGTGTGTCTTGTTTGTAGTCATTCAAGGCATTCAGACATCCAGTTTGGTGATTTTTTTTTTTTGTTGAAAAGAAATCATGAATATAGATTTGTTCTTAAAACTAAACCATTATCAAAAAAAAGAGATTTCCGTCACCAGAGACTCAAGGCACTAGGCAGCTTCTTAAAACAATGATTGACATAGGTTCAGCTTGCCTTGTAGTAACATAGTGCTCATAATTGCATGTGGATTTAATTGAAAGTATTATTTTGACTTCTTTATTTGACACTTCTTTATTGTTTCCTAACATCTGTGTATTTTAATGTTTTTTTCCACAGCTGGAGAATGGTGTGACCTGGCATAACCCAGAGCCCCCAGAGAATATAGGAACAGAGAAGGACAGAGCGAATTGCCCATTCTATATTAAAACAGGTTCCTGCCGATTTGGAGACAGGTAATCAATTGAATATTTACCAGCACAGAAGTGTTTTGGAGAGGTGGAAGGGAAGCAACTTCATTAGGTCATATGCAAACTGAAGAAAAATTGCTATATAAATTACTTTCATGTATTTGGATATGGTTGTTATTCATGATGGATCTAGACATTGAGAGCAAAAGCGTTGCCTGTCTGGAATTGAACTGTTTATTGCTATGGCATGTTATTGATGGTGCATTGAGGTTACATTGGTCGAACAGGCTTTTCCTTAGCTTTGACACATAGAATCGTAGAATTGTCTAGGTTGGAAGGGACCTTTGAGATACATTCAGATAGAATACGTTTGATTTCTGTTATTAGTACAGGCTTGATGTGTCAGATGTTGGGGGTTTATCTTTTCTATTTTGCATATGCCACATCATTCAAAAAAATAAAATCAAATCTCAAATGGACTAAAGCAAGTTAGGGCACATCTCCATAGTGTAAAGCTGTTGTGTAGCTTCCGGAATTCTCCTGTTTGATACTGTTTACATGTGCCATACATTCATTCTTGATTCTTGTGTACTGTTACGGGCGCCCTATCTTGGAAGGGAGGTATAGTAAAAGGCAAGACAAGAGAAGGATGACAGGATGATGAGCGATGAAAAACAGCTTCTGTAGGACGAGTGGCTAGCTAGTCTACACTCTGCTTTCGAAGTGATGATGGAAGAGGGCTGTGGTACATGAACATTGATCTCATGAGTTAGGATGGGAAGGATTATTTGCTTCTGTTATGAAACATTTTAATTAGGTGTCCCTGAGTGTTTGCCAGCTTAAAAAAAAAAAAAAAAGTACTTTCTCATATGAAACAAATGGCAAAACTTGTTACCAGAGGACATAGAGGAAGCCAAAAGTATAAACGGGTTCATGGAGTACAGGCTCATCAGTAACCATTAAAGATGATGACCCAAATGCTATGAAAGCCGAGAATTTTTGTGTGTGTTAAGGAGGAACAGCAGCTCCACAGGGAAAGACTCTGATATTTATCACGTGAAACTTTAGCATTAACTGGTAAGTCTGATTTACTAACTTGTGTCACTGAAACATCTGTGGTCTAGCTAGTATGGTTTTCTTTGTCCTAGAAGTAATTTGTTTTAGTGTGATGTATATTGTGGATAATTACGTGATGATTCAGCTGTATGGAAGCTTCAAGTCCACATCTTTTTTCTATTCTGAAATATGCGTTGAATTCCTAAATAAAACTTGGGGCAGCTGTTTCACTGTAGACAGCATTTTTGCTTTTCAAATGTTTAGTTCTTTGTAATCTTTGCAGTATTTTTGCTTCAGTGGTATTTAATGGAGATTAATTTTGTATTGGATAAAATTCAGTTTTGCTTTGAACTCTGAATAGGCTCGGTAAATAAATACCGAGATACATGATATTCTGCCCTTCTCCTCTCACCTGTAGTTGTTGATCTCAGCTACCTCTCCTTCATCTTCCTTCCTCCTCCTCACATATCTGCTTCCTTCATATTCTGGTCATTTGAACCTCTGGTGTTGACCATAAGTTGAAGGAGTGAGATACAGCTAGGAAAAGGCCTGGAAGAATGGGTTGGAAGCTGAAATTGACCACAGTGGTGAAAATTGAGAGCTGAAGTTATCAATAAAAACTGTTGAACCTTGTCAAAGCTCACTATCTCTTGAAGAAGCTAAAAGAGACTGAGTTCGCCTTTACTAATTTCCCCAGTAATCCAAACCCTGATATTTTATAGTAAATACTGGATTTGGGTCATTCATTTTCCTTGGGCTTCCCTTTGTTCTGGCATGTGCTGTATTCATTTCGTGTACAGACAATATTGGCTGGATGTAGTATTTTGAGTTCTGTCATTCAAATAGAAGACTGAAATGAGATTGCTTCTAAAATGTAAAAAAAACCCCAAACCCTCAAATTAGTTGTCTCTGGTTTTAGTTTTGATTTGGGAGTTTTGTTTTTTGATGTGGGTTTTTTTTTTTTGTTTTTAAATTTAAGGTGCCAACCAGAAAGTGAGAGTCAATTTCTGCCTGGCTGTCAGTCAGAACTGACATCCACTCTATCTGAAATCTAGGTTGTAGTTGCCCATTTTGAGGCCTGACCTCCCTCCAATTTGTCTGTGCTTTGCCAGTGCTAGATAAGAGAGTAGACTAGTCTGACTGTTTTTCTGATCATGCCATGAAAAGGAGAATGTGTTGGAGAGTGCGTGACCCAGTGTCTCGGGGAAGTGTTGCACACGGAGATCATAAAGTACAGTGAAATAAACATGGAGGCTAATGTCTGTGTTCTTTCTGAATCTAAAGGTTTGTGGGGGACAGCTGTATTTCAGCAAGTGAGGGAGGTAGCCTGCATGCGATGAATGGTGAGGGAGACCCAATACTTATACGGCTGCCAAGAGGGTGCATATTAAGACAAGACTTACTTAGAAGAATCATTATTTTTAGAAGTGGGAGAATAGCAATCTTGTACTTATCCAGCTTCAGGACTAAATGTGTTTTACTTCCCTCACTCACTCTCCCCACCCCCTGTATGATGAGAACAACTTCAGTAAAAGTTGTTCAGTTTGTGACAAGAGAGCAAGCACTTGCTTTAAAGTGTCTTAAAAGATTGTCAGTAGTCTTTCTGTAAACCTCTTCAGAAATGGAGAGGACGTTTAACCCTGTAGCCTAAAAGAAATTACTTTACCTCCTACTATGTTACTGGTATCTATAGCTTTTTGCAGGTGTGCTTTTTTCAGCAAAAATGTATTTACGCATGGCAGAAAGCAAACTCACTTCCAAAAGATTTAATAATTGAAGTATGTTGATTTTCCACTAATGGATTTTCTTTTGTAGTAGCTGTTACTCAAAATAGCAAGTGTTTCAAGTTTCAATAAGTGCATCTTCTGCTGCAAGTGCTGATCTTTCCACTTTTCTTTCCTTCACTACAAATGTCCAGGTGTTCTCGCAAGCATAACTATCCAACATCAAGTAAGACACTACTCGTCCGAGGGATGTTCATTACTTTTGGTATGGAGCAGTGCCGGAGAGATGACTATGACACAGATGCCAGTCTTGAGTACAGTGACGAGGAGACCTACCAGCAGTTCCTGGAGTTCTACGAGGACGTACTCCCTGAATTTCAGAACGTGGGGAAGGTTGTTCAATTCAAGGTATGCATCTGAGTGTAACAGCTTGTTAAATATTTAACGTGTACCACCTAAGTTGTGTTTTACTAGCCTTAACAGGAATTCTGTCCAGCATGCCCTAGCTGAATTCCATGGACATTACAGAACTATAAAATGTCCTTACAATAAACTGTGCTTCTCTCATGTCACCTGTAAATTTGTCACTGCTTTTCTAGAACAGTGTCTTACTCTGGGTGGATCTTCTCTTCCATTCCCCTGAAATGTTATAAAAGCTTGTGCTTGTATATTGCAAGTTATTCATAACTGCTCAAGAGTCCACTTACCTCAGAGTCCCTTCTTTACTGAGCCTGTGATAAGCCCTAAATGGTCCAGTAAGACTGTTAGGCAACATAAATGTATCTCGGCTATTGCATTTGTGCTGAAGGAATGAAATAGTGGGGGTATAAAATGTATTTGGAGTGTACCCCCAAACAATGTAATTTCAGGCCTGGTTGGATAAAATAAAATCCGATGACAATGAACTGAAAAGGTAATAGATATTTCAGCAGGAGGAATTATAGAAAGGTAAGTTATGTAAATGGTGTCGAGATCTGGTATCGATCCTTAGTTTCTGCATTTTGGTTTGCTGAATGTTCTTTCCTGAGTTTTTCCCATTTATAGTATGATTTCTTATGGGGGGAAAAGAGGTACCTATAAATGGAGACCTCAGAGATGAATTGATGCGGTTAACAGTCCCGTGTTGCCCCAAAATCTGCAGCTTGGATGGTGAAATCTCCTTGCAGCAGAACCTACTGCAGCGTCCTTTTCTGCTCGCCATTCCTGAGTGTTTTCCTGCAGTCACCAGAAGGCATGCAGTGCCTTTTCTCCTTTTGTTTCCCGCTACTGACAGCTGCCTCAGAACAGAGACTGTATTAGCATTTCAAGCAAGAGGAAAGTAGAAAAAGGGAATTTTCAATAGCTGTATACTGAGCTTTATAGGTAAGAAACCTTTGCTTGTTTGGAGGAGTATCCCCTCCGTGTTTTGACTCATGGGATATTAGCAAGCTGTACCCTATCCTAAAAGACAGGATGTAGATTCCCAGTGGAGCGTGGGTTGAAATGCTGTCTTGCCAGCAAACTCAGATCCTCGACTTCGCATCTTTGTTGTTACATGCAACCGTGCTAAGTTGCACATGCTTGGGTACCTAAGACGAATAACGGGGCAAGAGCTTTTAGTGTGGCATTTCTCAGCTTCTGAAGTAATTGTGCAACTGTAATATGGTTCTCAGGGGCATTTGCATTGTATTAAAGATGCTTAGAAATTACATGTTGGCTGCAGGGATCTTAACTGTGATTGGGTTGAGCCTCCGCTACCATTTAGAATCAGATTGTACACACCCTATTCCAGCTGACTTCCCTTTCCAGTGTAGCCTGTGGTTTTATTCTTGCTGTTCTTTCTGGGAAGCTAGTCCATTACCTGGCAGATCCTTAAAAAGTACACTTCTTTTCCCACCCACGGTGAAATCGCTTTTGTTTGTTCTTGTGTTGATGTTGTTTATCTCAAATACTTTTGAGTGCTTATGCTGTAATACTTAATTACACGGCTGCTTGTCATTGTGTCTGCAGGCCTTGCCTAATCCAGCGCACAGCGAGGTATTCTCTGAGGGTCAGTCAGGGTTCAGGGATGAAAAGAGCCACTTTTCTCATTTGGTGCAGGTACCAGAGGAGGCCTGAGGGTAAAAGAGGCTGGGCTCACCGTTGTGCCCTGGAGAACTGGGTTCTAGCCTGCTTGGGCCTGCCTGTCTCGGAATCCTTTGTAACCAGCAACAAGCTTTTTGGGAAGCTTGTATTTTTGAAATGTATTTTCAAAAAGCTTTAGATATACTTAAAATGCCAAATTATTATGGAAAAAAAAGGGTGTTTCAGAAATGTACAGTGAAAGCTAGTGACTTCAGTTTTCGTAACTCCTCTCACAGGGATGCTGTGAAGGTACATTGCTCTAACGATTCTCTCACCATGATGAATCCCACATTTCCACACGAGGATACTAATTGTTTTCAGAGCAGGATTTGGCTGTTGTGCAGTAGGGTTGGCCTAGACAAGTGCAAGACAATTGAGTACAAGTTGTCTTGTGGGCTAAGTGAAGCAGAGGTCCCAGTGTTAATCAAAGCATAATGCTGCAAACAGTCAAACATAGGCCTTAAGGGAGCCTTTTTTTTTGCCCTTTTTTTTTTTGCCTTTTTTTTTTCTTTCTTGAAAACCTTTTATTTGGATAAACTGAAATTTTCAGAATATCACAGGCAAGTTCAGCTGGATGAGCTGTCATAAATTGGAACGGCTGCCATTTCAACATGCGTGAGCTGCTGCCGGGCATAAAACTTTCATTGCGCTGACTTAATGTTTCCATCCCCTTAGGTCAGTTGCAACTACGAGCCTCACCTGCGAGGAAATGTCTACGTCCAGTATCAGTCGTAAGTACTCGCAGTCTTACTACGGTTTAGGACTAAACTCCACACTCCACAGTAGCGAACACTGTTTGTATAATTCAAACGATTCATTCTCATACTGTAGTGGGAGCCTAAAATTGGTAAGTAACATCTTAAATGATTGTATGATGAGAATGCTATGTGCGATTTTTACTTTTTAAAGGGAGAAGGACTGTCAGGCAGCTCTTGCTCTATTCAGTGGACGATGGTACGCAGGTCGACAGCTTCATTGTGAATTTTGTCCTGTGACAAGATGGAAAACTGCTATATGTGGTGAGTCACATCAACACTTGGAAAAGAGAATGTGTTTTCTTGAAAAGAGTACTTAGGAAGTGAGACAGAGGGAATTAGCCTGTAGCTTTCAGATCTGCCTAACATTGCAATACATTTCTGTTTGGAGGATATGAATGCTAACTTGCTTGTGTAGATTAGGAAAGAAAGGGGATATTCATATCATGTCACATAAGCGTCTGCACCATTTTAGTGGATTTACCTTGGACTGGAAAAGAAAGTCTGGATCGTAGCTTTGGAAATGACAATCTTAAGGTGAACCTACAAGAAGTACTATTTTATCTGCTTAAAAAGCAACGGCAGTTTCTGAACCATCAACATTTCTTAGCAGTAACTATCCCATTTTACTTATCTATATTTACATTCTTAGATTAAGGTAGTAAAATTATTTACGAAAATTGTTTTAAGCTAAAACCTTCATAACTGTTAGAAAGCTAATTACAAGAAAAGTGCATATTGAAAAACACTCCTGCATGAATTACATTGATAGGTGGTCAGATGCATGTATTTCTGTTTGAAGAAGCAAAATTCAGTTTATTAAGTTTCTGTCCAGTAGGTACATAATAAAGAAAGAGATTTAACAGGTCTGGCTCATAAAAAAGCAAACCCTAATCTGTTGCAGGCTTATTTGAAAGGCAGAAGTGTCCAAGAGGGAAACACTGCAACTTTCTTCATGTATTCAAAAATCCAAACAATGAGTTTTGGGAGGCCAATAGAGACATACGTATTTCTCCTGAACGGACTAACCAGTTGTCTAAAAACTCTGAAAGGAGAAACAGATCTAGCCATCGTGATGACTATTACAGCCGGTCAAGGAGAAGGGGCAGCCCAAGCTCAGATCATTCTTACCGCAGAAACGGAGAATCGGAGAGAAAAAAGAACCGCCGCAAAAACAAGAGAAGACGCCGATCTGGCAGGTCAAGAAGTCGAGAACGGAGGAGGTCTCGCAGCAGGGGGAGGAAGAGGAGAGGCCGCAGTCGCAGCAGAAGTCATAGTCGAACACGCAGTAGGAGCAGAAGTCGGAGTTCCTCTCGATCCAGGAGCAGGGGTAAAAAGAGATCAAGCAGCAGAGGAAAAAATAGTGAAACTCCCAAAACAAAGTGAGAATTACTTTTAGAAGTTGCTAATTGATCCAACATAAAGCTGACAAAGAAATCCTTCCGGTAGGGCACCAGATATATTTGAGTTTCAAATAAAGTGTTCTTGCACATTACAGTGTTTCTTCCTAATAAAGGAACCTAGTTTATTGTGTGCTAAGCTTCAGAAAATGGAAAGTTTAAGTCCTATATATGGTGTGAATGTCAAGTACTCTAGCTACTCTGTCCCACTGAGCTGCTGCAACATCCGGGCGCATCATACCGAGTACAAATAGAAAGAGAAGTAAAGCTTATTGGGTATATGCTTATTTCTGTGTTACGTGTGTGTTAAGTGTTTTCTGTCCCTGCAAAGGAGTTAGTACAGAACAGCCAGCGTGCTGTAAATTCACACCACAGCGTGAGGCAAACTGAAGTCTGCTTACAAGACTGCCGTTTATATTTTCCGTCTGTTTATGGGAAATATCTTTCTAGTCAAAGTAAATATAATCATTTTATGAGCTGAAGAAAAGGGATCTAAAAGACATCACTGTGTGATTGTACAGTACTTGCCCAGTAGGAGCTTTGTGGTCATAAGTCTTGGATTTTTCTCTCTCCCCTGACTGAGCTGCTGCGCTAATTGCCTGTAGGGATTGCAGCAGACTAAAACCAAGTAAGAAGTACACAGAAAAACAATCAATTTATTCAGTACGTTAATCCCCAAGTAAAATGGAGACCATGCATTTGTAATCCTCCAGGGAGGATAGAAAATACTTTGCATACCTCTTGGTTGCATACCATTTGTAGTTGAAGAAAACCTGCCTAACCTGTGGTGGAGTGGTGGAAAAGTGGACATCCGGTAACTCTAGATACATATGTAGCTGCGAAGGCTCAAGATGGTTGCAGAGTGGCTAAAGAAACTGAAGGTTTTGTACCTGAAACAGTACTTTAGGTTCTTTTGGAGAGGAGGACTTGACTAAAAGCCTTTTTTAGGTTTATTTTACAAACAGTTTAGGGCACGCTACTGCCTAGCTTCCCTATGGTCAAGGGGGAGAGTAGGGTACAGAAAAATGAAGTTAGGGCAAAACTTTTTTGAAATTACAGTTACATTAGCAAGGTACCAGCAATTAGGTAAATCCTTACAAATATTTCTTCACCTTCAAATGGAAGATTCGTGTTGTTAGATGGATGTATTTCACGCTGCTTAACTTCAGGTATTTAACTTGGGTGCCAAGGCCTCCTTAGGCGCTTGGAGAGAGCAGTGTGTGGCAGTGCAGGTATCTGCAGAGATACCTCCCTCCCTTAAACCTCTCCAAAGAACTTCTGCTCCTGCCTAAGTCAGAAGCCTAAAATAGATGTGCAGTGCTCCCAAATAGGTATTTGTTACGACTCCAACATTACAACGTAGAGTCCCATAGAAAATCTGGATACCCAAACTTCAAGATAGCATTCCTCACAGCAAGAATGTTTTCCCCCCAGGATAGTTAAGAGTGAACGAACACTGCTTCTGGATATAATATATATATTTTTGCTTTTCTAAATGCATACTGCACCTAGCATGCTGATTATACATTTTCCTTCTTTCATGTGTAACTGTTGTCCAATATGGAGTAATACAACAAAAGCGCTATATATTGATGTTCAGTTCAAACCCGACTTTCACTATATATTGTCATAACTGTAGGCAGAATTGTAGCTTAGTTAATTTGATTAAATGTTTTAGTTATCAACAGATGTAGGACTTGTAATTTAATAGCATAACTTTTGAAATAGTAACTTTGTTTGAAAGGCATCTTTCAAAGGATAGACAGCACTACGTTTTACATTGTATTTGAGGAAGTTGTGACCACTGTTTTCTCATAATGTGTCATTTTCTGACTAGACCGTACAAACAGATGTTCCCCCGAGGTTTCTATTTTTTCGTAGATGCTCACTTGTGTCTAGTTGGGTGACTTGTGCAGAGCGGAACTGAACTGGTATCTCCTACTTGCGGAGAGGCGCCACCCTAGGCCAACGGCATCTTCCTCTCGCTGGTGCTGCCTCGCCTCCACCAGCTCGTGCTGGTCAGCCCACCCGCTGGCCAAGGCTCGGGGGTGGAAGCGTTGGCTTACGCCGCCTCCAGTATGGCGGCAGGCTGTCGCTGGGCATTATCTGAGCGAAAGGCAACCCCTGAGCTCAGACAGAAGGGGTGGGAAGGGGCGGTGGGAACCCGTGACCAGCCGGGTGAAATAATCAAAGCAGACTGCCGTGGGATTAGAAATCAAATGCCAACTGAGACCCACGTGAGAATTCCACAGGTAATTAGGCTCCTCGTCCCCACGGTTTTGTAATGGGATCTGGGAAGCTGAGGTGCTGTATTTTTTTTTTTAATTTCTTAAAAAAAAAAAAAAGACTTGCTCAGAGATGCATGTAAAAATTTAAATACACTTTATTTCTGCTACTAGAACGGCTGAAGCTTCAGCTTTTTTTCTTGAGGTCTGGACCCAAACTTACTGTCGGTACCTGTGCGGTGTAGGACTGGTAGCTGTAATTATCATTCACTTCGACAAGCAGTCTGTTTATTACATAGAAATCGAGTGCTGTAGATCTGACATTTAGTTTGCATTTGTTAGCATGAAACCTGGAATTCAACCAGTTTTCTGACTTCAGAGTTCATATCTTTGAGTATTGTTTCCCTACTTCATAATCTTAAGTAGTGTTATATGCATGGTTTTGTGTTTTCCTTATTAGCCGAGTGAGCTATTTATTCTGAAGAGACAAAGAGACTAGAAGTTCTTAAATGTTAAGCTTTATTATTTTTTTTTTCCAAAGGGGACAAGCCCCAGAAGAACACAGAAAGGATTTAAATTTGCAAGGAATAGCTTGTTCTCACGGCCTGTTATTCTGCGTATTCCACAGAAAAGGACCTTACAAAGGGAATAAATACTGGACAAGCTTTGGTTTGGTTTGGTTTTAATGACTGCTTAAAAACAGAGGCTTTCAAAGTTGTTTTTCTCAGTTAGTTGTGAATTCTGCGAGGATCACCGAGGTGCTGTAGGGTGCTGGTGAAGGCAGGCGTTTGCACAGAGCAGCAAGAAGCTGGCTAGGGTGGCAGTGGGGATGCCCCTGGGGGGGGCTGCAGTCAGGATGGGGAGCGGGATCTGCTCCCACCTGTCTCCCGCAAGAGGAGGAACGCAGCCACGCGGGAAGTAAGGTCCCATTTTTCCAGCGGCAGACAGGGAATAATGTCCGCATGACGGGAAATGCTGTAAGCGCAGGCAGTTTTACTGCCCAGCAGCGTTTAGGCAGCTGGGGAGCGGGGCTTGCCCCCTGGCTGCAGCATGCCCTCCAGGGCTGGCTGGTGGCCGCTTCAGTGCGATGGCCCTTTCTGCCTGGCCGGAGCAGCTGAGGGCCATGAGGAGGGGTGGCGTGTGTCTGTGCGCTGCAGGGGGAACAAGACTTCCCTCTCCGGCCCTGCCCGCCCTTGTAGGGCAGGGGGTCTGGAACGCAGCCCGAGGAACTTCCCAGAGTCCTGTCCTCGGATGGCGGCACGTCCTTCTCAGAGTGGGTTTTGCATTACCACAGTCAGTCGATCAGAAATCGCCCAGAAGTTTATCAATCAATCAGTGACATTCCTTTTTTATCAATCAGTAATATTTTTTTCCAAAGAAATGCAAGAGCCTGCTTCAAGATGCTACTGCTTGCTGTCCTGGATCAGCACTTCTTACAAAACATGAAAGTCTGTGGTAGTTTACAAACTTAAAAGCTCAGTTTACTTTCTTACATCATCGAAAGAGTGTGGCTGATTTTGCTTTCACTCTTAAGTTTGTTGTAATAAAAATAAACCCCTATTATTCCACATACCCTTCTATTCAGCACCTATGTATCAGCTGAATTCAGTATCTATCTGATTCTTTTTTAAAAAATAGAGGTAACAGTGACAAGTTACCCTTCAGGGAACAATGAGACCAATTCCAAAGCGAGCCATACAAGCATCACCCATGGCACACGGCAACTTAGCAAAGGCAGCCACGGGGCCACCATCACCCTGGCCGTGCCTCAACAGGAACAGCAGATGATGAGGAAAGCCTCTGAAAGACTAAGATTCAGTGACCAAGCTGAAGACACTCAAGCCAACAATCACTTGCCTAAACAATCCAGAAATGCTAATTGATTCTTTAGCCACACTCCCCCCTCCCCCCCGGCCCCAGCCTTCCCAAGAAGACAGGAAATGTAAGAAACAAAATTTTATTTCGTATTAGATTTAAGAAATGCCCTGAATTGGCAAGTTTTCCCGATGCTTTGGCTGATAACATCAGCCAGTTCCGTTCTTTTAGAAAGCTGAAGAACAGATGAACAGGAGAAATTTTTGCTTGAGACCAGGAGTGTGAATGTTGCATTGAGTTGCTCATAATTTCATTTATGGAACTGAATATTGAGTTTGTGTTATCCAGAACCCTCCCTCAATCAACACATGGTTTGTTTTAATTTTCAGATGAAGGGGCACTACCGCATCAATTTAATATCCACTTTAATAAATTTCATGTTTAATGTGGTAAGCCTTCCAAAAACTTGCTATTTTATTGCTTTCTGTACAACTTAAATGGCTGTAAATAACTAATCTTGGACACAGTATACTCACACATTTTTTTAATAAAGTGCTCAAGAACAGGTTAAGCACTGTAATAAAATTTCCCTTTTTTTTAAGCTAGCACTGAGTAGCCTCTTCTTTCCTCTGCACAAAACCCCGGACTTACATATAAACACAAAGCAATGGCGTAAAAATGGACATTTATTACAACGAAACCAATGTGACAGACAGAGGTCAAACGGTTTATTTGTCACAATCACAACAAAGCTTACTCCAGCCAAGCACATACAAGTGACAGTGTAAACTTTAAAAACATGTTTAATACATAGAAAATTGCTTCAGGTTTGACTTAATTTAAGGTAATTTTACTTCAGCCTCACCTGTCCCTGCACACTGTGCACCAGGGACATGTACACCACTGCTTTTCCCTACCCTGGGTTAAAAACCGTCTCTATTAATCGGAATACACTTAAATCCTAGAAAGGACGCAAGTAGCCAAATTCTACCGCCCGGGGAACTGCCACCAGAGGTGCAGACCCACCCCTGCCCCGGCTGGCCCTTCTGCTGCCACAGGCGTTTATCCTGGGATCTGGAGGGTCAACGCGGCCCAGCTGGCGTGGAGCCCGCAGTCTGGCTCTCCCGACGCCTGCGTCCGCGCTGACACCGGCGGTGCTCAAAAAGTAGAGTTTTGTGACAACGTGGCGCTACCTATTCAAGGGAAGCAGCCAAAGCCTTGACTCCTGGAGTGAAGCTCCTGGGGTGGGAGGGGACGCGGCAGAACTGGGCTACTCCAAAGCGCGGCCCTGCCACCTCAGAACTCAAAAGCGTACACAAATCCAATTTCCTCGAGTGGAACAGGTTTAGTTTATAATGCCTGAAAGTCTGCTACAAGTGTCAAAATATTACTCGGTCTCACTTCACACGATTTGCAGTGAATCTAGTATACAAATCTAATGTTCAAAAGCGCTCACTGCAAATTGGTTGCTTAAACTGTACATCAAGCAGGAGTCTCATGAGGGACGTGTCACGTGTAAGTCAAGAAAAGGAGTTGAAATGACACCGACACTTACTGTGGGGGGGTTGCTTTGTTTTTAAAGGTACCTATCCACCGATTAAAGCGTAACTATAAAACACCAATAAATACAAATTAATTCATAGAGTTTGAAAGAAAATAATAAAAAGTCCCTTTCGTAAAGCAGCTTTTTTCCCCATTTTCAAAAGCATCCAATTTTCATTATGTACCTCTCTATACAGTCAGAAAGTCCATCTCCTTTCTCGTGGTTACGTTAAGAGTACGCTAATATCAGATCTAAAAAGTTCCCTTATTTGGAATGATTTTTAATTTTTTACTACACGCATTCCCTTTTTAGTATAGTAACTTGCACAGTTTTGCTCAAGGTAGCGACATTTAAATACACCTTCATTTCTAGTGAATTGGTCAGTTTGACATTTTCTTGCAAAAAGCAGTATCGCCTTAACAGTTTTTACCACTTTGATATGCAGATCCTAACAAACAGGATTCTTTGGTATAATGACAAATTCAGCAGTAAACAGGTATTCCCAATCTTTATGCATCAACTGAAATAAGCAGAATTGTCACGAGTGTTGACTAAAATGTAGATGAACAAAAGTCTTTGGTTGCATAAACACAATTTCTACACCGTAACATTTTATATTTGGAGTTGTCTGTGTAGTTTCTTTTCATTTAGATATGCTATGTCATAATGGTATTGATTTCCTGAAGTTAAGTTTGCTTATAAAAAACAGTACACTTACTGAAGTCAAATGCAATCTTCCTATAAATGCAGTGAGGGGAGACACTGAGTCGACTGATGTCCAATTCCCTTTCATTTATGATTTTTGGACTTTAGTTTCTTGATCCTTTTTCAAAAGAGTATTTTTCTTGTAGGCCTGAATGAAGCAGCTTAGCAAAACAGTAATACTGACAAACAGCATCTTACACCATTAGCTAAACATTACAATGAAGGCAGTGAACATTTACAGTATGAAACACTGAGATGTCATCGGCTGACGTGAAGATTTATGTCAATCCAATTTCTTCGAGTACACTACGTGGGGTCTCTGCTTCCTACGGAGGGAAAAGTTGAGACAGTGGTAAATGGACCCTGTGCTTCTATTGAACAGTATCATAACATGAGTTAGTACGAAAGATGCTTAATTAAAAAAAAGAAAAGCTGAAAGACATGAAAATCTAGAAGTAATGCGGTTTGCAAACACAGTATTAGCTGCACTTCTCAAGGCGCTGTTAATTAGATTGTCATGGTTCACAGGAATAGCTGGTAGATTTTATTGCCCTTAAGCGCAATAAAAATAAAGCAATTCAGATGTACCAGCAGGGAACAAATCACAACCCAGTAACAGAGATATGCACTGGGGAGGGATGGGGAATCATCTCGCAATGGAGTCAAGTGATTTTCGTGGTGAATTGTTTCATGGGTCTCAAAAATCTGTTAGGGAAGAATGAATAAATGGATGAATGAAATGACTCACACAACTAAGAAACAGTATCCCTTAAGCTCTTTATAAAGAGCCTAGATTTTTTTCACCAGTCCCATGCGTAGTTCATAAAACCAGGTCAAGGTACCGTTGTACACCTGGTGTCAATAAATTGACCCCTATAGAAGTGGAGGAATTGCCAGGATTGGAATTATATTATTCCACACCAGGCATAAAGTTTTCGGTTAATTCTAATCTTAAAAAGCTTTGTTTAGATTCAGATCAAGTTGTGTAATACAAAATTCCAAAGGGTTCTCATCAGTTTTATATTCATTATTCCTATAGCATCATAGCATCTGAAAAGAAATAGCAGTTTAATTAGAAACATTAGGCTGTCCTTTTCCATAATTATTACCAACATCACAGTAAATAAAAAGGGATACTGTGTCCTTATGAAAACGTAAAACTGTTTTAGTATCCAGAGTGTGAATAAACTTACTTTAGCATCCTAAAACAAGACATGTCATGAAGCAGAAAAAAAAGCAGATAATAGTTAAGGCAGCAAACAAATTATTTTTCAACTACTCTCTAAATATTTATTTTTTTAAAATGCCAGTAAAATACATAATTAAATGCCTTACATCTTGCAAGTAACACCAGAACATTTTCTCTATCAGCCTTGGCTATGGAGCACAAAATGATCGAGGTTACAGTCCTCATTCAGTGATTTATTATTGAAGAAATAAGCTATGGTATTTTAAAGGCAACTTCATTTGAAAGTAAGTCAAGTGCTTGAAATGGGCCACCTCTGAGCACTTCCAAGATGGCTTCCAAAATCCAGCAGCAAATACGAAATTACAAGAAAAAAGCAAGTTAAAACTGGAAAAAATAGACTTGGTGTATTAAAGATGCAGTGGTTTTTTTTTCTCACTGATGCAATATTTAAGTATTTTTGGAACTGCAGTGACCTTCATAAAGCCAGACAGGATGGCAGGATTAAAGATTTGCCTGTGTATTTTAACCCAAATCCCCCAAAAGGAGACACTGATTGAAGAAAAGGCTATGTAGCATTTTTAATATAACCTGTCTGATTATATTGCCAGATTACTTTGTCGCATTCATTGTAGAGGACATGTCTCTCCCCTATCCACCAACTTAAAGCACTTTTACTCAAAAAAATCCTACAGTCTTAACTATAGCCACAGAACTCAGAGTATTGTAAGAGAATATAACTTCTCAAGCATTTCAGGGTTTTGAAACTATTTTTCACAGTTTAAATTTGATTAGACAGCAATGGACACTTACAGTTACTCAGTGGTGAAACAAGATATTTAGTAAAATATCTGAAAAAAAAGTTCCTCGATAGCTATGAAGAAATACATGCTGTCTTTAGAGCAGTTTAGTATTATTGCCTCCACTGTCTTTCCAAGTTGTTGGTAATTTTCCAACAGGCATATTCTTAAATAAAGATTCAATTTCTTCAAGTAAATCAAGGTCACTGGCTAACAAGGAATTTAAAGCAATGTATTTCAAGGACATTGGCTACTTGTCCAGATACCTCTCAGTAAAACTAAAATTTTTTAATACTACAGCAGTAACCTCGAGTCAGACATGCCTTCTTAGGCGTGCATCAGCAATATAAACTCAAAAGGAACACCGAAAGGCTAATGTGTTTCACTAGAGGAATAATTTCATCAATTATGACTTTTAAGAAACAAGTAGAATTATGTTATGTTTTGTTTGCATTATTTGTTTTACGAAGCATCAAACATTTTGTCCAATTGTTATGGAAAACATTCCACAGTATTATACTACCTGCAGCTCAGAATCACCCAAAGCAAACAATGAAAATTTGAAATACATCAGAACACAGATGAGGAAAAAAAAGTCATTGACATGAGACAAAAGTGCATGCAATACTTTATTATTTCAAACATGCCAGGAAAGCTAATTCATTACCTAGTCATTTAGAAGCAAGCAGCTGTATACAGATAACAAGAAAAACAGCATCTCATTACAACTCAATGCACAGCATTTTAAGCCAACAGGCATGAAATAATGCAGGCTAAAGCAGCATTAACCAGACATTCAAACACATTGTCAATGATGTCTTACAGAAAAAAGGCAAACTTGGAAATGGAAAACCACTCCTAAGAGCTTGTTTTCTAAGATTTCAGAATGCTGCAAGTCCAATCCAAATCTTTTTTCTAATCCCCTAAATCTCTCATTTTTATGTCAGTTTAACATTTGATCAGTAGTGCATTACCACATATAGTACGTGGAATTAGCTGTTTGTGGTTAATCTCAGTAACGACCTCCTTGCTAATTACATTAAAACTATTCTCAAAACCAGCACTGATTTTAGGTTACAAATTATTCTCTTCTACTAGGCAAACAGAGGATGCAATACATGCCCTCTCACTCTGCTCACACTTTATGTGAAAGGTACTTATCGTATTCATCCTCGTGGCAGTTCTCTGATATACAAGGTAGTCGTCACTTAAAACTGGAAATGCCAACTGAAGGAGACATATCTCAAGTACGCTGTTAATGGACTTTAAAAAAAATCTTTCCAACACTAACCACTTGTAAAGCAATGAACTTGTTCTCTCCTTCAGTAGCAGCAATTGTTCAACTACTCACAAGAGTGTTTTGAACATTTAAAGACAACTGTAACTTCAGATTTACGTAAGTCATATTCTCTTTGCCCTAATCAATTCTGCCCTCCTCCTCTTTGTAAGGTAAGCCACACTACCATGCCAGTCTCAGAAAAGAATACTGGTATGTGCATCTTTAATTAAGATGCCAGGTCTGTGTAGAATTGTGTGTAACATCATTTAATACTTGTGGGTACACACATTTCACATACTACTACTACTCCTTCATCGTATCTCTGTAAATATTAACTTAATCTACAGGGTTTTAGTTTATGCTTAAATACCACCACAACTCCTTTGAAAGATAAAGACAGGTCAAATAATGTTACAGCATAGGTGTTGCAGTATATAGGTGTTTAGGTCAGAAAATTCTACAGAACTTTTAAGCATGAGACTTCAAGCTTACACACAATCAAAACATTAAACCATATGCCAAGAAGCACAAGTTCTGTTGAAGTGAGACATGTGAAGAGACAACACTGTAAAACAAAGGGGAAGAGGAAAGTACAACAGCAGAGAATGGTTGTGGTATTCTGTTAGATTCGAGATGACTGGATTCACCAAGCTGATGGTAATGTTCTGTCATGAGTAAGTCACAGGTCTATCTCCTCTGAAATTCTGCATGCATGATGAATGAAGCCATTTAGTACACTGGGACATTAAAGTATTCATGACGTGGCTACAAAAGAAATGTACATATTCTTATACATAATAGAAAGGTGGACAGAAATGCAAGAAAACAAAAAGACTATCTCACTATTGCATCTCTGACATGACAAGGGTATTTGATACAGAAATACACTCTTGTACTTTTGACTAATCTAGACCTCCAGGGTGGGGAGGGGACGCAGGCAGAGAGAACCATTGTTTACCCCCTCCTTACACTTGCATGCTGGGTCCAACAACATACAGGGTAACTTCACATCATAATTCCTGTATTATGTAAGATTAGTTTCCTCCCAGCCAAAAAAAATCTGAAGCTGAGATACTGCTCCAGAGATGGACCACCCTATATATTTGCTCCATTCTGGCCTCTTTGGTAGACATTGACTATTGGCTACTGTCAGAGACAGGGCACTGGGCCAAGAGAACTTTTGACATCACCTACCATATCTGCTCTGATAAACACACATTGGAAAGAGGCCTCCAGAACACAGCACCACGGCAGGGCAGTACAGCAGTAACATTAGTTGCAAAAAAAATATTTCTCTCAAAGAGTGCCTGTTTAAAAAACTGTGGGTATCCCAGACACCTCTCACTGCAGGCAGTTTTCTTTGCTTCTGAATTATACCGCTCAACTTAATACTCTTATATTACTAGCATGAATATTAGTATAAAATTTTTTGAAAGATGAGTTAGAAAACAAGAAATAATTTTTTTTTATTAAAATTTGTGCCCTTAAGACAGATGAGGACATTTTTAATGGAGTAATAGCATTTTAGGTGTATCAGATCCATGCATGCCCATTACACATCTTCTGGGAGGAAAACAACACAAAAAAAAGCACAAAACACAACTCTGCATGTCAGTTACTATCTTTCATCATGTACTAATTAAAATCTTCAATCCATTTTAGTATCCCAATCCCCAAATTACAGAATTCTTAGAACTGAGAAAGTTCCTATGACTTCCAAACCTAGGAATTTCCTCTGTGCCAGCTCTGTTTATTCGCGTGTTCAAGCCTGTATCTTTTAAATTTCTAATCTCCAATTACAAAAAAGCACAACAAAAATATCCTAGAAGCTTTACAGGATTTATACTGCTTTTCAGTATCAGCACTCTAAACCTTATTCCATAGTAGTTAAAATTATTCTGAATAAGCCAACTACAAATCCAGTGGTTCTCAAAACAACAGCACCTATAGCTCAGTGACAGTTGCATATAAGTTGTATGAAGTCTGCTGTGATTTTGATAGAACTCAAAAGAATTTGGAATGTAATAGAGAACTACAAATGTGAATTTTTACTCTTAAAACCTCTCTTACTGCTTAAGTCAAGTGTCGGTCTACATTAAAAACAAAATGCTGAGGCATATTCCTAACTGGAAAAGGAATCACATGATGGTAGTATACAGTACTCGCCCCAAGGAGTAGGAGCTTTGACTAAAATGAAAATACTAACTCTAGAAGTGCTGGAGACAGTTCTTCAGAGAAAATTCCCAGAGATGTACTTAAGGAAAACTTCTGCTTACGTACACTGCTGTCATGATATAGATACATGAAGACAACTGAAAAACGCATCCTGTAACAATCTCAAATGCCCAATTTTTACGGTTTCATATTTTCAGTTTTTACTTGGAACATACATGCACACATGTGACTGTGATCCACCCTTGGAAGCCTGGAGACATCAAAGTTGGTGTCTTCACTGAAATGCTTGTCAAATCTCGAAACAGATTTCTCCTAAATTTAACAATAGCTCTTCTGGACAGAAGGAAGAAGAATGAGAGCAGTTCATTTTCTAGCACTCTTATGAGATTGATTACCATTGATTGCTGTTGTGTTCAGAGATTATCCCAGGCTGCACACATTCTTTAGCACACTCTGGCCTGGAAGCGCCAACCATGTTCCCTTTTACACAACTGAACAAATGAATGAACACATAAGGGCATGGAAGCGTTCATTTAATGTTTATCCACTTCACCTTTCAGTACTTGACAAACTTCTATTCTCCCCCATACCCCTGGGGTATTCCCCATCCTGTTCATATTTTCAATGGTTTATAATTTGAGGAATTAACTGTCTTTGATGCGAAAATCCTGGTACACAAAATTAGATGACTGACTCAAATTACTGTTATGGGATTAGTGTCTCAACAGAAACATTATCTACTGATAAAGCAAGATAGATTGCCAGATAACAATAGAAAGAAAGCATTATTTCGCTCCTGGCGGCTTTTTAGTTTACAGAACATGTAAACACCACCTGCATCTAGACCAGCAATAAACTGATATTGTAGAGGTGAACCTAAAAGATTAAATGGAAGACAACAGCAACTGAGATATGAAGCAATAACACAGCAATATTACGAGATGGAAAACGCTGTTCAGTGAGACCTCTGTACCCCACTAAGGACATCTGAGACCTTCATGCACAGAGGGTCTGGCACTGTGGGCAGCCTGACAAACAACAGAAAGGGAAATAAAGTTTTGACAAACTATTTGCCACCACAGAACTACAGTATCTCACCAGCTCCAACTATGATTTGTTAAATTTTTTACTGTGTTCCCTGCCCCATTCTCTCCAGAGCAGTTAGCCTCCTGGTATGAATACCAGAAAAGACAGCTGGGGTAGAGGAGAGATGTCAGCTTCTACAACCAGTATCTAGACTACTCTGCCTGCCTTCTGTGGGACCCTGCAGACATCACACAACATCCGAGACTGCGAAGCATGTCCTTAAGGCAGCTAGCTATCTGGATCTAATGAGTTCATAAATGAGTTGATCTAGCAGCTAGGGAAGAGGCAGTGGTATCCTCACAGCACAATACAATGGCAAACTAACATGAAATACTAACTGAAAAATCATTGCTTAAAAAAATTGATGTAAATTGTTTATCTGACTTTAAAACGTAAGTCTTAGATCCTAGTGTGGCCAAAGCAGTAACAGCTCTACAACGCAAGCTGCACACTGCAATTCCACAGTGTTTTAAAGTTACTAGAATTAATCTTTTTCAAACTGACATCTGTGTTTACAAGTATTTTTAAAAAGCTAATAATACTCTCTGAAATTTTCAGCCTGAGTCATTAGAGATTTTTGAATTAGAAAAATGGTAGAGTTGATTTGAGTCAACAGAACTATTTAGCTAGCCCAACCCAACTGACATTTTTCTGAGCCAAGTTTGTCATGACCCAGCCTAACTAAAAATCATAATCAAACTATAATTAGAAGGGACTTCATTTAATCCAGTCCCCCAAACAGCATACCTGTAACATTCCTGAGAGATAATTAATCTGTTAAAGGCATCCAGTGATGGAAACTTTTAATGTCCCCCAGGCACATACCTAAATACTTCATTATCACCACTGGAAAATCTGCCTAACATCTACTTTGAAATTATTTTCTTGCTGCAATTTAAGCCATTTTATGTCTGTACTGGACAAGAAAACAGTCTATTACCTCAGGCAAGAGAGAGACAAGAAATTATTTATGCCTACACTAAACTGGCTTAAGTTCCGTGTTTTGCAGTCCTGCCATTTTACTGGCAACATCCCACAGTAGTGACAGAGACTTCATGAATACTTGGCACGCCTTCATTTTTCAGGGAAAGTTTGCTTAGGTTTTTGTTTTGACTTCTTTCCCATCAAAACCAGCAAAAAGTCTATGACAGCAAGCCCTGTTAAACTGCAGGCAAAAACTACAACTGCAACCTTTTGATAAAGGCTTGGCTTTTTTCCCCCCAGCATGTAAACAAACCCCAAGCTAGAACAACAGACAAGACAGGGGACCACGCAATGCACAGCAGTTTGTTCTAGAGAAACAGGCCAATGGGAAAAGAGGGATGAGGGAGAGTTTCTGTTCAGAAACAGGAGGCTCTTACAGTAGGAAGCGATTACATTTAACAAGCACTTCTTTAGCAACGCTTCAGAAGTAATTACTTTTACGCTCTACTTCCGACTCTTTATTAGGAAATACTTCCAATGAAAGGCTGCTTTTAGGAAATGGCTGCTATTCACTAGTGTTTTCAGGGATGCCAAAATAGTAGAGGATCTGCTTCCCAATCTTTGGTTAGCTAACTATTCAGAAACTCCAGTTACATGGGTATTGGGAAAATTCTCCTTTACTTTCAAAGGAGAGCAAAGTGTTTTGTCAGAGAACCTAAAACCACCCATGAGGTCTTGAACATGTTCAAAACCAAACATTAACTATGACGCTGAGCAATCCTACATCAATGCCAACTCCAAGTCAAGAACTTGTCTGCAGAATCCCATACAGAGAGGACAAAAGAGACTCAACTAGAGTCAGCAACAGCAACAGTCATGTAAGTGTTATTCAGCAAAACATCCTGGCATATGCACACACTTCAGCTCTAAAACATCACCTCAACACACCAAAGCAGAAGGATATGACACAAAATCAGCAGTGACCTGCCTGCCTCCCTCTCAAAAGCAGAAGTAAAAATATCAGTGGAAACTTCATGTACTGTAACTGGATAATAGTGGGTGCTTTCTGCTTCTTAGTTGCTATTCTGATCTGCTGGATCAGAGGCGATAATCACTCCCAGAGGCAGTGCTTCATACCTGCCAATCAGCAGCTACACAGCAAGCTATGAAGAACTCACAGTCTATTCTTTAAGGGTAAGGATGGTTCTGAGCATCCACTGGAGGCTCCACTTCCCCACCACAAATACACAAATGCTTTAAGCAAATATGACTGCTGAATACTTTGCATTGTGAATCCAGAGCCAAAATTATTACAAATCACTGAGTTCTCAATCAGATAATACCACAGTGTCTGTATGTTTGGCAGTCTGCCAAACGAGGCACATAAGGATTCATTAATGTTTTCTTACATTTTCTTCCAGTGCTGCAGCTACAGGTTTGCATTACTTATTCCCCTTTGCTTAAGGAAATACTTCTTAACTGCAGGGCTCTTTCTTTGAAGGGATGACCAGAATACACTGCTGTAACAAGCCATGTCACATCCAATATCATTCAGCTTCCATGGCGATGGCATTTAAGCATTCTCCTGCCTTCCTGCTCCTGCAGCGCTTTGCCTTCTTATAGTTGTTTGGACAAATGTTTGCAGGGCCAAGTTGTAAACACAGAAAAGCTGCTGACTATATGCTTTTAGAAATGAGCAATTTAAATTGGATCAGCTTAAATAGATCTGAAATCCGGTTCTAGAATGGTCATATAAATACTTTCTCTGGCACAAAGGAAAGAGGGAGGGAAAGGACAAACTCAGTAAGTCAATACTGCTGCTGAAGCTCCTTGCCACACTCTTACAACTCAAGCCAACAGCAGGGGTGCAGCTTAAGACAGGTAAATTAGAACTTACCAAACTATGCTAGCTGACTTGGGGATTCACAGTAGACATGAGTCAAGACAAGACATGGGGAACACTGGCTTTTTAAAACACTTAGATACACTGGGAATTATTAAAAATAAAACACAATGTAAGTTACACCATTGGCTTTAGTAATACTCCTGGCTGCCACCAAAAGCAGCTGACGTTTATTTCCCTTTCCGTTGCCGCTCCTTTCCTCCTCCTGACACTTCCCTCATAGTCCTCTGCATATTCTCAGGTTTTAGGTAACAAACTAGGAGCCACATAATCACAGGGCAAGTGGGTCAATGCAAGTGCCACCACAAAAGTGGCAGCAGGAATGGATCTGGCCATCTCAACAAGAGTCACTGTCAGCATGGGTTTAGGTGATGAGGAAACTCCACCCTGACTCAAGACCATGACTTTAGAACCTGTAAACTGCTCTTGATAGAAAGCATGAGTTCTATTTGGTAGAACTTGAGCGTACAATAAAAAGCTTTCACCCTTTATACTTGTCTATCACTTATGTTTTTCAACATTATACAAAGCTTACCTTAAATTTAACCAAATTCCCTATGGAATAGACTGCTTCTAAATATGTGGCTTATTACACTTGCCATATAGCACATGTAGAACTCAACACTCAAGTTTACAAGCAAGTCTCCCTGAAGCAGCCCTCAAATAACCAAATTCTACTCACTTAGTGCTTGTTTATGCTTGATAGAGTAACATAGATTAAATAACCTGAAAATGTATAACCTATTAGTTAAGTATCTGGCTAATCCGAGCACAGAAGCTCAGAAGGAGGAGTCAAACTCCTCCCCTTGCCCAAAGACAATCTTCTTGACCTCAGGTGATCTTTCTTTAGCACAGATGATCTTCATTACTATATACAAGCTGCAGTTCCTCTCAGCAGGCAAACCGTCCCCATCTCCTCCTAGGTGCAATCATCTGTCCCTTTCCATCCCCATTTCTCCATATTCTTTGGAGTCATGACAACAGTGTAAATTAATCTCTCTACAGAGTGGCTATTCCTTCACTCCTTCCAGGGAACAGTACCAGACAAGAAGCAGCATCCCACAGGCATCTGATAATACCACTGTTTAAATTAGGAGGACAAAGCAAAGCTGACAAAGTTCAACTAAAACTACACAGAATTTATCAAGAACTTGTTCTAGACAAGTCAACTGGAGTCACACAGAATTCTCTAAGCCTGAGCCTGCACCTTTCAGAATTGGTATTTGTAGCCATTTAAGACAACAAAAAAGATTAAGACTCCTAAGTTAATACTCTATGCTTAGCATAGGTTCCGAACACTAAAAATACTTTTTAAAAAGTTTTAATCACAAGGAAACTTCACAGTCATAGTATTTATACTAACCTCACCATGAGAATCACACTGTTCATACATGAACTTGTTATCATGAAGAGGAGAGAAAAAGCAACAAGGACAAGAAAAAAATGTGAAAAAAGTCAAGCTTAAGCATTTAGGTTTTCTTATCATTGTTTTAGAATATGCCTAAACTCATGTAAGAAACTATTTTGAACAAATGACTTGTTGGCTGCCATAATTCTACAGTCTAATATGCAGGTAAGTTATTAGCTACTCCCCATTCCTCAACAAAGATCAACAGCTTTATCATATACTAGGTAACTTTTAAACGGTAAAAATACACATACACCAACAGTGAATTTGATTTCGAACAATTTGTCTACTATAATAATTATATTTTGTCTGGGAACTAAATGCTGATATTTATAAAACTGCATATGAGATCAGAACTGTAACTGCAGTTCCACATCACAGAAGCCAGTTTGTTTACTGAACTCCTTGTTTATCATGATATCAAATAAACAGTGGACTAAATAAGCTTTCTCCAGCAAATCATTTTCATGTGTGTTTTAAACTTGCCTTATGCAAAACAAAATCTTACCTTCATTAGTAGGACTGCCACAACGTATTCCACTTATGCTTTGGACAAAAATATGTTGCAATGCACTATATATGCAAATAAGCTTTGTTCTGTCATGCAGCATCCGGCACTTGATACACAGTCAATTGCAGCAGCACCCAGTCTTTTTAGGGCCCATTTTCTTTGCACAGCAGATGTAAACAGCTCATTTTCCAGTAAATACACGCTTACATGAGTTGATTGTAAGTAAACAAAGCCAAACATCTGTTTAGTTATTAGTTCTGGTATCCATTTCTCTAACTTGCATTATCCCACTTAATCATCAACACCAAAGAAAGGCAGAAGTCAGACACTTCAAGTTGATGCGGTTAGTACAAAAAAGGAAAATAACAGGGAACACTCAAAGCACTCTTCAAAGACCATCATGCAAGTGTTGCAGAAAGTTAAGCCCATCACCCATTTTCTGTTTACCCTTGCAAGGACTTAATTACACGTGCAGCAGTCTTTGCATAGCACCCATTTAATCCATGCCACCAAAATGGTAAACTTTGTAGTTACCAATCATTTAGATGGGGGTCAAAAGGGCTAATGCCTTAGATTGCTCTTAATCATAAGATATCCTCAGACAAACCTCCCCAGTCTTCATTCTGGCTCTACAAACACAAAAATCAAGCAGCAGTGAAAATGCAATACCAACTATTTTATTAAAAAAAACCCAAAACAAACAAAACACCAACAAAACAAAAACCCACAACACCCACCCAATTATTTGCAGCTTATTTCCATTTAAAACAAAAGTTAGAAAATATTCTAAACTACATCCAAAAGCAAATTCAGTTTTTTCACTCAAATGTGTCACAGCTACTGTAATTCTTTAAGTTAACAGAATTTTATTAGGTCCTCCTAGAAGTCCACTGCTAAGAAAGCAAACAACAGAAATGCATAAGTAAAAAACATCTGTTCAAAGACTCCAAGTAGATGCATTAAAAAACCTCTTTATTTTTCATTGCTTAACAAGATAAAGGATATTAGTACATTAAAAGAATAAGTTCTAGAGAGTTGTTTAGAGAGATTTACCTCTACTTGAAGAAATATTAAAAATTGTTTTTTAAAACAGAACTTAAGTTCAGTTGTTCATTATTATAACAGATCGAGAGCGTAATCGAACAGGATGCTACCAAATTTACATATATTCAATTCAGTGACTAAGTTTCACATAGTATTATTACTAACATTGATATTAAAGTAAGACTTATTCCATGAAGAGAAATGAGTTTCATTCAACTTATCTACCTATCATCCCTGAAGTAATTTAAATAATTGAATTCAAGAGATATGTAATCATATTTACTATTATGTCTTCATTGTTACTTGCTGAGCAGTATGTGAAAAGCCAGTCATTTTCATGTAGTAATGCTTGGTGCAAGAAGTAGAACATTTTCACATTAATCCATCTGTTAATCAAACATACTTAGATTCCTCAAAGAATTGTGAACAAGTGAAGCTGTGAAAGTCTCAGACGTTTTTTTGCCTTTTGAAAATCAAATTTTTCGCATAAGGTTTAAAATACATACACTTTTAATGCATCTTGGTATCCATCACCAGAACTACTGCTGTTGCTAGACAGCTTGGCAACAAGAAACACAGCTTCTCCCCTAAAAATAATAAGTAAGAGCCCCAAAACACATACCAGCAACGTGCCTGACATCTGTACAACACTCAGATAAGACAACAATGAAATGAGAATCTAAAACCCAAACACAATGGGATACCTCCTGGGGGCATTCATATTCTTTTCACCTCCTATTCTGTGGCATTCTAAAGCCATCTTCACAGGTAGTGAGAATTTTAGGAAAGGGTTGTAGCACTGCAACATGACACATAATCTCAGGCACCACAGTAAAAACGGAATTTTCTCCCCGCTGTCTCTGGGTTCAAACATTAACATTGCTCTTTTCAGCATTCTGCCAGATTCAGGGAACATGTTCTATTAAAATGCAGATTAATGTGCTCATTCAGAAAGAGCATCTAATTTTGAAGATAAGATACTCCTTACTGTCAAGCAGTCTTCTGCATTTGTTCACTGAATTTACTACGTTTGTTGACCAGAAGCACATGACTAAGCTCCTGAGAACAGCTATGGCAGATGCAGCAGTGCTAAAATTTTCATGGTATCAACCTGATGCAATGCCTCTACAGACAACAACAAAAGAATATCTCCGGAGAAAAATCTATCAGTTCAGTGTACAGATAATAAATATACCCTTAATAGAATTATAACCTATGAGTAGTTTGGTGTACCTTTAATATACCCTCAACAATTCTACAAGGATTGTTAGTATCAACGAATGATCAACTTTGTAGATAGTTTTGTGAAGGGGATGTTGGTTAGCATTAGAATTCACATCAGAACTAAACAGTTACCAGACAGCTAGGACTCCACTTATGCTGTTTTGTCTTATACTTAATAATTGAAAGTTCCTTATGTTTCAATTTGCCAAACTGATTGAATGTATACCTAACAGTTACATAGAAGACTCCTTCCTCACAACTTGTTGATTCTTAAGAATTTATAATCAGCATTTTGACTTCTTTAATAGAGTAAGATTACTCACATCTTACATGCATACGCACTAAACAAAGCAGTGCTGAAAAAAGGAGAATATTATGGAGAAAGATTTACTAAAATGACATGTTAAAGTTCTGCACAAAAGCTGCTCAGGTGAAAAGTAGACTGCTTTCTATCATTTTCGATTCGTAAAGCCAGGATAGATTAAGATCTGACAACATGTTTCTGGAAAGACAACTGGATTTCTAAAGCGTTTAGAAATCACAGCCTGCAAATCTACAATAAATCCTAAGCATCATGACCATCCAGAAAAATGAGAAACTTCACAAAGACCATTAAGATACTGAACTGCATTTTCAAAAAAAAACAAAAAAAAAATCAAAAGACTCACATACAGACCAGTAAAATATTTACGTTATTAGGAAAAAAAAAAAGCAGTCTGAGAAAGGGAGGAGAGTGAAGTATGATACAGTAACTTCCTGAATACTTAATGCCAATTTTTCAAGATGACTCCTATTGCTTTAAACAGAAGGGTAGGATTTGTTAAGTATTTGCAGGAAAGCCTACTCCACAGTACAAGGAGGACAGTTCAAAAGTATCTGTTTAAAATAGGGAAACATCTTTAAAATCCAGGTTTAAAGACCTGTCTCCGACTACAAATTTACAACTACTTGTCTTTAGAGGTTTGTTCCAAAGAGAAGTGATGCTCTTATGATTCCTGGTTATGTGTATGCTTACAGTTCATTCCATCTAAAGTCCAGCTGAATTTATATCAGGCACTTATGAAGCTATGATGACTTCTTAAAAAACTGTTGGCAGTTTT
>VXBO01013932.1:50695-87099 GCA_013400135.1 Rhinoptilus africanus | reverse complement strand
GTTGAATCTGGCAACATTTCTGGATGTGAACACATGGAGGTAAGTTTTTTTTATTATGAGTTTTTCCCTATCAATTTATAAAGAGAAACAGGGTCTTCATGGGAAACTACTCCTTGTAGTTTTAAAGTTGGATTTCCTCTGAAAATGCAGAAAGTGTCATCACCACATAATTATTTCTCATTTAATAATAAATTAGCAAGGTACAGTCATCATGGAAACCCATGGAGCAGTCAATTGCTTTTATAATTTTAGCTCCAATTATTGCAGATTAGTGGCAGTTCTTATTTGAATTGGATTACTGACTTGTTTTCTTGATTTGTCTTTGAATGTTGTGGTTGATGACATGCTTTCACAGTTTTTTGATCCGTGATGGTAATACCAGGGTATAAAAAGAGGATATTAATTGCATGTCTGCCTTTATTACAGAAGATAGCTTGTAACAATGTTCTTGCGACTTTCTGTTATCCTGAAGTCCTTATTCCCCCCCTAAAACATACAGTCATGGCATTTTCAGTCAAAGAATTTTTTGTAAAAGAAAGTTGGTGCTCTTCCTGCTAATGTGCAGTGCAGTTCTTATCTTGAGCTTGCTGAACAGGAGAAGAGCTGTAGTTTTACCTCGTACTGTAAATTGTCTCGATATACTGCCTGCAACTCTGGCGTTGAACAAAAAAAATTACCTCTCCGGGCCCTTCAAGCTTTGCTTTAATAAGCACGGAAAGCATATTGATTCAAAGGAGGGTGGTTGTACATACGCCCATAAACCAAACAGCCTGAGCAGGACCTCTGAGAACAGAGAAAGAGAATATGTCATCCTACAAGGAACCTTGGGCAGGAGAGTGTTAGCAAAGCTAACACATGTCCTTGGCAAGAATGAGTCACTCACTGGGTGACTAAGAGTTGGAGACTTATGAAAAAGGAATAATAACAAATAGCTTGGCATATCTTTCATTTAACTAGCATGCACAAGTACGAGTGCAAATGCTTCTGGGTCTGCAGGAGTCCCAGAAGACTTATGTGTATTTAGAGTAGTAAGTCCCAATTATCAATCCAGAAATGGGAGTAAAAGTGAGGTACACTGTTCTTTTCTTTTCCTTTCCTGTGTACCTGCCAATGTGTCATGCAGTTAGCATAGCAAACTTCAATCTTGGTTGCTTGGGACCAAGGTCTGTAGGACTGACATTCCTTCCAACAGCTGCAGGATGGGTACCCTTCCAGAAAGGGTCCATGGCAATTGGGTCACTGTGCATATTCTCTGTGATTGTGCTTGCAGTCTGTGTTTGCTCCACTATTGTGACTTCTTCACTGGTTTGGAGCCTACATGTTTCCCACTCTATAATCCTTCACTACATCTTTACAGTGGACTGTACTGCTTTCCTCTTTCTACCTAGAACAATGTGTTCTCCCTTCACTGAGCTATTCTGAGAGCAGGGGCTTCTACTGATTTCAGAGCTCTTTCATTTGCCTTTAATTCAGAGAATGCCCCACTTCAACTATTGTAACTGTTTCCTTGTCCCCTGCTGTAGCTCATCAGAGTCCACACCAAGATGCACCATTATTTTTCTGTCCTAAAGATACTTATTTTTTGCTGTGACTGTTGCCTTAGCTCCACATACCTTGTTTAACTCCATTCAAGACTTCCTTAATTCTGTTTGCAAATATCATAGGCCAGATTTTGTCACGCTGACTTAGCCAGAATAACAGCTGTCTTAGATACACTCACACCTTCCTCTTAAAAAATGGTCTTGTTGCCATTATCAGTACAACTTGGACAATGGGAGTTATTCAGAGTTTCAGCTTGACATGCTCCGGGGAAGATTAAATGTCAGTGACTGAAAGAGTGGTTAATATACCGTTCTCCTTTGTCACAAAAGGTGCTAGCCTTTGTAGCACTGTTTCAACAGGGACAATGAGGGGAGATTTTTAAGATAGTTTAGCCAAGATAGATTTTTAAGATAGTGTAGCCAACTGGAGGCTACAAAAATTGATTAGTCCCCAGTTGATATTGATCTGACAGCTGTTATAGTGTTAAGTCTGCCTTGAGACTCTCTAATAAAACAAAATGGCAGCAAAAAAAAAAGAAAATATTTTTTCGCTGACATCCAGTGAACTCTGTTTTAGTGCCAAATGTCTAAATCCCTTACCGCAGCAGAGCTTGACCCTCAGGCCATTTGCAGCTTTGTAGACTCCCAGAGATCTTCCTTCTAAAACTGGTTCACTGACTTTAAAATGACTATTTTGAGGCTAGTCACCTCTAACTACAGGGATAACTGGAACTTCATGGGTTGCTGGTCATTTCTTAGCCTCACTCTTGTTCTTGACTGAGTAATAAGAGTTTCCAACTCATACAGATTGTATTAGAAAATTAAATACTAGTATTTCAAGGAATCTGTTTCATGCATATCTGCTTTCTTTTAGTGTGTTGAACTAGAAACCTGTGCTGCTACATATGTCTCTTTATCCTTAGGGCAATGCTGCAGAGAAGAAGCAGAAGACCAAGCATGTATGTTAGGCAATGGTTACTGCAAAAACATGAGGACACAGACTTTGGGACAGACACTGACAGGCACAGACATTGCAGCCCTGTGCTCTTGGAGACTACAGACACCGCAGAAAAAGCAGGTATGTTGTTGGCAAGTGTTTATGGGGCTTTTATATGCAAACTACTTTTCCAAAGCTAGTGGACCAGTAAATATGTCTCCCACTAGAGTAGAAGATGACCTTCTGTGAAGGATTTCCCAGTTACTGCAGAACTCTGAAGAGCAAGAGGCTGTTGAGTACAACGAGGATGCATCCTAGGGATTCCACTGACTGCACTCCCAAGCACTGAGGAGGCATTTGAACACCCAGATTTACCCCACCCTCAAATGTAGCAGGAGTGGTGGAGGAGGTGACAGACCACCCCATGGCTTCTGCAGTCCATGTTCAGCAGTGGGAATGGCTGATCATGAGATTCAAGGCTAGACAATATGTAGAAGAATACAGCTTAGTTAATTTAGATCAGGTGTCACTACATGAAGCTTATGAAATATTTGTTCAGGGCGTAGAGAGGATTTTTGGTCGTTTACACCGTTTGTTCGAACCTGGTGACTATGCTCAGCTCTGTCTTGAAACTGCCAGCATGAGTAACTCTTTGTAATCTCGCACTATAAATCTATGCTGTACAAAGGTGGTGAAATTTGTGTCAGTAATGTTTTGCAAAGTAAAAACATGTGTTTTGATCAGTCTTTCTGCCTAGCTACCATGATGGTAAAAGCTATTAGGAATGGGGTATGCAGAATCCTATAGTCTATCTTCCATTCCAAAACTATGGACAGAAAGTGATATTTAATTCATCTAAATAATGGTCACAATAATCTCTGTTTTGATCGGAGTCTTACACAGAGATTACAGCTCTGAGGGACCTAACAGATGCATAATTATTAAGCAGAGCAAAAGAGCTACAGGAAAAATTAGGCTGAGCTGTGCACAGGAAGGCCATGCTGAGCGACATCTCCTAATCTGAGAATCTTCAGCATGTAAATACTGCTTCTGTCTGAAAAAAAAAAAAAGGATTGGGAGACTTTTAAGTCAAATCATGGTCTTTGATATTGCAGGATCTGTTTCCTCCTTTTACATGATCAATATTATTGTGGCGTTAAGGACACCAGGAAGGTATTTGGGGTAAGAAACCTCTGTGAGCTTTTGCATACGTTGTATAACTGTGGCCATAGCTGTAAATATTCTTGCTGGTTTGCTTGTCTCATGACTGCAGTTAACCTGGGGACAGATAACGTGCTCCAGCTGGATGCTACTCTGCAGATCTGGGAAATGTTTGCAGAGGCATAAGGCCCTGGCTGTTAAAAAACAAATTGATTGTCTGGGTAAGATTTTCTGTGAAAAGTGTAAAACCTACGTAGAAAAACATGACAAATGTAAAGTCTTTAAGTGTGGGCTGTGCTGTGAACAGATCTGTAACATAAACCAGTGACGGGTGTTTGATGGCCTAGAGAATGGTAGGACGCATGTCTTGTGGAGTTTATTCCCTCATTTGTGGACAAAGAGTTTCAGGCCTACACTTTCCTTGCACATAATGCCAAAGATTGGGACAACTACCTTGTTGTTAGCTTCTGAAGGCAAGAGTGGATGTGTAGTTTATCACCCAAGACGGTGAACTCGTGCATACAAGTGCCCTGTCTGAGCAAATGATTCATTGACTCTTTACATTTTCTACCCAAGAAATTAAATAACCCTCCCCAGGCTTTGGGTATTGAGGGCTGCAAAGGTTGTTTCCCCCATTTTTTCAACACTGCTGAAAACCACATTTATGTGGAGCCTCTTCCTCTGATGGAATATTAGGAGGGGGACGGCGTGATATTTGAAGAGAAAAATCAGTTCTCAGCATGGCACACTGTAAGTCAGGAGAAGATTTTTGACTTGCAAAACCAGCTGAGTTACATCCTGAGCCAGCAGGATGTAAAAACTTTTGAAATAACATAACAATGAGATTATGGTGATAACCCATCATGCATTCTATGAGACAGAAGACAGTGCAAAATGAAGGTGACAATCCCTTATGGTGCACTATACTGGCATCTATTTGCATGACCTGGTTTATGTTCCTTAACACTGGTTTATGTTCCTTAAACCTAACATGGTAGCACTCTTCCTTCAGATGGCTATCTTTCAAGGAAAAATAGAAATACAACCCACTTTGAAGGCATACATATGTGGCTGAAAAGAAAAATATTCAAATCTGTCAAGCGTTACAAAATGGTATCAAATAGGATCCTGCCTCTTGAATGTCCACACAGTTATTGATGGGGTATCAACAGCTTTGAATTTAATGGGTGCTTTTTTCACAGCTGTACCAAATGCTACCATAAAAATGACCAGAACCAGGTGGCCAGGGACAACCTTTGGATATTTATGTTGCACAACACAACGAAAGAGGGATGACCTAAAGAGATTTCACATCAGATCTATATTGCAGCATGAGCGGGCTGACATGACAAAATCCAGCGGGGAGCTTGCACAGTTCTTAAACAGGACCAAACTGCCATAATGCTGGTCCCAAGAGATGTGCTTGCTGGTGGCAGGACAAATACCATTTTTCCATGTCATAAAGAGATTCCAATGAAAAGATAAATTTCCATGATTTTACTAGTCTCTCTCCCTTCATGGACAAAACAAAACAATAGCCTTTTGGACTCCCCAGAGTTATTTTTGAGAATTTTGACACCCTGACAATGTGTTTTGGATGGTCAAAGTAAAGGTATACTTCCCTCATGGGCTGTTTTTTTGCTGTTCTTCCTATGCAGACAGAAGTGGAAAACCCCTTTGGGGCTCCTGAGGCCTTTAACCCTGTAGTTCAGGGGGTGTTGGATTATGGGCATACACAGTATAAGAGGAATGCATAAGTGTATTAGGGCAATAATAGCATATTTATTCTTGGAATAACTACGGAAGTTGTGCAATTCATAACCCTGCTTGCTGGTCCTGGAGAAACACAGGCCCTAGGGAGCCAGTGGCTTAGGTAAACACCTCGAAATGAGATGTGGGACTGTGCAAACCNATCAGGGAGTGGAGTGGTTTTCATACTGAAAGAGGGTAGATTAAGACTAGATATTAGGAAGAAATTCTTTACTGTGAGGTTGGTGAGGCACTGGAAGAGGTTGCCCAGGAAAGGTGTGAGTGCCCCATCCCTGGAAGTGTTCAAGGCCAGGCTGGATGGGGCTTTGAGCAGCCTGGTCTAGTGGTTGGTGTCCCTGCCCATGGCAGCGGGGTTGGAACTAGATGATCTTTAAAGGTCTCTTCCACCCTGAACCATTCTGTGATTCTATGATTGTACAAAACATTTCTTTGGCATAGGTGTCTGCTGAAAATAGCCCAAGGAAACTGTTCAGTGTCCATCCTCACGTGCAGCCAAAAAGCACGTGTCTCCACTAGTTTATTTCTATCATATTATCAAAAATCCTCTACACAACCATATGAACAGTGATGATCTAGGCCCCCATGAAGCATACTTCTGGTTTCTCTTGGTTCTCTCAGGTTTCCTGTTTTGATCCAGGAATAGTGATCAGCACCAGCACATTCTTTGTCTGGAGACAGGTCAAAGGCAAATGGTATAGCCACTAATGAACTCTTCCCTATTGGCCAGCAGGGAATGGCCTCTCATATGGCTGTCAATTGTCTGAATGAGCTGTGTGTACTCTCTCACACAGCAGACATCCTCAAGACCAGGCTGCCCTGCTGGCACTGGGTTTCACTGGCATCAGTTCACCATTCATATACTGGGCCAAAGAATTTATATCATAATGCTTGAAGTTGAAAGGGTTCTTCACATAATAGCTGCTAAAATATTATCTATGAAACCAGTAACCAGAACTTTGCGCAGCTCTTCCAGGAACAACCCCTTTTTCAGTTGCAGGATGGTCTTCCTAATCAAGCTACAGAACATACCTGCAATACCCACACCACACTTCACACAAAACGGCTTGAAAATCAGGGAAAGAGTTGCCAGTCTGGGCTCTGTAATAATTCACATACAAGGATAGGTCCCCATAGTTTTTTACCACAATGATTTTGGTGTGTTTTCTTAAAATATTAGATACTCCAGGGCTGAAGCTGCAGCTCACAATCACTTACCCAAAGCAAAATGAGATGTGCTTATGTTGGTCAGTCTTTATTCAGCGGGGATTGTGTTGATGTGCTGGTGGTCTACCAGCACATAGTGCAGCTTGTCATACATCACTGTGATGATCTCATTATTATTACTGATGGTCAAACACAAAGAAATAATGGAATCACAAATTCCCTGACAAGTTTGTGCTCTACAAGATGTGTGTAGCAGAGGAGTGATGTCTATTGGAGAGGGCAATTTCTTAGCACCAAGCTGAGAAGAAGCCTCCAAACTATGTGTTAGACCTCTGTGGAATAAGTGTAAGGATTTTATCTGCTTTAAGCTTTATTTTCACTGTGATGGCGTTACTGCCCATGTCCACTGACAGAGACTTGATAGCTGAAATTCTCTTGTGGGGGTTAATATGATGGTTCACATGTTCCACCAACATGGAGGCAGACAGATAATAGCCTTCCTGCAAAGTATACTGACATATTTTATCTTGCAGTGGGATTTCAAAGGTAGCATATTTGCTGATGTTATCAGTACCTGCTGACTCTGATTCCAACCAAACCCATCTCCAGCTTGCCTGAGGACTCAAGGCACCTCACCAGCTCTACAGTAAAGTTCATGCTGGTGTATAGTGGAAAGATGCTGGTGCTGGCATTGCTGGGAAGCATGATGTTCTACAATCCCCCTTCTGTCACCCTTCCTTTTTCCCCCGCTCCACTGCCAATTGCTAGATGTTCTGGATGTGGGAGGCTCCTGCCCAACTGTTAAATTTCTGGGAGCAGCCCCGCCACTTCTCCAGCAGCTGATGTATTTCTTTCTTTCCCTTCTGCAGTGATGTTCTTCCCAATGCTGTAGATTCTATTCTCATCAGGATTCATTTTTTGTAGTTCTTCGGGGTAAAATACCCCCTCTATTGCTTTGTGATCATAATCTGTTAAGTATATGTTGATAGCTTTCCCCTTTTCACAATTTCAGCTACTATGAACATTTCACCTGTGAACATCTGCTCATAACCTTTCTCAAATCTCCCTTTTGTTCCAGACTCCCTGAAGTGGTATCCCTTCTTGCTCAGAGTCCTAGATTCTTTAATTTGGTTTTCCAAAACCTTGTAACCACAACCACACATATGGTTTTCCAAACCCCTGCAGAGTTTAAAGAGTTCCTGTCCACAGGTGTGGCTCTGATCGCTTGGTGGAAGCTATAGTTATAGCTCTTTATAAACTCTGACAGCATATCAACACAGCAGGAAGTGTTGCATGTTGTGAAATGTCTCCACACCTTGGTTTTGAGCATCCTATTAAAATGCCCTGTGACAGAGGCTTTTACTTCATTATTATTAATAACATGGTGAACATTATCTGCTTTAACAGCTTGTTTAAAGGCTGGATTACAAATTCTTTCCCTTCGTCCATCTGTACTTTCTTAGGCTTGCACTGTCTTCTAAAATGTTTTAAAAGCTCCAGCTACTTCAGAACGTGTTTTGCCTTATGGATCAATGGCCGAGGCAAGCTTGGCTAGTCTGTCTATCACTGGTCGGATGTACTAAACACTATTGTTATGATTGCCACCAGGCTCCTCTTGAGATCAGCAATTCACCTTTTAGCAGCTTCAAAAAGGGGGTCTACAACCCCAGAGCTTCACACCTCTGCAGGAGGACAGCAGACTGCTGTTAACAGGAGCTATGGCATAGAGGCCTGCTCACGCGCTTATGAGAGGAAACACCAGGCGAGCAATTTAACCCAAATACAGAGAAAGCCTGCTAACAGGGTATGAGAGGAGTTGGTTGCCAGTCAGACTTCTCCAGGCTTTTTCTTTTCCCTTGAACACCGCTGTCACATCTGTGTCCATGATCCTTTCCTTGGCTGCTGCAGGCGCAGACTGGCCATGACACATGCCCCAGCCCCCCATACTCAGTCCGACAGAGCTATCTGAAACTTTTTGTAAGGTCATCAACCTAAAAGTAAGGCAACATACATAGCAGCAGCCTGCACCCTATAGTGGTCTTACAGGTACCTGGAAGAAGCCCCATAACCGTGGGCAAAGGGAGCTTCCCCCCCTCCACCTGCCCTCTCTGTGTGACACCTCCAAATACAGTTTGTGGTTCACAAGCCAAGGGTGGTGCTTCTCATTCACATGGCTGTTCGGGTAATTCCCTTAAGGTCTCTTCCTTCTCCATCCAGCTCATATAATCAACCTCTCCATGCAACAGGATTTGCAGCAGGGGCCCCCCCGGTGGCCTCTGTAGCCCTCAGGCACGTTCCAGCATGTCAGTGCCCCACCACCCTTTTGGCATCCCTTGCCCTTTTCACATCACCCCAGCTCAGACATGCAGCGCTTGTTCTGCAGCCTGATAAAGTGCAGCGCTCCGACCCAGCCTATTCATTCCATTACCTCTTATTAAAGAGTGTTTTACCCATTTTATACCTTTCTCTTACGGCTATATATATTTCTGTATCTTGATAAATGTGTGTATATTATCTATTATATAGTGTAGAATAGCAATAGTGCCTATATCATGTAGTACCATGTATAGTGTATCTATGTATAAATAAATAAAATATGTATTTATAAATGTTTATGTACTCCTTTCTATTTAGGATTCTATATATGTAAATATTGTATAATCATTGTGGTTAATTAACCCATTGTGGTGGGTTAGCTTTGGCCAGCTGCCAGCAGCCCACCCCACCACTCTTTCAGGCCACCTCAACAGGACATGGTGGGGAAAAATAAGATGGGAAAGCTCATGGGCTGAGATAAGGACACTGACCAGTTACTGTCACAGGCAAAACAGACTCAACTAGGGGAAAACTATTTTAATTTATTGCAAACTAAGAATAGAGTTGGATAGTTAGAAGCAAAATCTAAACCACCTTCCCACTTCTCCCCCTCCCCCTTGCTTCTTCCCAGGTTCAAATTAACTCCTTCATTGCTGTCTCCTCTACCTCCATCCCACCCTGAGCAGTGCAAGGGGATGGGGAATGGGGAGTAGGGTCAGTCCACACAGCTCCTCTCTGCTGCTCCTTCCTCCTCACACATTTTTCTGCATGGTAGTGACAATAAAGGTGTTTTCGGGCCAGTTGAGACTGTCAAGAACAGTGCAACATTTGATAAACTCTGTGATGAGTAGTGGGTCAGAAAAAAAAGTATCTCACCTACTCAAGATTTTGCCTTTGCCAACAGCCAATGCAGATACTGGCTTTCATAAAGAGCATTTATAAACAGGTCATGGCCTTTCCCCATTACACTTTCAGCGTGCAATAGTGGTTTGGTGGTCAAGGGGCTGTGACTTGGTTGCTGTTCCTCAATTGGTCTGCCTCCTATGCCCTGGCAATCCTGCCTTCTTTGTGCTCTGCAGTCCACCAAGTGCTGCCAGGTGTTGGGCCAGGAAAAGCTGGAGGCAGAAAACATTGAAAAAGGAGACCCACGAAAACTCTGCCTGGCTTTAGCTCTGCACAGCTGTGCACACTCCATTGTTTGGCATCTCACTTTCTGGGTGACAGGAGATGCTCCAAGGGACATTCTACATAATCAGACAGGGCCTGAAACTGTAACTTAGGGGAGGGACCCTAGCCACCAGTTTGGGAGTGGTTGGTTGTGTCTTTGAAGATCTCAAACCATGCAGTTTATGTTCTTATCAAGGAAGATGAAAGAACAAGTGAACTGCATGTGTCATGACTATTTTTATGCAGTTTAAACTCTTGTGGAGCTGATATGACCGACCTGTGCATGTTTATGTCCAGGTGCTTTCTTTTCTCAGTGTTAAGAGTCAACTACAAGTCCCTGAGTATTCCAGCAGGGCTGTGTGAGTGGGTAACCTTGTTTTCCATGGCTGAATACCACACACGCTATTCAAAATACAGGGTCCAATCCTGTGATTGCTTCTGCAGCCCCGAAGACCCTACAGGAACGTAACAACATGGCATAGAGGGCCAAAAGCTGCAGGTGCTTTTCTGAGGTGAGACTCTCCACCACCCTCAAAACTTCCAGACCAGGAAGCTATGGTGAAAAGCACGCATTGCCCATGCATGGTTTTTCCACATACATAGAAGGTACCTACTCAGAATATTGTGTCCAGAAAAGCATCCTTGGACTTAAGAGTATCTTCAGTATATGGTTTGGTCTCTTGGTGGTGAAGAGACACCAAGACAGCACCATCAACCCCTGGTTAGTTGAATCTGATCCATATAAAGAAATAATAAGGAATTAATTCCCTGCTTAGCGTGTGTTTAATAGTATACTTCCAACCCAGAACATCCGTAGGCCTTCATTGCAATCTCAGCACTGTGCTCTTAAGCATTTATTTTATTGGGAGAGGAATTCTTGACAAAGCTACAGCTGAATCACCAGTGAAGATAACATAAATCCTAAATTCAACCTGTTTTGTTTATCTTGCTATAGCTAAAGAAACTCAATATTTTACAGTGAGGAGAGGATCGTAGCCTAAAACAAAAGTAAAGAGAGAAATTATTTATTTAGAACACATTAGGAACACTGTTCACAGTACATCATAACAGAGTGAGTACATAATGGGGTGATCATAAAAGGGTGACTTAGAAAAGCAATGAAAAGACAAGGTGTAGTTATGAAAACTTGTGGGTTTTTTCCTCCTATGAGCAAAGCTGTACAAATAGAGACTGTCTCATACTATTTCTGCACAGGTAAAAGATGTATTTACTCAGTCTTACTTATTTTGTACAAACATACCAATACTTAGATTAACACTTCCATATAGTTTACAATGTTTAAGTACAGTATTATGTCTCACTGACTTGTTGATTTAAGGTGCAACTTATCAAAACCTACAGTAAATATTTTCTCCTTTTTTTCATCAGTTCTCTTTGGCACACTTCTGGTTTATTTAAATACAAAAGTGTAGGATTGAATCGAATATATAACACTGCAGGAAATCGAAGGGGGTTTTTTTTGTTAGCATGTGAGTGCAATTTTAGGTTTACCACGACCTTATTTACAAACAAATTTCAGTTTACTTTACATATAAAATGGCTAATGACTTTAATGTGCAAGGCAAAAAAAATTGTTACAGCAACTCCTCCCTTGAGAGTGATTTCTGCACCATGGAAATCTTGTATAAAATGTTTTAGAAAATGGAGATTTTTTATGAGGAAGTTCTTGGTGCTTCTTATCCTACAGCAAGCCACCTGAACGCATGACTTCCTGGGTCCAGAAATGCTTCTGAAGATACAGTTCAGCTGATTTGTTGGCACTGTAGTAGTGTTGCAGCTACAAACATGCATGTTCAACTGGCAAACTAAACCAGAGAGCAAAAAACCAACCAGTCTGTCTAAAACGCTTAGTGACAGTGGTTTCTTTCTAGAAAAAGATATGCCTCCTATATTCTTGATATTATATCTGGTTTTATTCCAAGGAGGAAAGGTTTAGAATTTGCACTATGCATCGCTATATAGTCTATTTTCATCTTCATGACCTCTGACTGCTTTTGGGCTGATTAATATTAGAGTCAAAGGCGAACAACAGTAAGCGAACTTATTTCTGTTTCTGATGGAAATGTACTAGAAGGCCATCAAAGTAAGTACCAGTACAAAAACTCTTCAAATTCCAGAAGAGCAAACCCACAGCAATTTACTTCACAACTGAAGGCAAATCCCAGCAGCTGGCATTCACATGAAAGTCATGGGAAAACCTAGCTACATGAACATTGGAAATTCTTCCATGCCCAATTATTTCACAATTAAAGAATAATGAAACCCTGTTCACAGTAAAATACTTATTACAAGGCCTTTCTGGTCTGTTCCTTCCTGAATCACTCAAGTGGTATCCTCTCAGCTGCAGAAATGAGTGTTTTGGCACATGATCAAGTCACAGTAGGTGTCAAGTACAGTGCAATCTGTTTAGAAGGCAAGGATGTTAAAAGGGATTTCATACAGATGCTTTGTAATGTGGGTAAGATGTGGAATGCTGTGCTACTCCTGAGTAAAACATGTTTGGCTGTCAAAGCTAAGATCCCCATTTATAAGCATGCTTATTCCAAAGAGGCATTTCACAGCCTCAGCAATAGTGTATATTCTTAAAAGAAAAAAAAAGAAAAAAAAAAGAAAGTATTTTACAACTGTCTTTTTCTTCAATCTATCCCCAAGGACTAAAGGTGGTGAATTCAAATTTTTGTGAGAGGTGATGAGAAGGGGGCAGAACTGGTAAGGAGAACCAGAGTCTGAGTAGTAAATCAAATGCATGTGAGATGTAATTTATTTTTAATTATCCTTTAAGCTTTTTGAGATATTGCATATGGCCATGTCCTTTAGTGCTCCTGTTTTACCTGAAAACTACTGGCTTTAGAATTGAGATGTCTGCGTGAAGGATATGGTGTCAGACTTATCTACAGCAAAGCCTCCATTGACGTACGATTTCTTGGTCTCCGTTTCATCATTATCAAGAATTCTTGTCTCCAAGGCAAAAGGATTGACTATGCTGACTTCAGAGGTGACGTCCATCTGCTCCAGCTCCTTTTTAGAGAGCTTCTCCACTATCCCTGTACCAAAGGCATCTCCCAAGACATTCACCATCGTTCTGAATCGATCCCTATGGAATAAAAATGTTGTCAGTTAAACCATTCTGTACGTTACTTAGAAAAGCCTTATACTAAAATTAAGCTACTCTAGCAAATGCAGAGCTGTTTTTTTCCCCAGCGTAGATTCTAGGTAATTCCACAATTAAAAGGAAAAAAATCTTGTAGAACAAGAAAATGAATTTTCCCCACATGTACTTCAAGCAACCTAGAGTCACCTTAATGACAAATTACTTTGTACAGAGTGTGTAAAACTGCAAGTCACATCAGTGTCTGCTAGAGCAGTAATCACACTGCTGTGCACAGCCCTACAAAATGTTGTAGGGATTGCTTCTCAGGCCCTTAAGGTATGCTACACAGCCGGTTCTCTTCGTGATGAGACTGCCTTTGTTGGGAGGAGAGGCCGTGGGGTGCAGCAGAAGAGTCTGCACTGTGCCTTTTGTCTTTCTAACAGTCATTTTCTCAGCCAGAGGAGTGCCTAACCCAGTATCTTCAATATTCTGGCCCAAACACTTAAAATGGGAAAGGCTATTTTCTGTTAGCTTCTCCTTGTTAAAGGGATGAAGCACAAAGCTGTATTAAACAAGTCAAAGGAATATCATAGTTCTGATTTTTCTCCCAACAGACATGTGGCTTGCAGGCCTTAAAAATTTGCCACCATTCAGCAGAGGAGCAACAAAAGCACACAACATATAGCGTAGAAGTAGAAGGTACTTTTACTGGTGTAGAAGTAAGGTAGGGATAGTGGAAGGTCATGTCTCCCTGTTTTCCTTTTCAGCTACACAGCACCATGAGGGCTTTGTGGTAGAACAAGTTGCTCTGTCTGTGCAGAGATGTTGAAGTGTATATATTCACAAACAGAAGGGACTGCAAAAGCAATAGTGAATTGACACGTCTCATATACATATTTGCCTACTACAGCTGCTAAACCCAGTGCTAGAAAATGTCCATGTGCTCTCCATGTGGAAAGGAAACATATTGTAGGGAAAGGAAGAGAGGGGTAAAGTAAAATTCTGGTAGGATCAGATTGGCAAGTGAGGCACTACAGCACTGGATTCTATTCTGCTATTACTAGTACTACTATTATATTCTACTTCTATTATATTCTCAAAATTTTTCTATTCTTCATTAAAAACATGGCAGTACTCCACAAGCCTATGTAATAAAATCTCACTGAGTTCAGAATTAACTAGAGGACTGTTAATGAGCCACTACTATCAGGTTGCAAAATAATACATTTTAGGCCATAAGTACAAAAGGCGAAAGTGTTAATAATCTACGTGGCATCACGATGTGCATTCCATCTGATGAGGTGCAAAATGCACTGGCAATGATCCCTGGTACATGAAATTAATCTTTAATTTGCTTCACAGAGCAAGACACCTTAATCTGAAAAATATCTCAATTAGAATCAGAAACAGCTTGAATTCTTTGTCTGTTTCATGGTGGAATAGGTAGCTTCCATGAATTCCTATTGTGCCTAAGGATCACGTAAATTGTGGACTTTCAAATTGGAGACAAGATCAGATCCATAAAACTACAATTACTAAGAGAAATAGGGAATTACTGTTCTCTTTCTCTCTCACTCCCATGAAAGAATTAGATGGCATTGAATAAAATGATTGGGATGTAGATTAAAACAAACAAAATTAAGTATGTCTCTGTGCAACACACTGTTGGGTTGTGGAACTCCTCTCCAGAGGACTGGTGGAAATCTAGAAGTTTGTATGCGTCCCAAAAGCATTAAGGCATTCATAGAAGTTGAAGCAATCTACTGAGAACTGTTTAAACAAAAACTACCTCTAGCTCAGGAACTCTGTAAGCTGCAATTTGCAGGAGGCTAGGAGAGTACTTTGGGAAAAGAACCAATACACATTTGTTCTGTTCTTACACCCTTCTTGAGATACCTGCTCTGAGCCAGCGGTTTGTACTGATCTTCACCATCCTTAACAAAACTAAATGTCCACTGGGAAAGGAGGAGAGCTGGAGAAAATGAAATGATTGTGGAGCACAGCAAACAAACCTATCAGACCCTGTTGCAGACAGCTGATGGTGAGAATGTACTTGTGGCTGGAGCTGCTTTGTTTGGAGCAATTATACTTGTAGAGAAATTGAATTGATTCTTGGATCCATTCAACAGCCGTAGTTTTCTGGAGTCCGTCATTTCTCTCTACAGCTTGCAAAACTGAGTTTTATAATCAAATAAATTATATATATCTGTGACATACATAGGTTGCTGCCAGAAGTCTTTCAAGAAAATGACTGGAAAGGGTGGGGGAGGAAGAGGAATGCATTTACCTGGAGTGTAAATATGAGCCTAAGAAGACATGCAGAGATTATGAAATGATTAAGACCTCTGCATTGATACCAATATCATCCATGCTGAGTTACTTCAGGTGAAGAAGACCTTGGTCTGACCACTAAAGCTTGCATGGTTTAGGAGGCAAAAAAGCTGTATTACAAACTAAAGTTAGACTTCTTAACTTGTGAATCCTCTGTCCTAGTGAAAGATTTCTGCTTAAAATGTTTCTCTCCAGAAAGAGCTGCTTAATGGGACTAAGGGTTTCTGATGTGCTCTGAGGTGAGGCTGTGGGGATCAGGCATAAGGAATACTTTCTGAGTTTGCATGTGTGTGCTTGTTGATTAAGGGGGTGGGTCATTAAAAAATTCTCACTGAAGAACAACCCTGGCAAGTAATGCTGGCAGCACGGACCCACGTACAGCCCACCAGGTGTGTGCACGTGGAGTCAAAGACCAGCTTTGCTTAGTTCGTGTTGTGCTCCACTCTCTTTTCACCAGCATATGGATTTTATGTGCTCTGTGGAAATCGACTGAGATGGAGCTTGTGGCTCCATTTGATTTTTATGAATGGTGTATGAATTTAGCATAATATGGTGGCAGCTGAGACACGCCAGAGGCGCTCCTTGGTACTGTCAAATTTGTCTTTCCTGAGTATTATGCTAATGATTTATTAATGCTGTGGCCACTATTTTAAGGTTGATAGCACCTCTGCATGTGAGGCTATTCACTGCCATCCCATGCAATAGAACTTCTCTGAGAATTAAAACCACTACTGCATTCAGTTCTATATTGAACAAGCCTGGCTACAAGAAGAATCTTAATCCAAGGGGTTTTGTTGCTATCTTTGTCAGACCCACATGTTCCCACACAACCTATGTAAACATTAAAAGAAAAGGTGAAAGAATCAAATATCAAGTGCCTTAAACTTACAGAAGCCAATCAACTGCGATGATCAGAGTAACATCTTCAGCGGGCAGGCCGACGGCGCTCAGTACAATCACCATGGTAACAAGTCCGGCTTGGGGGACACCTGCAGCCCCGATGCTGGCTGCTGTAGCTGTGACACTAAATCCCAAATAAAGTCCAGAAAAGGCATTCAGAATACAACTTGCTCACAGAAACTGTATTTTCTGGCACAGATAGGCTTATTTCACTGCAAGAAAGAAGCCCAGATGTTCCAGTTTTCCTCTTGAATAGCATCTACTCAAAGTCTGGTGATAAGTTCATGGGACAGGTCATGTATAGATAGTTAGGGTTATATTTGCAGAATAACAGGCAGTGCATGATGAACAAGCAAACTGATCTGAGGAAGAGGCTGAATTGAGTTTGCTGGTGTTTGCAGTGGAAGTATAATGGTACTTTCCAGAACGATGCTGTATACCAGCTGCCTGTCCTGGCCCATCCCGCCTCCTCATCAGGTTGCATAGGCAAGGATATTTCTGTTACCTCCTGAGCTGTGAATGATAGTTTCAACTTTCCCAAGGGGTACCCAAAGTTAATGTGCCATTCAAAAAAACCCCCAAATCCTCCAACAAAATGCATGTGATGCCTTTAGTCTTACCTAATGGTAACTATTTGGCCAATATCCAGTTCTAAGTCATTCAGTTGTGCAATAAATACAGCTGCTACTGCTTCGTAAAGAGCTGTGCCGTCCATGTTGATGGTAGCTCCAACTGGAAGAACGAACCTGGTAATTCTTTTGTCGATGGAGTTTTTTTCTTCTGCACAGCGGAAGGTGACAGGCAAAGTTGCTGAACTGGGGCACAGAACACACAAAGTAAGGTCAGGCAACAGCACACCATTTCCCTTATCTTTTCCTTGGAGCCTGATCTGCTCTAAGACACTCATGGAGACCTAAGGCAGTCAGGAAGGCTGCACCACGAGAGGTGGCTTTTAAAGCAAAGTAACTTCTGTTATCTCTTCTAATTATGGGAAGAAATAACAAAGTCTTAGTTATCCTCAAAATTACATGGTAAAATCATCATGATGTATATAGTCACAGAAACAGTGCAATAGCTTAAAATCTATCAAGTCTGTGAATAATGAACTGAATGCAAAGAACTTGCTCCTCCTGGGAGGGGCAGACTCTCATTTGGTGTAAGGCCAGTCCAATCTATAGTGATGCTTTGGGGACAATAGAAATAATGATAAAAGTAATATTTCAGCCTGCAGGGAATTTAGAATTGCCCAGGTGAAATCAGGGTCTGTTAACAAAGTAGCAATAAAAATCAGAGCACAAACAATGCAATTACTACCGAGAACATTACAGAAAATAAATGTTTCTTTTGTTTACCTGGAAGAAATCATGAGGGCTGTCAGAAGTGCCTGAGCCATCCCCATGGCAAACCGAAAAGGATTTTTCCTTACTATTATTAAGTAGATCAGTGGCAGAATTATAGTGGAATGGATTGCAAGTCTGCAAAATAAAATACACTACTTAATCAAATGGATACATCTCATTGCCTTGTTTTAATAACATGGTGGTAATAGGTATCTAGCTCTGTTCCCAGGTATCCTTATGAAACACTAAAGGTGACTTCAGTGACACCTATCTTCAAAATTTAGAGAGTATACCACCTTAAAAAAATGCAAGCTTACACTCTTTTACACTTTCTTTCGGAAGGGAGATTGAGATTATTAATTGTTTCTTTTTCCAAAGTAGAACAAGAATTAACTAATATATTGGAAATAATTTTAAACTGATGAAGATGAGAAAACTAAGGTAATAAATAATAATTAAACTGATATGCAGAGGGTGATTTGAAATACAGTAAAACACTCCACGCTCCTGCCAAATCCTTACAATGCAGACTAGAGACAAATCAGAAAAAACCCACAAATTATTTTTCTAAGTTTATCTGCCTTTATTGTAGAAGATGTTTTGAAATTAAAGGTAAATATGGTTCCCAGCCAGGGACAGATGAAGTCCACAACTTTCTGGAGAGACTTCAAACATGATCCTATAAAAAAATTCACACTTACCTTGTGGAAAACTATGTAAGCTTAAATTAAATTGTAGTGAGGTATTTCAGACTGTACAAATGAGATATGTGTAGTCTCACCACCTTTAATGTTGTAAGAATCTGAAATACTGTCTTTCGAAGTTACTAATTTTTAGAATAAAGTGTGTTGTCATGAAAAAGAACAAATTGTTCTCTTGACTTTAGCTGCTTAGGTGTATTTGCCTGGATATTTGTGTGGTTCTCAGGGACATTACTTGTGCATTAATTTTGAACACTGGGCATTAATCCTGAATGCATATGAATGCAGAGCTTTGTGGGCATTTTGATTAGAGGTAAGCAGCCTGCTGTAAGTATATTTGAAATGAAATATGTGTGAAGGGTCTGGGAAATATTTCCTATGTTCCAAGGTTGCAGGCAATTATAGCAGCATCAGCTTCTTATCAAAAGAAATTACCATAGCCTGGAAGCATAAAGCTGAGAACTGTTGTCATGTATGACCTTGGGATTTTTATTCTGTCCTCACAATGTGCTCTTGCAAACGTTACTGTGTTGTAATAATGCTTTATGATTTCAGAGCAGCTGATAAAGATAGTGATAAATCATCGTACTATTTGTTCTGCCAAAAATAGGCAATTAAGAGAGCAGTAGCCGCAGTACAGAAACCCACAACAGCACCAAAAATCACCCACAAAAACTAACTATTTGTTTCCTTGGAAAAATTATCTTTTTAAAAGCAACAGCCATTAAAGTTTTCACTGTGTATGTGAACAAGTGATTTATTTAGTGGAATGTAAGTAGCTGCATACAACATGTACTGATAAAATTTTCTAAAAAACTCTATAAAGACACCTAACAATTTATACAATGATGCTTGAGAATAAACTGAATTCTGCAGAACATATAGAAAAAATATAAAGTGGTATGGGCATTGTTGGATGCCTTAACAAAATGTTGATGAGAGTAAACATTTCCAGGATGCCTACTCCTAGAAGCATACTGACTTCCAAATAATTATTTTGAAAAATTTAGATCTGCACTTTTTTAGTGGCAGCATGAACATAGCATTATCCAAATAAAGTATTTGTGCATATCTGTTTTGCTACTACTGATTTTAATGAAATAAATTCAAAGTAATACTTATTTTCATGCATAAAATGCAACTCACAGCAAGTAGCAGAAATTATAACAAAAACCATAATCAGCAACTGAGAAAAGAAATTCTAATAGTGCTCAATTCTAAGACAAGAAGACTGTTGTCCCTCAGAATCCCAAACTGCCATTCCTTATAGCATCCAGAGATGTAGTTGCCTTGCTGCTTTCAGAAGAGACAAAGGTACAGGCAACAGAGAATCTACTCTCTGCAGCTTCCTTTTTTTTTCCACCTCAGCCGGTGAGTCCTCTGGCACTTGCGTTGTGCCTCCTACGTTAATTTTCTTCCTCTGTGACTGCTAACTTGTCCTCATCCTGACTCTGACACCATGAAAAGTCAGGGGCTGAAGTTATTTAGTGGCCAATTGTAGCAGAGGCACTGCAGGAAATCTGTTGCCTCATGGCAACCTGAACGAGACATAAGGACTGAGACGTGCTGCAGACGATGGATGGTGGGTGAGAGCTGGTAGGGCTGAGAATGTGAAAGGTCACAAATAATCAAGCTGGGAAGAAGGTGAGATAGAAGATGAGCTGGAGAGGGAAGTTAAAGGAAAGGAAGAGGAGGATAAGACACACCAGCCCTCATGCTCTTGCATGTTTTTCTTGACAGGGAATACAAGAAATTTGTTTAAGATAACCTGTAATTCTCAGGATCAAGCTTAAAGGGAGGATGATAGCTACAGAAGATGCTGATGAACAGAACACACTGCAAACAGAAAAGGTCAGGCAAATAAGGATGAAAATTAAAAAAAATTGTGGGAACATCAGTATTTAAAAAAACAAAACAAAGAAACAGTACAATTTCTATTTGCCAAGAGTGGGGAAAAAGGGTAATCTTGCAGACTGGAAAGGAACTGTAGAAAAAACACCTCTTTGCTGCAGCCTATAGCCTTGGGTGTACATTGTCATCTTTGCTCCTGTGATCTGATGACAACATGCCCTCCCTGATGGTGAGTTTTGCAGAGAATGTGCTGCTGTTACCCCTTCTCCACCACACCTTGAGCATCACCTGCTGTAGGCCATCCTGTAAGAGACAGAAATGCTGCAGAGATCTACCCTAGCAGCCACCAGGGAAAACTGTGGCATGTGCAAGGGAGTTCGGAGGAACAGAGACTTTTTGTCTCCAAGGATATAAACCCTTACTATATACAGTCTTTTTGATGGCACCTGAAAACCCGCCTAAAATTGTTGTGCCTCTCAAGTCCATGGTTACCAGCTAAATTGGAGACTGTATGTGGTGGTAGTTTACTTTGCCATCAAAATACTCTGGAGAAGTACTGTGCCTTCACTGCTTAAGGAAGATACACCCTGTCACAGTACAAATAGTAACATTAATAGGTAAACAGTCATAAAACTTGCTATCAGATCTAAAACTGAAGTCAAAGGGCAGTAATAAGCCATCCAACATATTCCTCCTCTGAGTTAACTGGGGCTAATAACATAGAAAACCTCCAGAAGTGATACAGTGTCATTCTATAAATGACTTTTACCTAACTTGCGGCTATGGTCTTATTTATAATTTATATAGAAAATAATAGCCTCTTGATTTACAGTCTCTTGGTAAACATCAACTTTTGCATCCTTTGAAAACTTGATTTCTTTTCCAAGTCTAAGTGGGAACTCACAAAAAATTGCATTATGCATTAGACTAACGCAACTTGCACTCATCTCTGTAACATTTTGAAAAAGTCATGATTCAGTGCTATTTCTGGAGGTGCAGAAAGTCATTATATCTCAAATGATTTTTGAATACCTAGTCTAAACATAGTGGAATATGCATAAAACAAAACAACTCCAAAATAAATATGATTATCTAGCAGACATTAATGCAAATAAAAAAGAGATCCGTCTTGACTATTTATAGAGAAGTTTGCATTTAAGACTAACATATTACCCTTCTCTCTGCTTGGTTGTTAGAAAGCATGTGAATGACATTTGAAGAATAGCATGCATATGCACAAAGTGGAGGAAAGAAGCTCTTGAACAACTTTGTATCTAGCCTCTAGACAAAACATGAATAAATCCTTAGTCTACTGAAAGAATTATAGGAGTGGATGCTAAGGCAATGAACCAAGACAGCCTAGAAGTTACACTTCACTGAATTGGAAATAGAAATTTAAATGCGTTTAACTTACAGGGATTGTAATATCCATTTATCTATCAAAAGGGTTCTTTGTAGAATAGTCTTCAGAAATATATAATGATCTAGTATTATAACCTATATCACCTGGAGCAGTTAAGTTGCCCCTTCTAAGGCTCCACATCTGCAAGGCTTCACGTTGTGCAGGTATAACCTCCTCCACCCCAGACTGTTCTACACAGCCAAGGGTCTAGAGAAAGAACAAAAAAATGTTTTGATGCCTGGCTAAGTTATTCAGACAGCAACTGCTGCTTTTGCAGCTTCACCAGCTACTTTTGCCTTGACAGAGTAACTGAAAAACAGTGCAATCCCCAGGGCTTCTTTTGATGTCAGTTGCATGCTCTGCCCTGAGGTGGGAAGGGATCAGTTTCCTCTTTGGCATAATTTATTGTGCACTGCGCTTACTATGCATTTGTGTTGGGCAGTGGAGCTGGGCCTGTGCTGGCACACCTTGGGCCCACAGGTCCCACTGAAGTTCCAAACTTAATCCAGATATTTGTGTATTTTCAATAGGCTGTCAACCCCCAATAAGCCGTAATTCACAACCTCACTCTTTTCCAACTTCTTCTAGTACCTAACAGAAGCATTACTACTCCCAAAAAACCAGTGATACTATCTGTTTCAGCACCAAGCTGAGAAGATGAAACAATGAATACAAGAATAGCCTTTGCTTTTTTTTTAGAATGCAAAGCAGTGACTTTCAAAAACAAAACGTGCATTCAGCAAAACATGTATTCAAAACATCCTCACATAATTTTCACTGACAAGAACTTTTGTCTCTGATCTAGAAGAGGCTGGGTGTTTTGAATAATTGAGTTGTAATCAACTGAGCTCTAAAAATTGCACACAATTTCATCTTTAAGAAATTACATACCCACTTAGTACTGTAGCCATATAGAGACCCAGTTTACGAAAGATTTCCCAGTCCTCAACTTCTACTATCTTCCCAGCAACTAAAAACACAATACCAACTGGCATATACCTAGAAAGCAAAAATAGAGCAATTAAAATGCATTCTCACAAATATTGTGTGCTCACAACTGAATAATTTCTTGCACAGTACAACTTTTTGCAATAGATAGAACATTTTTTTCATACTGTATTATACAACTGAAGATTTTATTTAGTATTCTATTATACAACTAACTTCATTCAATTGCAGCAAGACTATGTTAAAGGTGATGAAAAAAAGATTAGAAAATCAGGGTAAATGTAACACTATGCATAGTCTAACAAGTACTGTATGACCTGGTATCACAGAATACATAAAGTTGTGAAGAGTGGGCTTTCCCCTGCTGCAGAAAATGTTTATGCATAGCCATAAGCTTACTTGGAAGTGGAAGTTAGCACGGCTGAGAGAAATATTCGTGCATTCTGCAATCATACACAGATGGGGAGGGTCCCCTGTGCATACACCAGCTGCCCTGCAGCAATGGGGCTATATGTGGGCCACCCGCTCAGAGTAAGAGAGATTTCAGTGTGTTGGGATAGTACAGTCATTGGTGTGTTGCTTGATGGAGGGGGCTCCATCCCCTAATAAGCTTAGAGAAGCCATGTCTTACAGACATGAATAGATGCACGGGCTACTGCCTACAGAAAATCCAAGGCAAGAAGCAGGACTTATGCTAGCACCAGCTCCACTGCATTCCTTTTAGTACCAGAGAGCAGGCTGTCATAAATACAAGTTGCCACTTCAGAGCTTTGAGTGGTATAAAGTAATTTATAGATTCACAAATATATGAAATGTATGGATTAAAAAATATAAATGTATAAAATGTGTGTGTGCACTGCCTCACAAATGAAATAGTACCTTGTCCCTGTGTAAAGCAGAGACTCCTCCTTCCTTCGGAGTCCTGAATTTGGTGAAAGCAGAACTAATTCCTCACCCTGACAGTATCAAATTGCACCTTATTCAGTGCAACAGCTCACAAATCTGTAGAAACACAGGGAGCCACACTTCAGGCATGTGCAAGACAATGGACAGTCAGCTTATGGGTAGGATCCTGTATTTGTGGCATGTGCTAACTCTTGGGTCTCATAAGTGGTAATTTGCTGCAGAGCGAAGCAGCCTATTTCGTGGGGCTGTAACTCTGCTGGGGACTGAACCTTCGGCCTAGTACAGGACAAGCTGCAGAAGCCAATTTACCTTTCTTTAAAGGCAGCAAGAAGTGTGCAACTAAATTCCGGATCGGTTTACTGTCTTACAGGCATTTCAGTGCACTGGGTGGAAGAAAAATCCATAGAAGGGCCAGATGCAATAAGCCACTGTTTATGTACAATATGTGGATATGAAGGACATCAAACTCTGGAAAGGACTGTGAGCGCTTATAGTCCTGGTCCTGTAACCCTGACAAAAACTCTGTGAACAGCTGTGAAGTCCAACCAAACACCACTAGATGAGTTGCTACACTTTCGAATTGTTTTCCTTGTCTGGGAATATTATGAAAGAATATTGTGAGAATGTTGTCTCACAAAACTTATTAGCAGAAGGTAAATCATGTTAAGTTGTATTTTGCATACCATTACGGATTTTGGTCTGTGCTATGACTTGTATAATAATTTATATTTTTAAAAGAACTTAGCTCCAAGGACAGCTATCCTGTAACCATAATGCTATCAGGGAGTAGTGTTCAAGACTGAGAAGGGCATGTGGATGGTAATGCTTCTACAGTCCTCAAATCATCAGTGCAGTTGTACTGGTTTGACATAAACCTCTAGCAAGAATGTCTGAAAAACTCAGGTTCCTTCTGTTCCAATAGGACTGTTTCTTTAGTACACAGTAAGTGGAAGCCTTGTCTCCAGTGTCCTCACAAGGATCAAATTCTGCCGAAAGAAAACTTTTTACCAGCCTTTCTTTTAGAGTTGCTTGCTGTAAAGTCCTATACAAAAGCAAACATGAAGGATGAATCTGCTCCTACTTCTTCAATGACAAAACCCACTTAAAGTAGTTGCTAGAAAATGCCAGTTTGTCCTTGGACTTACCACATAATTATCTGAACTATTCTCATTGTAGCTTCATTCAGTGCATTGAAAAAATCCACCAGCACTTGTCCTTTCTCTCCCATTTTCCCAATAACAATTCCAAAAACAAGACAAAAGACGATCAACCCCAGCACATTGATGCCGTTGGAATACATGCCCACGATTTTGTATTCTTGGGTTTTGTTCTATATAGTAGATTCAAGAGAAAAAAAGTTACTATCTGAAAACATAAAATTTACTTCAAAGAGTTCTAAAATGAAAGCATATTTAGATCTTTCTTTGAAAAGACAGAGACCTCTTCCCCAGTCACTCTCTTAACTTTCTGGCAGTGCCAAGTAGGTAGGTTCAGGAATTAAGGTAGAACTAAATTGTCTTTGAAAGCTTTGTATTTTAAAGCTATGTAAGAACTTGACCAAACCCCACACGGCATGAAGCACTCCTCTATACAGGTGCTGATTCTGGCAGCACCTGATTGCTGTAGATTCTGACACAAAGTATGGCAAGAATCTGCAGTCATGCCTTCAATATACTCAAGACTTACTCTGGGCTGTGAAGAACAAAACACAGCTGATGTAGAATCCTTGTGGCTATTTCTGAGCAACTTGAGGGTTTGTGTCTGGATTTAAGATAAATAGTCCATTGCATAAGAACTGAGACAATAGTGCCCAATTTTGCCCCAAGTGTAAAATCCATTTAAAAATCCATTGCCCTGTTTAAAATCCAGCTGAAATCACTGAAATTGCATAATTTATAGCAGAATTGGATGCACATCACATATAAATCCTACTAAATTGGTAGATATTCACACATTCCTCTGTGTTTGTGCAGTACGAACATATGAAGGAAAGGGTGCAATTCTTCACTACATCGTGCTTCAGGATTTAATTAATGTCTTTTCATATAGCTTATGTTCCCATGCTCTTATTACTGTGAGATGAAATTTGTGAGGAGTACAATAAAATGAGTATTGATTTGGTACTGTTAATAATTCTGTGTTCAAATTATATTGAATTTTTTCTCCCTCTCCTCCAGTGTAATTCTGGGCTTTATAAACTCATAAGCTTTCCACACCTCTAATCAGAGGCTTGTTAAACAACTTCTTCACTTTTGAGTCTTTGCATTTTTTTTTGCAGAGTAACAAACTATTAATTAATAAATGCCTTCCATTGTTTTGTTTTCCATTAAGAAGATTTTATTATGATTTTCCATTACTTTCTTTCTGCAGTGCTTACAGTTATCTCATTGCTGCTCAAACGTCTCGTGATGATATACATCTGGCCTTTCCAAAGTGATTCTTTAATTTCTCAGCAAACTGACGATTCATTAGCATTTACATTTAATAGCGTATATGAATGGATTATTTTCTCACATCATCTATTATCTTTGGACTGCTTAATTACCAGTGGAGTCCTCTGGTCTTCTTAAACCTACTTGAGCATCCTCATAATCCCCTCTAACATTTACTTACTAAGTTTTGTGCCCTTGCTAAAATCTATCTGTGTACTATTTCCTTCCTTTTCTCAATCACTAACCACATCAACTAAATGAAATTACTCTATATTCTTTCTCCCCACTTAATATATTATGAAGGAATACAACAATAAAGGTCTCACCTCTGAAGCCTCTGCTGTTGTCGCAGCTGTAACAGGTTCTTGTGTAAATGTGGAGCTATTTTTATCCAAGCCAGTTGTAGCTTCAACTTTTTCACGTTTGGTTTTATACTGGAATTTTTTTTTAAAAAAATAGGAGAGCTTATTTAGAAACATGAGGAAACTGAGGAATGGACAAAGGCATAGCCTTTGCCCAGTAAAAATAAGGGAAAAATGAACCAATCGGTCTTGAAGGTAGCAAACATAGACAAACACCTTATTGCCCAATTCATGTAAGCCATCACGGTTCTGTATTTCAGATGCTGTAGATCAAACAAGTGATTCACAAATAATATGCTATGAATTCTGCTCTCCAGGCTCTTGGGTACCCTGTGGATTTGCTGCAGTCTTGTGGGCGATGAGATACAGCTCCTGACAATAGCAAGGAGACTTATTGCTGGAACAAGCAATGTAGGGAGAATTGCTGATAGCCACCCAAGGAGAGGTCTGTAGAGCAGATCCACCTGATACAATCAGACCCCTGGTAATGTGGATATCGTAGCTAATGCCATTACATAAGGCAAATAATCATTCTTTTTGGCTGAGCTGGTCACCTTTCCCATCTTTATCAGGCCCTGAAGGTCCTGTGCATCAAGCAGAGAAATCAAACAGATTTTTTTCTTCCCTTCCCTAACAACCTCAAGGTTGCTACTCCCCTACTTTCCGGCTTTGAAGGTCCCAAAGAACAGGGAAGCATAACAGACCCAGACTGTCCATAAAATCAAGCAGTTACAGGTGCTAAGGGGGAACTGGACCAGAACTGCTGCTTGACAGTGAGACTGGTGGAGAGGGATGCCTCCACTGTCATCTGCTTCCTCCAGGGATTGAGAGACTTGTATTCTTTTACATGCTTTTTGAGTCTAGATTATGACTGTTTTGTTGATACAGCAAACCAAGTGTTAAGATTTGACCCAACTTGCAGAGGGTCGAGGCGACTAGAAACTGTAAGCTAAGCAGTGCTATTATAAAATTGTACTACACTGATTCTGCTTATAGAAATCCTGTGCTATTCTGATTATAAAATCTGTGCTATACTAATCATAATATCCTGTTAAGAAAATAAAGCTTTAATTGTAACTACCTACTTAATACTGTCACCATTCTGTCAGGGATCCATAAAAGAACCTGTCTGTCCCCTTAATGTCAGGTGACTGTAATTAACATAAGAGAAAAACTACATGAAGAAGTTTTATAAACTGGAAATATATTCAGTGCTGTGCACAGCAGGACACTTAACATCATTTCCTGGGAAAGGTTAACTACCTCACATACAAACCTCAGATAAACAGGTAGGCAGCTGCTGGGGAAGACAAAAAAGGGAAGCAGAGAGCATCACAAAAAATAGTTGATGTAGTTACAGATTAAACTGAATCTGAGGTAAATCTGATATACAGACAACAGTTTCCTACTTCATCTTGCAAGTCTCACCTTTTCTGAAAGCTATCTCAAATAGACTCTACTGGCTGCCTTTTCCTTAAGATGGAAATGGGTCTGGCAATGGACATTAGATGTGAGACACATTGGGGTGAGGGCTAAATTACACAGATTTTATCAGACACTGAGGGCTTTTATGAAGGAGGAAATAGATCTCATGACATGGTTCTTCTAACTCCGTCTGTCCCAGAAGGAAAAATCTTGTCTTATACAGTGCCTGGTTTCTGCACCCAGCTCCTAAACTTTGTCTTTTTGCAAGGGATGATCAGGGACTTAATACCTGATAACAGAGTGTTTATCATAATTGAAATGAAACCAAGATGCCTTAAAAAAAAAAACTTTTAATGGGAGATTAAGATACTCCTGGACTTCTCACAAATAAATCTTACCTGACGTAGTTTTTTGGGACATAAAAGAAGAATAACTTGTACTTATCAATGAAAACTACAGTAGCAAAGAGGAGGTTCAAACTTACCTGCTGAAAACAGGCTTGGACAAGGTTTTCTGGGAACATATTCCTGTTCAAAAATTAGAGGCATTTTAACATTACAGTATATCAAGAACAAGTTGTTTAGAAAAACAAAATGATAAAATCTGCTGCTTGTGTTCCTTTATCCAGAAAGCAGTGTATTTAGCACCATCAGTCCAAAGAAATTAAGGGTTCACAACTCCCAGGGGTTTTTTCCCCTGCTGCATCATCTCCATCATTTGCATGAGGAATACAGGATACACCATTTTTATAGGATTTGTCAAATATAGGCAGAAAAAACCACAAACCCTCTTACAAACACTGTGCTGGAAGAATCAGATATTTAGTGTACTCTACTGTAGTTTTCAATTCAAACATAAGTCTTGGCTGACAGAAGATTCCTATGTGTTATTCCAGGGTCAAGAACCATTTTCACACATGGAAAAATTGGAAATTAGATCAGAAGCAGTGCAATCCAGTTGTATGCCTCCTTTCCAACCACCAATTTTGAGATTTCAAACAACTGCAGGAAAAAGCATTAACTAGGTATTTATTGAATATCCAGTACAGTGGAGAAAAGGGCAGTTTATATATTGAAGTAGAAGTCTCCCTTTAAGATCTTTCACAAGATCTACCTTTATTTTTTAAGTTTTCAAAGCAAAATTTCTTCAAAGAGTAGTTTCTACAAGCCTAGGAATTTCTTTAATCTTCACAATACTGTCTGGATTTGAATCTTGAATCTGATGAATATGAGTAAGTAGGAAAAGTAACTATAATTTCTTTAAAAGACAATTTCAGATCTCAAGCTCCTGATTTACATTCTTACATTTGTTTACAAGAAGTTGAGCTATAAACTGTAGAAAAAACCCAAACAACTCTGAATTACAATTCACACCGCTTGTTACTACAGGAAGACTTTTTTGTGCATGGAACCATATTAGCTGTGTGATTACATGTGGAAACGTTCATGTGGAAGTTACTGGTAACAGACCGCATTAGGTTTTACAACGCAGCTGATTGCACAGTTCCCCTCATTGATTTCTGAGCAAGTAAGCCATCCAAGGAGCTGCCATTACTGTCACACAGAGGCTGGGAAGAGCTGTGGACTGTTGCACACAGGGCTGTGGGTTTGAGGACTGTTAACTATCTCACATACAAGCCTCAGAGAAACTGAGTTATTCTCAAAGAGGTCTACCTTGATCTGTGCTGGGGCAGAGATGCTCCAGATGACAGCAGACATTTGTTATTAAATAGGACAGTGACTTTTTCAAGGCAGATAGATACATATATGTATGTATGCATGTGTATATTTTACAAATGTAAATCTGGAGTTGCATCTACAAATACCAGTCACATTTCCTGAAATGAAAAATACCGAGAAAGCCAATTTTAGATATGTGGCACTTGATTCTTACATGATAGATCAACTAAAAATTCTACAATAAGAAAATGGTGGGTAGAAATAGTGACACAGAATAGAGATTAACTGCAGCTAGAGAAAAAAAATAATCCACAGAAACATTTTTGGGAGAACTACTTAGCCACTATTGGAAACGCAGCCCTCTTTTGTTATTTTTTTTCTAATTCCTTAAACATGTTAGCTCTGAAAACCTGATCAAGTCTTCTGCAGACTTTTCTAGGGGTTTCTTTCTTCTAACCACTTTAAATATCTATCATTTTCGAGGATGCTGATGGGGAGGGACTCATTATAAGGTTGCCTTAGATACTGGTGATGGAGCAAACTTGTTGACTGTGCAAACCTAAAACACCTTTGCATACTGGGTCTGTTACTCTGCATCCTGCCTCGAGGAGAGGAAGCACAACATTGTAATTTCAGGTGGCTGTTTATGCTGGATGACACAGAAGTTGACAATCAGTAACCTGCCAACCATTCAATCCTTTCTGGATATTTTCTTCTGTGAAGAAGGATTTTTTTGTTGTTGTTGGTTTATTAACCAAAGTCTATGCTGTGAAGAGATATTTTTTTAAGAAATGTGTTTCAATACACTCTAAAATGTCTAACCTGTTATTCTCTCCTTACTCATCCAAACAACATTAGAAAGCATTTTTTACTGTATTACACATCACAACTTTATTTGTATTTGTTTGGTCTTCTCAACAAGGGTATGGAAACTAAATATGAAAACCTCACCTGATCAGATCCAGCATGGCATCAACAGTGCTGACTTCTGGAGTATTGCCCACTCTGTCGATCTCATTTGCTTTCTGAGTCACTCCGGGTTTAATGGTCACAACTAAGACAATCCCTGCAGAGGGAGAACCAAAAGAAAAGCTCACAGTGCAAGCCGAGGTATTGGCGCATCCTGCCTCAGTGTATCCTGTGTAGGTAAATTCTTAATGAGCTAAACTCACCAAATGTTTTCCCTGGGTGCTCATGCAGGGCTGTTCAGAAAAGGGAAGTCTACAGGTGGTGTCCTTAAATGTGTGGGTTCCCCCAACACAGGAGCTACTTGCAGCCTTGCCACTGGACTTGGGCACTGTGGCTTTGTTATCACATGTACAGTACTAAATCAGTACTGCCCACCAAGAGGATAAATTACTGCAGGTGGGCTTCAGATGAAGTGTTCTGCAACTTTTGCATGGTGATATTTTGAATTTCTATTTACCTTTTCCCTTATGCAGCTTTTCTTGTTTCTAGCTTTCAGATATGAATACACGTGTGCTGTCCTGTGACCCCAAAGTACAACAGGATGTTTTAGTGAAGTTAGTTAGCAATAAAGTTACATAGAGAAGGGCTTCAGAAACAGACTGAAATAAAAAATTATAGGCAATAAATACTATTTCTGACCTTGTGAATACTGAAATAAATGACTAATTTTCCTAAATGATGTAACCGCAGTAACATATTCTCAATGATACAACCTCTAGAAATTAATCAAAGAATCCCAGAATCCTAGGGTTGGAAGGGACCTTAGTAGATCATCTAGTCCAACCCCCCTGCCAGAGCAGGGCCACCTTAGAGCAGGTTGCACAGGAACGCGTCCAGGCGGGTTTTGAATGTCTCCAGAGACGGAGACTCCACCACCTCCCTGGGCAGCCTGTGCCAGGGCTCTGCCACCCTCAAGGGAAAGAAGTTCGTCCTCATGTTTAGGTGGAACTTCCTATGTTCAAGTTTGTGCCCGTTACCTCTTGTCCTGTCACTGGGCACCACTGAAAAGAGCCTGGCCCCATCCTCCTGGCACCTACCCTTTAAGTATTTGTAAGCATTTGTAATTTTAAGTATTTTATTTGTAATCTGGCCTTGTAAGTCTCTATGTCCTCTCCTATGAAGACAGGCTGAGAGAGTTGGGGCTGTTCAGCCTGGAGAAAAGAAAGCTCCAGGGAGGCCTCATAGCAGCCTTCCAGTACCTGAAGGGGGCCTGTAGGGAAGATGGGGAAGGGCTCTTTATGAAGGAGTGTAGTGATAAGATAACGGGAAATGGTTTCAAACTGAAAGAGGGAAGATTTAGATTGGATATTAGGAAGAAATTATTTTCTGTGAGGGTGGTGAGGCACAGGGTTGCCCAGGGAAGCTGTGGATGCCCCATCCCTGGAAGTGTTCAAGGCCAGGCTGGATGGGGCTTTCAGCAGCCTGGTCTAGTGGTTGGTGTCCCTGCCCATGTCAGGGGGTTGGAACTAGATGATATTTAAGGTCCCTTCCAACACAAACCATTCTATGATTCTATGTGATTCTTCTTCTATTGTTAAATACTGCTTTGCTTTACAAGTAGGAAACATCCAATGTACATTTTGTCCTTCAAATAAATACATGTTTCTTTTTAGTGGGTGATATCCACGCACAGTATTCACTCAGGCTCAACAAAATACAAAAATAAGCCACAAACTACATGACATCTGACTGAGGAGGGCTTAATTTTATTTCTTATTTAAGAAGGCAGGCTGAAGATGATCATGCAAATATGGAAGACTGTAGAGAAGAAACTTTCTGAAAGAGGAAATGTGGACCTCAGATAGGCAGGAGTGGAGCCTGTCAGTGATAGAGGGGACACAAACCTTTTAGGAATGAAATGAGACAACAGTGAAAGCAATATTTTCTGTCATTCTTTCAGGTGAGAAACATTATGCATTCTTGCATCTGAGAATCAGCGAAAATCTATCATTTTGCTATTGAGGAAATTCACTTTGTAGTTAAGGCTGGCCTTTGATGTTCATTCAGCTTTCCTTCTGCTGGTCACTGTTTACCTAAGCAGACAGCTCCTAGTCTTCCCTGAGCTGAAATGTATGGCAAAATTGCCTGTGGCTTCATACTGGATATGAGTACAGCCCAACTGCGAACACTGGGACTAACTTCTCCCTGTATCTAGCTACAAGTACGTCAAGATGTTTGGTATGATTCCTGTTTCTTGCTTCCCATCCTGTCTTGGGAAATTAGTAATGTCACAGTGCTGTGTACTTGTAATTAGGCCATGCTGAGGATTTAAAAAGTTACAGTATCACAGAGTACCTAGTATTACAGCAATGACTGTAGTGCAGAAATAATATATGACTGCTCGCAAACCAATCTTCCCAGAAACACTGGAATCCAAAGCAGCAACACCTGCAAAAAGAACCACAAAAACAAAATGCTAAGAAACAGTCTTAGAAGAAACTTGTTATTTTTGTAGAGACAATCATTTATTGTCTCTTACTTCTATGCAGGAAGTTTTTCCTTTTTCAAGATATTTCTGAATACTTAATTTCCAGTTGCACTTCTGAAAAATATCTGTAGCAGACCAACATATTTGCTTTTGCTTCTTTGCACAAATCCGTTTTCCCTGAATTTTTCTACGAAAAAAAGAACTGATCTCTTTTGACTCCCTGATGCTGGCGATGAATTAGACTTCTTTGGCTTATGAAAGCATGTTACAATTTATTTCCGTATTTGCTTCAATAACAGCTTCACTTTCTTAATATCTGTAACATTTTGGCTTTAAAACTAAAATCCATGGGAAGGGAGCTGCTCAGGGTTGTCACCCCAGGTTGCTCAAAAGCACAAACAGACAAGCAAGGCTCATTCCTGGTGGGCTCGCCTTCATTAACAGGTTTATGTTGGGGTTTTTATTTTTTTGACTAAAGCTTTTCTGAAGTCCGGGCTTTTCCCACTCCTCTATCTGTATCTGTCATTGCCAAGAACTGAGGGCAGCTTTTGTTAATGGAGGTGGGGAAAGTGCTGAGGCAGGTGTTATACTGAGGTCAACTTAACTCGTGGCAACAATAATATATCAAACTGCTCATGAAGTATTTTTAATTGTTTAAAAGATTTACTGTTATATCTGTACACATACAATTCAGTAACCAGGGTAAAATGAGCATGGTGACTGTAAAACTTGACTGTCTATAACCATGCTAGTTAATAATTCACTGCTGTCACCTTATTATACATTTGTGATCCATTTATATTTTTATGTTTATTCAGTCATATTATCAAAGACTAGACAGATTCCCTTGTATAGGAAAGCAAAAATACCATGATAATATTTAACCTCAGAGAAGCATGATTTTGTAGAAAAAGTAAGTTTCAAAAACTAAGGGAGAAAAATCAAAAGATCTTTCTGAAACAAATGTAACTTACTGATCTTTGAGCTCAACAGGGATCTTAGCAAGCATACTTTAACCATGTGTTGATGTCTCTTTCCGAAAGTATATTAACAGCAGTAACACCTTGTGCCTAGAGCATTCATATAATGCCTTACTTGTTCTGTTAATTGTTATTCAAAATGCAAACGGCACTGGGAAGGGAGAATGAAGGTTATTTTATTTCATCATCTATTTGGTTATTCTGTGGTCTTCCATGGGACAGCACATCGTCAGACTCACTACAGAAGAACTACACATACATGCAGAAATCAGGACATAAGGACTATGTCACTTGTATAGCAAATAGTGATAATAAAAGAACAATTCATATGGCAAGGGAATACCGACCAGTGCACAGAAGAAAGCAACACAGCTATTACAGGAGGCTCTCAGTACTATGGATATTGTTCTAGGCACAAACAAGAGAATGGACATAGAACCTGGGTCATAATTTTTATTTCTCATCCTGGGAACTGGGAAAAAACGGGTATAAAGGAGGACTTATGCATTGTTGTGGGCTCATCTATGGAAATTATGTCAGCAAGAATTCTAGAGAATGGATAGTAATAAATAATGGATGCCATGGACAATAGAAGAGCTGGTTTCAAAGGCTGTTGATGTTGAAACTTTCGCACCTGATGTGTTAACTTAGAAGACTTTACATCATATTTTTAAAAGAGAGCAAACCAGTATTGCCAAAGTTCCGTATCTTGTAATGAAAAGTACATAAACATTAGAAATCATGGAATTTTATTCTCAAACCTGCTGTGTTGACTGTTGAGAGTGGTTAGATAGACAGAGGAGGTAAGACAATCTTTTCACGGGATGGAGTGCTTCCCAAAGCTTGGCTTAAGATTTTTTTTCCTGAGAGCCCTGCTGACCCAGCCAAGAGCCTAATAATCATGCAAGGTTATTTCCCTGTAATACTCGGTTACAAAGATTCTATAATTTGTATGACATGAAGTTCCTGTGACAGCCATTCTGCTGGCTACAAGTGAAATCCCTTTGCAAACTGTTATGTTCCCTAGAGTTATGGAGGTATAATCAAGGGCAAACTTTGCCCCTGCATTTTTAAACTGGATAATGATCTTGTTAGTGAGTAAGCTGTGCTAGAATCCACCTTGGGCTTCCACTGTCATGTTGGTGCTGCTTTGCTAGTAGCTACAAAACCAAAGAAATCAGTCAGGCAGACATGACTGAGTAAGTACCAGTATGCTCTGAGGATGACACGTGTGGGGTTTTGTAGTTTTTTCGAAAACTGCTGGACTCTGAAACAAAACTGTATTCAGGGTTATGCTTCCATTCAGAGAATGAAGTAGCATTCACTACAAATGCCACAGACACAGGTTTGCACTGCGCGCTAAGCTGCTTTTTTTCATGTTAGCTAGTTAAACATAGGAAAACACTGTATATAAAAATAGATTTCCCTCCATTAGTGAAGGATTAGTGTCCTTAATGAGGAATTGATAATATATTATAATTGATAGCCGTTCAAGGCAACTGAAAATTAAATTTCCTTTGGAATAACATTATGGCTTTATAATTTCTTTGGACAAAACTAAAAGAATTAATGGAAGATGTATTAAACAAAGCATACAACTAACACTGATCTCAGTTCCTAAGAAAACTTGTTTCTCAAACTAAGGTGACACACATGCTACTCATAACCCTGCAGTGTTGTAAATGAAGGTAAGATCACAAAACCAGTGTAATTAAACTTGTGTATCTACTGTGAAACTTCTGTAGCTATTTTATTTGCTCTTTCCCTCCCACAGCCTACCCCCAAGTTTTTAATTGTTTAAATGGGTTTGAGCAGATAAACTGTAAATGTAGTCTACTGTACACAATTTAAACGGGCATCATGGATTCTCTTCCATCCCTTGGCATTTAAAAAGTGAAGTATTTCAGATTAATTGTTTAAATTTTCCTACAAGAGATGTTCTAATTCAGCTACAGCCAGTGAAGCACGGAATACAATTCTGTGGCTGTGATGCACAAGACTTAAGGGAGATGATAACAAAAGACACCAAATCTACCTCTCTGCAGAACAGAGTTAACGTTTGACCATCTGAAGCCAAATTTGGGAGTAAAAGGCCCAGTATTCCACAATTCAGCTTCCATGTTTTCTATGTTACACTCTCAAAGTTGAAGGACTTAGTTCTGTTTTTCTCCTTTTGCCCAATTTTCTCTAATTTGCAACACATACACTTATAAAAGAATAAAAAAGGAAACAATCAATGAAATAAATTATCTCACATCTTCTCTTTCTTGTCCCAGGACCTCAAAACCCTACCAAAATGAAATGCTGTACTATATACGCATCTTTTTTTTTTCCTTCTGAGGAAAGGATGGGAGGATAAATATTAAGACTGATGTTAATTTTGTTTCACAGAGTACTAGAAGGTATCAAAGCACAACAGGGCTGAGAATACTACAGGACCCTCAACAGAAGAGAAGAGGCATGTCATTCATCCTCATAGGGAAGCTTAGGAAGAGTGGTTTAGATGAATGGACGGTGAGGTGGATAGAAAACTGGTTAAAAGACAGAGTCCAGAGGGTTGTGATTAGGGGCGTGGAGTCTAG
>VXBO01013932.1:29591-50657 GCA_013400135.1 Rhinoptilus africanus | reverse complement strand
AGGAAAGACTGAGGGAATTGGGTCACTTTAGTCTAGAAAAGAGACGTCTGAGGGGGGACTTTATTAATGCCTATAAATACTTAAAGGGTGGGTGTCAGGAGGATGGGGCCAGGCTCTTTTCACTGGTGCCCAGCGACAGGGCAAGAGGGATCGGGCACAAACTTAAGCACAGGAAGTTCCACCTAAACATGAGGAGGAATTTCTTTACCTCAAGGGTGGCAGAGCACTGGAACAGGCTGCCCAGGGAGGTGGTGGAGTCTCCGTCTCTGGAGACATTCAAAACCCGCCTGGACGCATTCCTGTGCAACCTGCTCTAAGGTGGCCCTGCTCTGGCAGGGGGCTTGGACTAGGTGATCTACTGAGGTCCCTTCCAACCCTATGATTCTGTGATTCTGTGAAGTGTACAGTTGGGGTAAATATTTTAAACTGAAACAAGCAAATCAGTGCCTAACATGATTAAAAGCCAAGTAAAGAAAATGTTCTCTGTACAAGACGGTATAGCACTGTGTTGTGTGGTTTGTATCTGAGTTCACTTTGGAGGCCTGCACAAATGCATGTGTCCAATGACTTTAGCACGAGGTATAACACTGTAATTCTAGAGTTGTTCATTGTGCTTCATTAATCTGGTGGTCCTGTGTTATCTGGGGTTGAAAAGGGTTGCATTAAGGACTGGAAACAATCACAGGGCTCTTCTGACTTCCAGTGATTATCATCCTACTGGTTCCCTATGAGATAACACCTACATCCTTAGAGTTGTCATATCATTCTGCAGAGGTGTACCAACTGAGCACAAGGATTTATGCTTCCAGGTGTTCTTTTTCAGTACACATGAGAGACTACATTTACAATTTGGTGCTGTGATTGACTCTGTTCAGCAGCAACAATCATACCTAGACGCCTTGGCATTTTTTTTGCTGCTCTACGAATTTCAATGTCATCATCAATGCCTCTCCTGTAGTACTTCTTACCTGTTTTCAAAGCTTCTGAAGATCAGCAGAAGCTGATGGGATCCATTTCTTCTTCCATCTCAATTCATCTGCATGACAATTTGATCATCAAGAGGCTGGGCTGTTTACCTGCCTTTGCCAATGCTGCTACACTTGATGGCCAAGATGTGAGTTTTCTCTGTACAAAGATCAATGCCACTTAGCTAGCTCCTAGCACTGGTGCCATGTTCTTCTCCTTAAATGTGACTTAGTGCCAGGGGGAAGAGTCTGGCTCAAGGGCCTTCCGCATCCACACAACTGCCAGACACATCATGGCTTTCTCAATTAGTTTCAGGAGTTAATCACATTTCTGAGGAGAAAAAAATGAAGCATGGCACACTCCAACTGTACACAATTCTCTCAAGGTTCTGAAATTTAATTCACTATTGAAAAAAAAGCAACGAAAGTTCCTGAAGAGTCAAATGCTGTGGCTTTTACACCTTCTCATCTATGACAAGATGTTGATTCAAGGACAAAATGCAGTTCTAAAACTGCTCCCAACTGCCATCAGCCTTACTGCTTTAAGTGGGAAATTTCTGCAGGTGCTAGAGGAATCACTAAAGAATTCTCAGCTCCTGCCAAGCATACATGTTTTAATTCTTTCCTTCCATCTTGGCTCTTCTGGTTGCAATGTGCAGTCACAAGGTTATAGAAGTGATACGATGGACATCCAGGATATTCTATCTGCGCAGGACAACAGGTCATGGTTTTAAACTAAAATAGTGAAGACTAGATAGACTAGATATAAACAAGAACTTCTTTACTATAAGGGTGTTTCACCACCCTTATCAGGTTGCACAAAGAGGTGGTAGATACCCCTCCCCTGGAAACATACAAGGTCAGGTTGGTCAGGGTTCTGAGGAACCTGATCTAGTTGAAGCTGTTTCTGTTTATTGCGGGAGGGGTTGGACCAGATGACCTTTAAAGGTCACTTGCAACCAAACTGTGCTATGATTCTATGATAGTCAGGTTCATATAAAACATTTTTACAGAATGTTGCAACAGACATATGAAAATAGAAAAACACAGGAGAATATTAAAATGCATATAGAGAATTTTAGTAAGCAATCCTTCTGAGGGGACCATAATGTTTTATATAAAAATATCAGTGTTGCTTTATTGCCAGGGGTGTATTATGTTATGTGTTGTGGCAAAAATGTAAGATTTACTCTTTGAAAAATACTAGGGGTGAAAAAAAAAATGAAGCAGTGCAGACACAGTGCCCTTGATAAATGGATAGCTGTCTGAAATGCATGAAGTTACTTGGCTTTAAAAGAGCGAAGCTGGGAGTTGGTAGTGTTTCTAATTTAAGACATGAGCAATATCAAAATTTCAACTGCACCTGACTGTCATATGACCTCTCTGTTCTAATTTGTTTTTTGGAATGTCATTTATCTCTTACTAACCATTCTCATTTTATCCTCTGATCATCACAGAGCCGTTGGTCAAGTCCCAACATCAATCTTTCTTAAAGGCAAGTGACCATTTTGAATTAAGTTGACATACTTTTCTTCTACTTGCTATGGGAAACACTGCTAATACTAAAACAGTATTTGGCCTATGCCTTCAGAAGTGACATGAGTTTTGCTTGAGGAACTGAACACCAAATTCTAGCTACAGTGTTTATTTATGTAGCAAGCTTATTGCTTATGTTCTTATTTCTCTATGTGTCTAAGAGCATCTAAATTTGTATTCTTGTTCCATGGGCAACTGCCAGCTCTAATCAGCTACGTCCAGGAAAGGAAGGAATCTCACATACACAAGATCAGATTTCACCCTATTTCCATGTAAATTTTGTCATTGTTTGACAGTTGGGTGCTGGATGCAAGTGGGAAAGTTTCTTTTTCACAGCAGAATCACAGAATGGTAGTTGGAAGGGACCTTTGGAGATCATCCAGTCCAACTCCCTGCCAGAGCAGGGTCACCTAGAGCAGGTTGCACAGGAACGCGTCCAGGCGGGTTTTGAATGTCTCCAGAGGAGGAGACTCCACCACCTCTTTGGGCAGGGAAAGGTATTCTCTGCTGTCCTATGAATTCGGGACAGTTCATAAACATGAAGCCAGGTTTGGAGAGATCTTTGTGTTCAAAATGCCTGGCATTGCCTATGCAGTCTTCCTTGTCACTCATCAGTCCACAGCGATTCTTCCTTAACAGGGACACAGGTCGGAGTCATGCTCCCTGAGACTCAGAAAGGGTATGAACAGACTAAATGTTAAATTCATTGACTAATCTGAACTTTTTCAACCCATCCAGGTTCTTGGTGATGTGGCTATACCCACTTTCGACACCTGCTTTTGCAAGGCAATCCCACCACTACTTCTTCATTTCTTACGCAAAAAATGCTCTTCTCACGGCTTCTGAAAAACAAGGAAGAGTACCAAGCCAGCTGTCCTCTGTCCTTTTGTCCTTGGCCCAGTATTTCATTTTGTCCTTGGCCTATACTCACCTTTTGAAGGGAAAACCATGCTGTATTCACTTCATACAGTAAGAGCTGCAGGGGGAATCAATGTAACACGAGTGAAGTCAGAGCTTATACTTTAAAGAGCTATCTTTGACTCATCTGTGATTTTTCCCTCTTCCCATCCCAGACTCTGAGCCTTTTCTCTCCTATTCTGCCCTTTTAGTTGGAATGATCTTGTTGTACAGGTTTACCCTGACTGTGATTAATCTCCTGAAAGCTCACTTTCTTCACATTCTCCCTGAAATCTAAGTTTACAAATAAGGTTCAACAGGCATTCCTGTTGATTCATTCCAAGGAATCGGCTCTGATCAGTCAATCTTCTGCTCTTTTTCCCTTTGCTCTATGGAATTCTGTAGGAAATCCACTACTGCATCCCTTGCATATGATCAAGACTGTCAGGACCAAACAAGTAATTCAATACTGTCTGCTGAAATACCACCCACATTCAGTCAACACAATTCAGCTGAGACACAGGACTCAGATGATGCTATCTTTTATTACCTCTAGATCATTCTCAATCATCTTTCACTTGATAAGCAGCTCATAACATTTTTTATTCTCCTGTTTACTGTGTCACAGGGCTCTGAATTATCTTTTCTATCTAGCCTTCCACTAGCTAATTGAATGACATATATAGCTAATTTCATTAGAAGGACCGTTCTGAGTCAGATGTTGGCTGAGAAGATCACGTAATGAAGAAGCTATGCCAAAGGGAAGCTATGAAGACACTGTGAATATGCTGTCTCTCAAATGAGATTTTTGGTGACCCACCACGTCTATCTTATGTTTTTATGACCAGAATTCTTACACTCCTATTCTGTAAGCGATTCTATAAAAGCAGTTATTCTTTCTTTCATTGTTACTGGAAAGCAAAAGAAAAGGTTTTCTATGATACCTTGTAGCAATTACCTTTTTCAGTAGACTTGACAGAAATTTACTTAATCTCTCTTCTTTGGAGAAAACGATTGTTATTCTACCTGTACTGTTGTGTAAATGCAACAGAAGAATGTCTTACAAATTAACTGAAAAAATTAGCAAATGTGGGGGGACAGAGATGGAGAAGGCTGGAGACACGAGATGCAAGCAGGTAATGAATAAGCATCTCCTATTGCTATTTAAATACCACAAAAATTTAAACCAGAGAATTCCCAATTCATATTTACAGGATGTAGTGAGATTAGCACTGGATTAGCATGATAAATACTGGTCTTCTAACATTGAAGAGGCATTCAAAAAAAGATTTTTTAAAATTTTTTTGTTTTTTAAAGCAAACTAAAGCATGGAATGCAATAATAGTTATAAAGACTATTCCAAATACTGAAAGAGCATGTCCTGGATTGTTTAGGATGGGGCTGAAAAAGTAGCTGTTATGAACCTTTCTAAATACCAGATAGAAAGGTAAGAATAAATGGAAGATGAATAGCTTATGGCAACGAAAGGGATGAAATCTTTATAAAATGGAAGGAAGTTCAGATAAAATGTAAAGAAAAATCTCTAATTTGCTAGGGGACTATTGTCCTGCCCTATAGGTAGGTGGCACAATCAGCATTGCAGCATTGTATTATGATCTTTCCCTAGAGAGTTTATTGGACTACATGCATAGAAAGAAGGTATTTACTACTGCCTACCATTCCTCTAATTTGCAAACAGTAACCCTTGTAGGAAAATATTAATTTTCCTCTAGAAAGCTCTTAGAGGTTATATAATCTCATGTTAATGGTTTTTCAGGAGATAAGATGTTCCTTGGGTGGAATATAATAAGAGCTTATAAGGAGCGAAGATGTCACATCAATCTGCTGAGATGGACAGGCTAGCAGCAAGATTCATAACAGAAATCAGATTCAGTTCATGGATGTAGCAGAAATATAGCCTCTGCACTGCCACAGGTGAAATATGTATGGAGTGAATACAGAAAACATGGAGGAATGAAAGTACTTGATTTACATCAATATTGCTGGTGGTAAAACATATATGTGACAAGTTTTTGCTTCCAGACTCTTAAAAAGAAAATATGACATTACATTTTTTAATTGATCATGGTATCCACACACAGGTAAATGGAATAAAAAAGTGAATGCAATCTGTTTTATATAGTGGAACTGTTGTTTGTGTCCTGAGTTCTTGAACACAAGAGCAGAAGACACTAACTCACTTCAGAACCATCCGCAGCGGTGCCACCAGCATCCCCCAGTGATGCGGCTGGGACAGGAGGCAGTGAGTGCCAATTCTGCAGAATGGCAGTTGGGTTGGGGCTCTTTGCCCTTGAGAGCTGGTGGCAATCATGCTCCATGAACCAGAAGTGCACTTCAAAGTTTTATTACTATAATTTAAAACCTTAAATAATGTAGGGGCTGTCTCAGTTGCATAAAGTCAACTGATACTGATGGGAAAGGAGCAGTTGACTGTGATAGAAGTAATGCGAAGAGGATGGGCACAAAGCCTTGTCCATTAATAGCCCGTGACTCTGCAGTCCTCCCTGCCTCAGTGACTGCACATGGACAGCAGGGACAAGACCTCCGGCACTCCTCAGTACAAGTGAAGGCAAAGCTCATTAGAGTAGCATAATGTTTTCTGTCCTTTGCACAATGTACACAATACAAAGGGACAAGGTGAGTTTCCTGCCTGAGCCCAGGTAACCAATTTACTGATACTATACAATGGACCTGTTTTCTCAGAGGTTCTTGTAACTTCAGAAACATAGAAAAGCAAGAGAGGAACACTCAGATATCCAAAGAGACAGTCTCTGAGTATGTTAAGCTAGATCAGGGATTCCCTAAGGCGCGGAAACTAGTGTGCCTGCTGGTGATACACAGGGACTGTTAAGGATGCCTCAGTCACAGACCGTCTCTCAATAGCTGTGCTTCTTGGGCTTGCAGAAATGGAAACTGCTGAGGCAGGTACCACCCCAGGAATGGTGGTACCAAAGGAAAATTGATTTGGAAGCCCTGCATTATAGGAAACAAAATAGATTTGTTCTACCACTATTTCCTTGCCTGTCCTCTTTTACAGTACTTTAAATCTGTGGACATTTTATATCTAATGGAACTGGCATCTCTATTCTTCAACATGGGAACAGCCTCAGTGTGTTTTAACAATTACTGATACAGTCAACAACAACAAAAAAAGGTTGTTTAAGTCTGAATAGTTCTGACTTCCAAAGATAAACATAAGAAGCAAGAACAATCTGATTAATAATCTACTTGGACCTTTCCTCATTGCATTCCAGCTCTTTTGTCTCCCATTTTATACCTTTTGACTCCATCCACCAAACTTGGTGGCACTGTGATAAAGCAAACTAGTAACTACCCAAACATAGATCCAAGGTAGGAAATTGACATTTTAATTTTGAACAATGCAAAAGAACAAATAACCTATTGAAGATACCCATCCATCAGCTACGATGCAACATCCTTTTTCCACAGGAAAAGCAATGGTCTCTGCAAATGGGAAAAGTCATATAGCCCAGGTATTTCACGGGGACATTTTTCTCTCTCACACAGTTGTAATAGGTCATTGTTGACTAGAATAAGATGGATTTGTTGTGCAATCATTATCTTTGTACTATGAGCAAGAAGTGCAAATAAAAGAGTGTGCAGTTGGTACTGGGAAAGGATGGTTCAGACAGAACTGCAGCAGAAATCAAAGCAGGCCACAGAGTAAAGGAATAGTTTATTCCTACACTCACGGAAACGTAGTGGTTGGAGCATCATCAGGGCCACAGCAAGGCACATATTGTATTTATAGCTCACATACAGCTGCCCTCAGAAAGGCAACTGGTACTGTCTTTTTTCACTGTTCCTCAGGTATGCTGTGTGTAACCTACAAATACCTCATCAGTTGCTTTATGGAATTTTGGTGTTCCCTAAAGCTGACCCAGCACAAATTCATGAGCCAGGAAACTCCCATGCATCTGCTCTAGCCTCTTTGGAGCTGCCTGTGAAGACCAAAGTGTCAGAAACATAAGGAAAAGCTGTATCGATGTTTTGTCAGGGAGAAAAGGTAAAAAATGTAGGAGAAGTTATTGTAGAACTTAGATCACAGAATGGTTTGGGTTGGAAGGGACCTTTAAAGATCACCTAGTTCCAACCCCCCTGCCCTGGGCAGGGACACCAACCACTAGACCAGGCTGCTCAAAGCCCCATCCAGCCTGGCCTTGAAGACTTCCAGGGATGGGGCATTCACAACCTCTCTGGGCAACCTGTTCCAGTGCCTCACCAACCTCACAGAAAAGAATTTCTTCCTAATATCCAATCTAAATCTACCCTCTTTCAGTTTGAAACTGTTACCCTTCATCCTGTCCTTGCACTCCCTGATAAAGAGTCCCTCCCTATCCTTCCTGTAGGCCCCCTTTAGGTACTGTAAGGCTGCTATAAGGTCTCCCCGGAGCCTTCTCTTCTCCAGGCTGAACAGATGTTGAACAGCTGATAAAAACAGGAGACCTGAGAAATAGACCTGCTGTGTTATATGTCATTTCTTTTGACCCAAAACGTGATATAGAAAACAGAACAGACATGATTGTTACAGAGCTAAGATTTCTGGCATTTATGGTTAACCCTGGAAACATCATCAAAGAAAGGTCATTTATCATGTGATGCCAGCTTTCAAGTGAAGTTTTTGACAGAAAATATTCTATCCTTAAAGAAAGACCTCTACATCACGGTCCTTGGCTTGTAGTTTGAAAATCTAAGACAGGCAGTCTGAAATAACCCCAGCTTAGAAGGACTGATTGAAGAGAGATGGGAAACAGAGCCATGGCACTTCAGTAGTATCTGGAGGGCTGTGAGTGCTGGGTAAGATCCAGATCTCCTGACCCTAGCTACTAACACGGGAATTACGCACAAGAAAGAAGACCAAACTGGGCATGTAAGTTTCCCCAGCTTGTACCCAAACAGAGGGGAACAACTGTCCAGAAAACTGGTCAGTTGTCTCCAGCCTAAATCCTGTTGTGATCCAGATAGAAAACAGACTTGCAGACATTTACTGCCATTACATACCCTGTGAGTCTCAGTCCATGAAAAAGAAGGCTAAAAGTGATTAAAGGAGAGTAGTCTGCTCAGTACGCAGATGTGATTAAATATACTGCACAACTCTAGAGAATTTTCATTCTCTGAATGAAATTAGAGTTGCGAATTTCCAAGAATTTCAAGGACATTTTATAGGCTCTTAAGTACTCCCAGAATTATTAGATTTAAGCCTCAAAACTCCCAGGAAGCATACAAGACATTTCTCTCAATCCTTCCTCCCTACAGGGCATCTAAAAATAATGTATTTTTGGTATTTGCCTAATCATTTCTTCTTTTAGAGCATTACTTCAAAGAAGTGGATTTGGGGTGTGGAGTATTACACTCAATAAAGGTGAAGTTCTGGATGTCATAGCAATTGTCTTGAGTAAAACTCTAGGTTTTTGATTTTAATTTTCAATTTTCCCATGCCACTACAGCAGGAAACAGAAAATACAAATAATTCCTTCACATGAATGATGCACTTGTGCACTTTTAGCTAATTCAAGGTATAGAAATCTCATGGAGATCCAAAAGAGCCAGATGTTTTGAACAAAATTATCAGTGGTGGACTTATGGGTCAGAGTAAATTAAACTTACATCTGCCATACACTAAATTAATTATGAGAAGAGAACAATTAAAATTCAGCTCTGAGGTAGACTAAGAATAATTTAAAAGAGCATGGCACTACTCAGACTCTTCTGTCTCCAAAGCAAGGTGCTATTAACCATCCTTTTCAAATTTTTCCAAACAAAAAAATGCTTAGTGCTTACGTTAGTTTTTTTACTAGATTACAGTTCAGCCTCCAAGTAGGACAGCAGAAAAACTCCCCAAATTGGAACTCATATGCTAACTAAAGTACGTATGTAAACAATGCTTTCCCTCTTTTATGCTAGGAGGAATTGGGTTTGCAAAGGAAAACCACATTCTACAAAACCCTCCATTTAACTAACAAGCGATAATTTTGCCTTTTCAATTTGAAAATAGACTAAGCATGTTCTTACTCTAATTGAAGAGGTCAGTGAGAGTTCTTCCACTAAGACACAACTTCCTCCAACAAGTTAAAATGACTAATAGCTTAAATTTTGCAGAAATTCCTGGAATCTCAAGGATTGATTCATACCTTCACTGTCTTTGCTGTGGGCTTAATTTACATCATTATGCCCAAATGGACAAGGATCTGGTAATGGGACATGTATTTGTACATAGCTAACAATCTCAAAAGCGTATGTATAAGTTGACATCTTTCAGGATGTGACATTACCTTTTAAGACATTCTAATTCTAAAAAAGAAAACTACGGATTGTATTTTCAATAATGTCTTGATGATTCTTGTGCAAAAATGTTCCAAGTCACCAAAATTCAGTATTTTGACATGACATACGTTCAAAAAATAGCCTCCTGTAGGCATCAAAAATTCCATGGTGCCTTTGGACCAAGCACCATGGTCTGGTTACAGTTATGCATCGAATGAGCCATTGCAGTTGCCTCTGTGCACTCTCTTAGCCTGCAGCAAAGGCACAATAACATGACTTAATGTTCAACTTTCTCTCATAGTGAGCTAAGTAGCATCCTCTTAGCTTGTGAACTAAAAGGATAGTCATTCAGGTCCAGCTGATGTGTTTCCACAAGTTTTACTGCAGATGAAGTGTGCTGGGGCCCTAAATGTCTGACACTGAGCACGTGGAACGTGTACAGTGGTTTAACAGCTGTGACCATCAGATAATAAGCCCTAGAGGCTCTGTATAATATCCCTCCTCCTGAGGAGGTGGGCGTACTCAGAACACATCTGGTCCCACCAAAGACAGACAGCATGCAAGTTGTGGTGCTGTCCTTTTATGTTCTGCATTTAGTTAACAATTACAAGGTTACTTTTGAAGAAAATACTTTTGTGTCTCATTCCAGGGAAGGTTCACAGCCAAATGTAGAGAGATGTGCCCTTGCCACTAACAGTAAGGTGCTCATCTTGTTTACAGACATAGCTGAAGACACATCCTGGATCCTCCTTAATTTTTTCATTCCTCTCCTTTTTCTATTCTTTACAGTATTTTTTGAAAGCGTGAATTTCGCTTCGGTGCTAAAATTCAGAATCACAAAGAGGTCATATTGCCTATCTTGACAGCGTCATGAAGAGCACTGCCAGCATGGGGAGGGAGGGAGGTGATCTTTCCCCTAAACAAAACATCAGTGAGGCCACACCTGAAGTACTGTGCCCAGTTCTGGGTTCCCTGGTACAAAAAAGAGATGCACTTACTGGAGCAAGTCCAGCAAAGGGCCACAAAGATGATGAAAGGACTGAAGGACCTCCTATAGGAAGAGAGGCTGACAGAGCCAGGACTGTTCAGCCTAAAAGCTCAGGGGGAACTTATTCATGTGTATAAATACCTGATGGGTGGGAATGAAGAAGACAGAGCCAGGCTCTTCTCAGTGGTGCCCAGACATAAGAGACAATAGGCAAAAACTAAAAAACATGAAATTTCATCTGAACAGGAAAACACTGGTTTACTGTGAGGCTAGTCAAACTTGTTGCCCTGAGAGGTTTGGAGTCCTCAAGCTTGAAGATATTCAGAACCTGACTGGACATGGTCCAGGGCAACCTGCTCTAGCTGACTCTGCTAGAGCAGAGAGGGTTAGACTAGATGGTCTCAGGAGATCCCTTCCAGCCTCAACCATTCTGTCTGACTCTGTGTGAAAGAGGAAAAATAACTAGTGTGCTTTATGATTATACACAGGCCTACTTAGTCAATTCAAATCTACATTTCTGATGCTTGGAAGGTTACCATATTTCTCCTAGAAAAGGTAAAACATCTCATCAACATCCTGAAGAAGGATGCAGGTGAACAGTGACATGCATGATGCATGGACATACAGGTCCATTTGCTTGTCACACATTTCAGCACTACTTGCACACAGGCAGCTAGTGCTTTTGCCTTTAGGAGCAGAAAAGCTTTACATATTCTATTGAAGTAGCATCTGTTCTTTATCAGTCTTGTTTCTTTTTCTTGCCTAAAAACCTAACACAGAAGTGGAGAGAAAATAAAGCCTTCTTTTCTGTGTAAATTGGATAAGCTAAGGTCAGAATCAGAACACCTCATTCTCACCTCTGTATATAAATTTAACTCCTGAAACCTGCGATCTTTAAAATCCAAGCTTGTGCTAGTTTACGCAAACTGGAATGCTGAACATTAAATAGCAGCAAAATATTTTTAACAGCATGATTCTTGTTTCCCCTCGCAAGTGTTGGACTGGGACGCATTTAATAAATAATTCATTTCATGATTGTCCTAATGATAACATTTATTTCTGAAGACACAGGCCCAATTTCACTCACAAATTAAGGCTTGTTCAAAAAAAATAAATGTATCAGTCTTACCTTGGCAGCTTGTCCTGAATCTCCTGTCACAGACTCAAGTTCAATATGATAAAAGTAGAGCTCACTTTTCCTTTGCTTTCTGTCTCATTTTCTCCTTGATGTAAAAATGTGCTCTCCTGTCTATTAATTAAAACACTAAGCACTTTTTATTCCTCTCTCTGTGCTTCTCTCCTTTACATACTAGCAAGTGTTTCATCTCGTTTGGACACAGCTATTGACTATTTTCTGCTGCCATTTCTCACTCTGCCTCTTGCAGCATTCCTTTCTGGACGTCTCCATCTTACAGCTTTTGACGTTCTCCATTTCAATTCTAACGTTGGGTTCCTGTCACCCTGCATTACAGATATGCACCAAAGACCCTGGTAGCTTTCCTTACTTAGGCTTTTCCTGTCATAGGCCCAATTTGGGGTGCATTGCTGACATGAGTGATATTTTTGGCCATGAATTTTGAGGAGCTTGGGAGTTCGTATTCAGTATCTTATTCTTGAAGGCACCTTCATAGCATGATTGAAATCCCCCTTTCATTTTCTGATCACGACATGCTCTTCTTTTCTGCAAATGTCTGATACATTTCCATGACCATCCAACCAAACAGCAAACAGCTGGACATTAATATATTCCCAAAACAGAGGCTTTGTGGAGATGAAAGGGGGCAGTATAGTGACAAATGCGTCCTGATACATTGTAGGAAGCTAAAAATAAGTCACAACCCCTGTTCCCTCAATAAAGGCTTAAAGACACACTTATTTGATTTTCTTAATCTTTTTTTTTTCCCCCCTTCCCCAGAAAGGGTATCTGACATCCAGTTCTGCCTCTTTGCTTTGGGCTTGCTCCAGGAAATCTTTCCAAATCTTTCCTACTGGGCAAGCTGCTAGCAAATTCCAGCATGCCATGTTGGGGTTCCAGCCAACGACTTGCTTGCTTTTTCCAAAAGAGGGAAGCTTTGCCCATCTTTCCAGAACCCCCTCCTGGCCACACAGTCTCCCCACTCTCTTGCACTTCCTCAAAACTCCTTTGAATCAAACATACCAAACAGATTTTTGTTTTTTAAATTCTTTTCCCTGACTAATTTAATAGTTTTCTGTCAGGTCAGTGAATTGAATGGACTCACAGAAGGATTCAGCAAAAGGCAGAGCAAGGTCCCTCACGGGAATTTGTCAAGACCAGGGAAGTGCAGGTGAGGAATCTCTTCTTTTTATGCCAGTAAGCTATGAGATCAGCTCTCCCTTTCTTGTGAAATGGTGGCATGGGATTACTTCGAATAATTAATTCTATACCTGAGAACATGCAGTTGCAGCTTTGGTCTTGCAATTTGCAACTGTTTAACCCACTCTTGAAAACAAGGAGAAAGAGATACAGAAATCTATAAACATTTAAGTTTTTTTCTCACAGCTCTTTATAAATTCGTTACCAGGTAACGGTGCTAATCCTTCCAAACCCATTCTCATTATATAGAAATAAATGTATGCAATTATACTTTTCATTATAGAGTTCCATCCAATTGTTTTTAAAAGTTATTTCTCTTAGAAAGAAAGCTATACCACAATGAAAATCTCAACAGCTAACAGTAAGTTTTCAGTCATACCTGTGATCATACTTGATATGATTAACGGCAGAATGATGAGTTTGAGCATTCTCATCAGCAGTTCCCCAGGAAAGGAAAAGTAGAATTTATCCAGGCTAGATAGTTTGCCATATTCCCGTACCAGCATCCCAATTCCAATACCTAAAAGGCACATAAAAATTGTGACACAAATTAGCAGGAATTTATTGTAGAGATGTGGGGGGGAAAGAAGAAAAATAGGAGAACAGTAAAACAAAAAAGCAAGCAATATACACATTTTTACTAACCATGGTAGAACTTCTAAAGCAAATTAGTGAAGAGATGTTTCCTTTTTTGTTCTATATAATGATGATAGGAACAATAATAACACATATAATTCTGAGCTTGGAAAATGTCTTTAGTTGTGTCAGATGTGTCTTGATTATGCCCTCTGATCACTAAGTTAGGTTATGATTTTTACTACAAGAGCAATCCTCTACTTACAGCTCAGTGACATGTACTGCTTAAGGTCCAGATTTCTGCAATACTGGGCAGAAGGGAAGAATGAAGGTGGAAAAAACAGTACCATACTATGTCTTTAATTTAATTTTTTAAGGCAAATATCTCCTTGCAACTGTGCATAGTACAGCATATGCTATATAGCATGGTGTCTACATTTCCTCTCCCTGAAGCCACTGACACAGAAAGTGAAAGGTGCAGTCTGGGTCCCTGGGATTGCAACACATGAAGAGGCCACAGGACACTCCTCTTGTCTGAGCACATATGAAACAACACATGCCTTGACTCCTTGGCACTGCTCTCCCAGGTAGCACGTAGTCTTTTTACGAGCTCAGTAACAGACAGAAAATCCTTCACAGATAGGCCATAAATGCAGAGTAAGGGATGTGAGGTGTGAAGGTGAGAAGAACAAGAGAAGAAAAACAGAGCAGAAAAAAATCACTGAAAATACCCATCTTTCAGGTAGTCCCAGCATAAAAAGCTAGAGGGAATATATGCTTCCTCTGTATGGGAGGGAAAAGGGAGCAGTAAGTACTACAAGGGAATAGCACCTGCAACTGTCTGCACTGCACATAGCCCTCGATCCGTAACATCTGCCAAACCTGAAGCTTTCTAGGGCTTAGAAGATGATGGCTGCATGTAATAAGGTGGCAGAATCAGTATGGCCTGTGTACGTGCGTACAGTGAGTGAACCACAGAAATTAGGTAAAAATATGTCCTGTGAGGCCACTATGTTGTAGCTTCTGCATATCTGCAAAGCTAACTCTGTGACATTTGGATATCTGGTGAACACTCATTGATCACAATCTGCCCTGCATCTAGAGTATCTCTTTTTGCATATTGCTGTTGTTTCTGAAATGTTGTCTAAGGAAAAAGGCAAATTATTTGCTTTGGAACAACTGCAGGACTACTACATTTTTTTTCAAGTATTGCGCTGCAGTTCATGACACGGATTTGGAAATGAGTGAAAAAGAAACACACACCCTGTTCAAACAAATTCTGTAATCTCTAGGCTCATCTATACTAGCGCACATGGGGAGTGTCAGAGATTGTCCCATTGTAAACTTGTAAAAATGTGCTGTGCTCTCAGTAACCACCTGAGCAACCAAATGTGGAGACTATTTACAATTTTTCAGAGAGTGATGCCTAAATCCTGAAGTCTTTTTTGTATAATTATGTGGGGTCCAAGCAATTCAGATCCTGAATTTGAGAACTCAGAATGCCTGAGTAGCTAAATCTGTTCAGGACGTGAAGTATGAAGTGACTGTAGTTAGTTGCTTTACGTCATTACCATTGTGGGTTAGATGTTCTTCAGAATCTGATTACACCTTTGATAACAACAACAGCATGATACTATGCACCTTTACTTTCTTTACCTTCACTCACAAGTCAAAAACCCTCATGATTTACAAATAACTGAAGTCCATACATAGACATGCCTGGTCCTGTTTCTTAGTGAAAGAGAATACAAACCAGACAAAATTGGTATTTAACACATAGGACTGCCTAACATGTTTGCACTCATGGGTGACAATGCTGATATGGGAGACATAGTGTTAACTGGCAGGGAGTTCTCACTGCACCAGTGTGCTTGACACTGCAGAAACAGCACACCACCTTCCACTCCCACTGACTTTATTATGGGAATGAATGTTAGGAATGAACAATAAAGACAAGGAGAAAATAAATCTAGCATATATTTCTGGAGAACTAAATAATCTGTTTTGTAAAATGATCTGTTCTGTTACACCACGTACCTCTCTGAAAAAAGTTGTGGTATTTTCATATAATTCCAGCATGTAGAAACTCCCTTTCACTGGAGTAGAGTTAGTGATTCTGGCTGATATTGATAGGCACTGGAGTGATTACAGGAATTTTGCTTTAATATGGCATTGCAAGAAGAAAAAACATAGTCATGTTTCATAGTTTAAACACGATAATATTTAATAGTACTGCAGCAACGTGGATTGTGCTATTAACAAAGCAACGTGGGTTGTGCTACTAACAAAGTGATTAAGCTCTTCATAATTTCACACGATTTGCTGTTCACATGATAGACTAAAATACAATTACTTCTATCATATTGGTAGGTCTTAATTGGATTACTTTTACAGAAAATGATTCATGAGACTGAAAAGGCTGGCAAACAAAGCTCACTGACTTGATTTGAAACACAATACAAAACATTGAATATAAACATGTAAAATTGCAGCACAGGCCGGCAAGATTGTTGCAGTCTGTGATACAGTCTGAGTCCTTTCGTAAAATCTCATAAATCCATTTTTTTTTCTGCTCTCTTTAGAGTTTCTGTAATATTGCCGGCTGTCTTAACTAAAAAGAAATACAGTGCCAACTGCAGAACACTAAAAGAGAGGGCATAGAAGAAATTCTCCCTTATAATAACACTTATAAACACTATTTCAGTTTATTAATTCAGCTCTTTTGATTATTTTTAGTATTTTCTAATGTTACGCATTTTACTGTTTTACATTCTACTTGACAATTAATACCCTTCCTATGAACATACTTGATTGAAAAAAACAAGTTTCTTAGAAAGATTCTTAGTTGACAGAAAAAACCCCAAGATTTGCAGAAAACTGCAGGCAACTACTGAGGTAGGATTTAGAGTCTCTGAGGTATAATTGCATGGCAACTGATCTTAACTCTCTGGATGCTGGTGTTGCCCAGACTACCAGCTTGCTTACAAAGATATGTGAAGAAAACTTCTCTCAGAAATCTTCCAGATCTTAGTCAGACCGTGGTCTACTGAAAAATATTTAATAGGAACATATTGGAGGACGGTGTGCTCATTCCTCCACCATGGTGAGACCCGCTGTGTCCTCTCTCTGATTAACCTGTTGAGGGTGCAGCAGTTGTAAATTCCTTCACGCAAAGGACACACTGTCATCTGACTGCAGTGTGAGGAAAGTTTGGGTGGACAGTGACTCTGCAATGGACCTTCAGGAATGAAGGCAAGGTGGGGCACTGGCCAGAGGGGTAAAAAACCAGCTTCTCCAGTGTGGGGTACTCCCCTCACAGCAGGTGTAAATGCCACTGCAACCAGACAAGCCACGTACCTCCTGCTACTTCATGTGCTGTGGGAGCCTGTAGCAGGGCTGATAACACAAAGCAGCCTGTAGCAGTGACTGATAACAGCGAGCACCCTCTCTGCAATGCCACCCTGCACAAGACCCACCCCACCTTCAGTCAAACCAAAAGCAGTTACATCATTCCACCAGAAAAAGGGATGGCCATTCTCCTGTGACTAAGAGTGACCACAGTTCTGATGAACGCTGAACCAGTGCTGGCCCTGAGCGGCAATGTGCAGATGGCTAAGCAGTTTGATAATTTAGCAGTCTCTCCTATTGGACACCTAGTTTCCTCTCATTTATCTAAATACTCTGTAGATTAATTTCATGTGTATGTATCATCCAAATATTTTCAGTATGCAGATGTTACTTCTGAGAAAGCCAACATAAAAAGAATACAGTTGAACGAAAGAAAAAAAAATTCACAATCACGCTTAATCTGTATATGTATCTCAGTACACTAGTGGGAACTGCTGTACAGAATCTATCTTTAGGGACAGTCCGTTAACATACAGAAAAAATACAGAGAGGTGTTGTGAAGATTTCATTCCTTGGTTAGTCCTTAACTATGTTAAGGTACATTAAGTTGTATCAGAGATACAATGTGCCTCTTTCGCAGCTTTTCAACAAACTTGGTGACTTATTAGATTTGTGAAGTTAAATACAGTACTTAAAACCTTAACATAATAAACACCATGTTGTAAAGACTATGTCATAAATTCATCAATTTGGGGAAAACGTCAGTTCTTTCCTAGCCTACATTTTCTCGTGAATTTGGATGCGTCCTGGTGAAAGGACCTGTTCTGTTGGGGTGTACTGTGTGAAAATCATCAAACCTTCAGGAAAAGTGAACTGAAACTGAAACACGCACAAAGAAGGTCTGTAGAGTGATGAAAAGGATGAAGAGCCTGCCTTCTGAAAGGAGAGTAAAGAGCTTGGTTTGCCCAACAGGGATGAGTGAGCTAGAAATACAGAAAATGGTTGAATAGCAGAGAAAGAGCAATGATTTGACAAATGGATGCATATTGAACCTGAATAGATTTAGACTGGAAATCGTAAGGCTTTCAACAATCAGACTGATGAACATTGCTTCCTAGGAGGACATGCAGTACCACGAAGCCTATCCAGCTTTAAGGTGTAGCATGATATGTTAAAGAAGTATATATAAAATGATGTAACCTGAAGCAGCAGTAGATTAGATGAGATAACCTAGGAGGTATCTTTCTATCTCATATAGAAAGCACATATAGCACATATTTCCTGTGCTTTATAGTAGATTTCAAATGTAATGTGACAATGGTAACTCACTCTTCTTTTTTGCAGACCTTTCCCATGAGCCCTTTCAGCTGTTTCTTCTAAAACCACTGCCATTCTCCTTCCCCCCACCGGTCTGTAACTTAGGTGCATTCTTTATGACCTCTTTCCTCTGCAATCTTCCAGACATACACAGGTCTTGTTACTTCCTCCGTGTCTCCAAATCCACTCAATTTTATAAAATAGTGCTTTCATTTGGACCTCTTCTGTCACTCATTTCAGATACTGTCATGTCCCCAATTCTGGTGTTCCCACTTTCTAACATTTGCTTACATAGCCTAACATGTGACAGCACCAATGGCATCACTTCAATGCCACCCAAAAAAATAGAGCTTCTCATCCTTTCTTGTAGAAGCCCACTGATCTTGTTTTCTTTACACAACATTTGCTTGCTATCTCAAAGCTTTATGAGCACCTTTGTACCTCCTGTATAGCCCAAGAGATATTAATTAGCTCAATAGAGCACTCGAGTAAAGATACCCTTTCATTTAAGACCCCTGAAAGTAAATGGATGACAATAGTAGAAGAAAGGCAAAAGGCTACTAACTGGCAATATCTGCCAGATTCTGACCCTTGTTACAGCTTCTGTTTTAAAATGTGATGAGAGGAAAGGACAGTAAACAGGACATACTGTTCTAGCTATTTTCTTGCTGGAAGGGCAGTGGAATGATTCTGACTGTAATAAATTGAGATAAGCAGCGGGAAGGGCAATTTAGTGGAAACTAAAGAGAGACAGAGTGACATGCAGAAACATCATTATTATGAAACTAATGAAGACATCAGAGCATTGATAAATCAGAGATATGACCTAGAAAATTAGTTCAAATTAAGCAAGGCTAGGTTGTTTGTGGCTCTAAAAGCATGAAAGAACCAAGAAATGGCTCTTTTGCAATATATTGTTAAAATACTTAGGTTACATATCATCCACAGAAATTGTTATCACATGTCACATTTAATCTTCTAGCAAGCTAATGGGTTCTCATGGAATGTGGTACAATGGTAAACAGAAAAATAAATGTGGAACACTTTGCCCAGTATTGCCCTGATCTTCAGCATAATGTGATCTCACACCATGAGATAGTGTTATGCGGCCATAAGTAAGAATGTCTTCCACATTAGATTTGCAAATGCTGCAAGTGTTGTTTGTGAGCAGTCTCAACCTAAACATTATCTATTTGCTGGGGTATATAAGAAGAAAGTGCCTTCATGCTTTGTTAAGATGTAAATGGAAAACAAATAATATTTTTGCAATGACATTATAGTATTTTCGATTGAATAATATAGGGAAATTGGAAAAATTAAATATTTTGCTGGCACTAGTATTGCTGTTATTGTTTCAAATGGAAAGAAATATTTCATTGACTTTGGTAGCTTTGGAGCTTTGTAGAGTGTAAATTGACCTTAGGGTCACTCCTTCCAAAGCTCGCTTCGTATAAAAGTTCAGGTCTAGTTATAGTTTTACTTCATTCACACAAAGTGAGACTTAGGATTTACCTTAAAACAAGACACAAAATACATGGACAATAGGAAAACACTTTACATGACGGAAGAACAGATAAAAGTTAGGTTTTCTTTGCTTCAAAACAGTGCAAGAGCAAAAGAGGCACTATGATTAACTTCAGCTTTCTTTGTTCTTTTGTTGGCTGAAGTTTAAGTCTCAGAGCATTTTTGATCATCAGTAGTACGTGAAACTCTCAGATGAAACTGTTGACCATTCTGCACTGTACTTTGTCCTTAAAATTAAATCAGACATTCTTTCTGAACAGGTTCCATCCTGTATTGAGCTGTATGCAATGTGACAGAGAAGAGCAGACAGATAAGCATCACGATTGTCTAAAGAGGCATAAAAAGTCACAAGTATCATCTATGCTGCTCTAAATCACACCAGGAAGAAACCAGGGTCTTCTGTTAAATTTCCATGCTACCACAGTTGATTCAGGATGTCTGATCTTCACTTGGTATAAATTCCAAATTAATAAAATGTTATGCATCAGAATTCAAGAAAGGAATCAGATGTTTGCTTTACAACTATACTTGTCAGAAATGGAAAGGGTAATAATTCCTTTACTTTAGAATATTCCCTTTAATTTTTTTCCTGCTGTGAAGAAAAGAGCTCTGGTTTTGGTAGTGTCTTCAAGAGGCAATAAATCTGTTTCGCTGTTTGTAACCTTCACACTGTATTGTGCAAGCAAAGAGAAATGCTAAAGAAGACAGTCTAAACTAAGCTAATAGGCCACTTTTTGGTAAAGGTACAAGGAAATGAAAAACACTGAAGCTTTATGCCATATGCAGGATGGGCTTTCTGTTTTAAATTACACTTGTCAGAGAGAGAAACAACTTACTGGGAGAAACTGAAAGACTTTACAGGTTTATGGGGTTTAGAGGCTGCAGGCTACATTTGCAAAAGAAACTTCCCACACTCAGGAGTACGGTGAGCTCCCTGGATTCAGGGTGGCCTTCTGTGTGGTGAGAAATTGTCAATAGAGTGACATGTTACTAATTGCTCTGTTGTTGTCTTTGCCCTGTGAGACATTCATTCTGGTAAGAAAGCACCGGTGGGCTTCCAGTAATGCTAGCAGGTGCTGATACTGCTCTGACATGGATGAATTTTAAAGGAACTAGTACTTTTAAAGGCAGCTGTCAAATCCCCATGTACCTGATTACAGAATTACCTGTGAACAAGAAATATTCTTATAGGGAGATATTACTGCTTAATACTATAATATACAGTATATATAGTATACTTAATACTATAATATAAAATACTAATTTTCATTAAA
>VXBO01013932.1:10955-24329 GCA_013400135.1 Rhinoptilus africanus | reverse complement strand
CCATGGCTGGCAGCCCCCGTGGAGGAGGGGAGGCTGTCCCATGGGAAGGCCTGTGCTGCGGCACCCACGCCACCATCTCGGGCAGTCGTGGGTGTTGGTGGCTGCTGGATTACCCACCAGTGGTTGCGCTCTGGTGGGTAATCTCTGGTTACATGTTACGGGGAAACATTCCGCCTTGTACTCCTGGTGGGAAAGTCAGGCGTGGCAAATGCAGAAATAGGATTTCCCACTGAGGTTTTACCCTGGTCAGTTGTAACTACCAAAACTGCAAAGAAGCATTTATTTCCCCATGTAACTTCCTGACAATGGTCTCCTTCCCACTCCCCACCCCGAAACACATGATTATTTTGTATATAAAATTGGGACCCAATTCCCTGTGTGATTATGGTAGGGTTTTCAATATCTGTTTATAAACTAGCTGATTATGATTTTCAGACTTGGGACATCAATTGGTAAATGTAAGCAAGAAAAAAAACCAGACTGCTGTTGTCTTTGTTGTCTTGATAAATGACATGAAAGAGAGTGCAGAAAGAAAGTTTAATTTATCTTATTTAATTACACTTGACACCATCCATTCCAAAATGTAGGCTAGTGAAGTTTGCATGATTTCTGCCTATGACAGGATAACTAAGGCCTGGGGTAAATCAGCAAAAACTGCAATTGAAACCTTGTCACATTTCTTCTTCACGTGGATCTGGCTGTTCTGAGTGAAAGCCTGGGGAAAGAGACAAATACGCTCCTCGCTGAGACAGGGAATAGCACTGAAATCCACCTGGATGAGAAGCAAGAGCCATCGTCTGTCCCGCGTATTAAGACCTGGAGCCAGCTGCGTAAATTTATGTAGAGACTCCTAAAACAGTGGCCTTATTTTTCAAACGTGTTGAGCAACTGCGGTATTTCTCTGCATCTGTCACCATCAGGAAAATTCAATTAAAAAAATAGAAGGGAGCCTAGTGGCAGAAAGGAAGCAGATGATTAAGTATCGTATTAGTTTAATTAAAACATAAAAGGTTCTAGACCACTTAGAAGGAAAGCTGGCATACGACCATGTGCCAAAGCCACAGAAAAAGCAGAAGAAAAATAACTAATGCAAAGAAACAGTAAGAAACACCATGACTATGTCCAATCTTTGGTACAGAAATGTGGCAAAGTATGAGTGGCATTGAAGAGGTATAGGAAGAAAAAGGCACAGTGTGGTTTCAGCGGGAGCAGGATCAGGTTTACCCTGTGCAGGAGGGATCTGGCCTTGGTTCTTACTGACATAGAGTGTAATTTTTTATTTTTTATTTCCTACCACATATACTGGGAATCTCAGATGTTGCTTTCAGTAAGTAAAAGGTTTGATTTGTCCCAGGAGGCAGGGAGGTGGTGCCTCTCTGGACAGCAGCAGCAAAATCAGTTGCAAGACATCTTCAGAGTTTAGGCCTTCCTTTAATTTTCTGTTGATTTGTTTTCTCATGTATCCCTTCTTACAACCTACTCTGCTTTTCTCATGAACTTGTTTTGATGAGCTAGAGGAAGTAACTGCAATACAACGGCTCCTGAAAACTAGCTAAAATTAAGTTAGAGTTTACTTTTTCCTCCATGAAGTTTCTGTGGGTTGTGTTTTTCTTAGTGCTTTAAGTATCCTTTTTTTTCACGTTAAGGGTTTCACGGTACCTTTTTGGAAGAGCTAGAATTGTCTACAGCACTCTTAGCACAAAAAAATGCCCCCCCCGGCTAGTGTAAAGCAATGTGATTGCGGCTGATATGTGCCTTCCTGGAGGTTGCATTATCTCAAAGGAGTTGTGTTAGAACTGTTAGAAATTATGTTAGAAAAGCATAGTACAATTATGCTATGTAATTTGTGAAGGCTAGAGTCATATCTTATTTCCATGTTCTGCAACAACAGAACAACACACACTGAATTGTACTGAAGACCTCCACGTACTTTTTCTTTCCTGCCACAGTACAATGTTTATGTTCTTTTCTGCTAGTGTTTTGATCCTAAAAATATTTAAGAAAAAAAGCACGCCAAAATTCAGGGCGTTTTTCTTATTAATTTGTCTTTCTTTTTTTTTCACTTCATCAATTGCAATTCCATGGACATGACCTTGAAAAAAGTAAATTGATAACTCATGGCATCCATAGAAACTTAAGGAAGCATTTTTAAAAAGACTTAGGCAGGTGAAATAAAGATGTTTTAAACATCCTGATGAGCAAGCTGTTTTTAATTTGATCTTCCTATTATAGAATGACAGACATTGGCTTTGATCCTGGATGTAGAGTCAAGCTGGCAGTTTCTGTATGGGGAGCTATAAAAGAAAAAACTGTAATAAAAGTGTCCCAATAAAATGGAAAAGAATTAAAGGTAGCCCAAGCCCATGGATCATTCTTGAAATGTTGAAGTTATTTTAAAAATGAACTCAGCTATGGAAAAAGACCAAAAGGACTAATACTTTGGTAGACTAGCTGCCTGTACAGCTACCAAGCACAGCTGCTGAACAAACAAAAATCTTAATTCCATTTAAACCATTTTTAGCTATGTGTGATTTCAAACATCCTGTCATAACTATGAAATTAATAGGATGCATGTGTGAAAAAATGTCAATACACTTCATGTGTACAGGTGATAGGAATACATTCTTTAGCTATATTGCTTACTGTTACAAAGTTCTCAGAGTAGGTCATGGGTAAGATTGTGTGCATGATGATACGGTTTTATGTTTTGTATTTAAATTGTTTTTTAATATTTATGAAACATACAGAGGAAACAGTCTTGAAAATCTGAACCTGGGAAAAAGTGACATGCGTTTACACGTATTATTTTTTTCTTGAAGCTAATGATGGTTACTTTGTTGTAGGTCTAGGATCATGCATAAATACATAAATAACTATTATATTGGCAAGTTATTACCACATGGTGACCTGATATGTATGTAGCCCTGTGTCTCAACATTCATTTCCAACCTGTAGAACTGTCTCAACAACATTTTAAGTGAATTGCTTAGGAATGCAGCAAGTGATTTCACAGGCTATGAATATTTTCCACTCTTTGAGGCATTTGAGTGTTTCAGTGCTGGGAGAGGCAGAGAGGTCCTACAGGAGCATACACAGCACAGTGCAGTGCACAGTGCAGCAAGTGGAAGCTTGCCTCTTCGTACTCCTTAAGAAGTATCTTCAGAGATTATACTTAAGAGAGGAAAAAGCAATTGAATTTTAAATATTTAGTCCTTCCACTTTTCCTACCTAGGTCAGCCTATTATTATTAATAGTAGTATAAGCTTTGTTGACAGTCGATTTGATCTGCAGAAAAATAATGAAGTGCCTTTTCCACATAGTAAGAAATTATGTCACAGGGAAATGCTGAAATTCTTGGGTATGGCATTTTTTAAATGCTTTGATAAAACAACAGTATTTAGCAAAGATTTCAAAAAACAGGTGTTAATAATCTACCCGGAATGCAGGTAGAATAATTAAGTTGGCTTTTTTTATTTGAGGCCGGTACACCAGATGGGAAGTTTGCAACATTTTTTTAGTACCATAAAGCCAGGGAGCACATACAAAATTTAAAAACACAGAGTAATCCATTCCTGTCTAATATATCTCATCTTAATGAGAAAATAATCCAATAAAAAAGGATGGTATTTCTAAATACTGTGAAGATTTCCAGTTGTCATCCTTTGTCACTGGACCATATTGCCGCACTGGCTTCTTTTATTATTAAAGTAACTGAAATTCTTGGGTTTTTTTGTCTTAGTGTATTCTAGTAAATTGAAGATTAAAGTCTTTATGGAGTTAACTAAGCATGAGCCATCAAGCACAATGCTTTTATCTCTGAATTCCAGATTTAGGCTATTAGCAAAGTTGCCTTGCTTTGGTTCCCCTCTTTAGCTTTCTAGCCAAATATGAAGGCTGAAATTAGAGATGGAAATAAAAAGGGTGATTCTAGATACAGTTCATTAAAGAGTCAAAGGAAATGCAGGCTCAAAGGAAAGGAGGCTCAAGGAAATGCACAGAGCTGTGTCTTATGTTGTGTAAGAATACTTTACTGTAAATAAGTGCACAAAATTGCAGGATTTTTCCTTATAGCCTGGAACCAGCACCTCCTGACATCTGACCTCAGAGTTTAACTACCATATATAATATAGCTGGATAAGCCAAAAAAATTCTGGTACTGAGCCAACCTGTAAAATAAATAAACAAGACCTCTATGACAGATTCTCCGACTGTCCCCAGGGGCAGAGCTGAGGGGTGCTGGTTTTCATTTTTTGGGTGGATACTGGTTTCATGGCAGTAATGTCTTTGCACATGGAGATCCTCTTTAATCCAATGTATGTTAGTTTTAAGCTATGAGATCCCATATTGGTGTGTTTAACTAGTCCAACCCACTCTTTAAATTTTAAAGGCGTATCTATTTCTATTCCAGTAGCTGGGTTTGAATACACAGGAGGGTCCTTATCTACTTATAACTTCCAGTAAGATTGCCAGTAGCTGCTTTATCTTCTGTTTGCACAGGCTTTTCTACTGTCCCACCAAAGACACCTTATCAAATTAGCCATTCTTCTCTATGTTTTTCTCAACTGAGTTTTTTTTTTAATTCTTCAGTTATTGGTCAAAATACATTACTTTAAGGTAAAATGATCTGTATTTGGCCTAAAATCAAGGAGAGGAGGGTTTTCTTTTTTCTTTCTTTCTTTTTTTTTTTTTTAATTAAATAAAATCCTGTGCCAATCAGTGGGAATTTTTAACTTTGTTGGAGCCAATAGGATCATAGCTGGAAGGAAGGTGACAGCTGTTTGCTAGTTTTTAGCCCTCTAATGCTGAACATCTTTTTTCTACGAAAACCCAGTTTTGTTCTATTTCAACTAAACGTTATGTTTTATCAGGCATTTTTCACTGTGAGATCAGAACGTCCAACTAACATAAAAGGGTAATGATGAAAACATTAGAATTCCTGTGTAATGGTGCACCTGTTATACTTTTTAAAACTTGGATCTGGAACACTATGTTCTAGATCACTTCTGTGCTCTTCTAAGTTGTGTTCCTGTTCCCACTAAAGATTCTGTGAAAATTGTCACAGATTGTGCTGAAAGCTGGAAGAGTCCATGCCCATGTGATAATTAAAGAAACTCCTATCTGTGAGAAATTATTTGAATTTTTTCTTTCTTGTTACAAGTAGTGTAAATATTTCATACAACGCTTGTATGTTCTGCTGGCTGCAGACCTTTCATGTAGGCAAGTAGAGTGTAAAGGTGGCATAAAAATGTGTTTCATATATTAAGATTTAAATAGTAGCTACATACTATTTACAGAAGGTTGAAGGAAAGCTGTGCTCTGAAAGTCATCAAAGACAGATATGTTTTACAAAGTCCCGCGGTTCTCATTTGCCTGGAAAATATGATGACGTAGCTGTGAAATGATCATAAGCCAGCAGGTGTGTAAATCCATGTGCATATTGCGCACATGTGCATTCCAAAATGGTTATTCCATTTTCTTAATTATTCAGATAATTAGCTGTCCATGAAAAGAGGTAGAGCAACATGACTGCAAACAGTTTTCCTTCCTAGTTACACAACATGTCAAGGATCAGTATGAACAACAGGTATTTCTCGCAGCACCTTTCTTTAGCTTCATGTGAGAAGGAGTTCTGGTAGTAATAGGAAATGAATTCAGTTTGCATGATGATTAAAAATTTCTGAATTTCTGCAAAGCATTTACAAATGTCTGGCAGATAATATCAGCATGACATGGATGGGGTTTCTGTGTAAGGGTGGAAGGATGATCTCTTCATGGACAGACTTTTATTCAGTAACTGATTTTGAAATGTTCATAAAAATTCATAAAGGCGCTGCTGTAGACTGATGGATAGGTCCAAATGTGATTAAGATAGGATCAGATAGAGAAGATAAATACATCTGCGGTCTGGAGTGGAGGCTGACCTTTTGATTTCTGCAATAGCCTGCCACCTGCTGACTCGGAAATATACACTGCTTGAGGCATATAACTAACAGGGATTTGAACTGGACCTGATACATGTTTCCAAGATTTTGGGTCTGTGTATCAGACATTATTGTCTGCAGATGTGACTTGCTATTGGCTGTTGGAAAAAAAAAAAGTATTTAATATTGCTTTTTGTCACAGCAATACCTACAAGGCACCTCCCCTCAGAGCAAGAGTTAACTTCACAGTAGCACCAGTATGTGACCTCCAGGGCCGTGTGAGAAGGCTGGATCCTCTCTGTGTGGGCGATCACCTTGAGAAATTGAGAGGTAAAAGGTATGTTAAATAAATACCATTTTATGAGTAGAATAATAAATAGTTCCCCGAATGAAGATGATATTTCCTTGCCATGTTGGAGTAACATTGTTTTGTCTCCATAGTGTGCAAAGTGCATATCCATTAATATATGCTGACAGTGAACAAAGGATATAGGATAGTATTCTACTGCTGCTCCACCAATTCTGCCAAATTACTCATTATGGGATATATCATACATGTAGCTACTCTAATACATATGTAATTATAAAATTATTGATTCTTACAGTCAGTTGCTCTTTACCATTCTTCACAAATGGCATAAATGGAATTGAAGGGCTCTGTTCATCCACACACCATTTGGAGACTTATTTTAATGAAGACATAATGAAACAAAACACTTTCTTGATAGAAGATAATGATAGCAAATGACAAAATTACTTTAAAGCTCGAGTCTCCTGGTAACACATTGAGATGGGCGAGTGGGTGAACACTGATTTGGAGAACATTGATCAAGTTTGACGAAATAGGTTAACTTACATACTCAGAGATCTGCAGGGTGAAGTGGAGAAAGGCATTCAGAATTATTGGCTATGCAACTTTCAAAAATGAGTTACAGGCACATGATCTGACCTTTTGGCTTATTTCAAGAACTTGAAAATGCTCAGTATCCTTAACATCTTTTCCAGCCAGAGCTAAACAGTCGTTGCATTGCCAGTTTGTCACCAGGAGCTTTATCACAAGACTCGGAGTATTAGCGGGCTGTGTCTAAGCCTCAGCTTTTTTAGTTGCCTGAACACATCAGAATATTAACCTCCAGTTGTAAACCAAGATTCTAGCCCAAAAGAGTCTGAAGAAAAAGTTGAAAAATATAATGGTAGCACACTGTAAACACTCTGAAAGCAAGCAGAACTCGTCTTTTATAATTTAAAAAAATCTAATAGAGTCCTGCTCCCCAACTGGGTCTTGGGGCACTTTCATAACAACAACAATAACAATAACAACAATAATAAATAAAAAACAACAATCTCTAAGTAATAATCAGGGCAAGGCCATTGACAGTAGCGTTTATGCTCCAAATACCTTACCTATTTAGTATTATCAGCATAAGAAATTGGAGGGCAGGATAGGAAACCCTAATTCCTGAAATGATTTTGCAGATATTATTTGTCTTTGAAAGGGATGATAACATTTTCTGGCAGGCAGATTGGGCTGCAGTACAGAGGAAAATATTGCGTTGTTGTTGGACTAGAAAAGTATTGACTAATGGCAGAAGTCAGGAAATCAGAACACGAAGATGGATTTGGAGAAAAAAATGGAGAGCAGCAGAAGAAAAATGATGCTGAATTCATCCAGGAATAGCGGGATTCTAGCTTGCACTAGCAAAATAATGTTACAATTCAGTGCACATATTTACTTTTGTCATCTGTGAAAATATATACCTGTAATGGCTCAATTGTAACTGATAGAAGCTTAGGAGAGTTGTGGAAAATTGTGTAATTGCGTTCTGAAAATTAGCTTCTGCACCATATTCAGAATTGTACTTGATGCTGGGGTTACTATGGACCTTCAAAATTTAGGATAAGCATAGATGGAGTATAAGATGTTGCATTAGAACTGTGTCATTGAGTCATACTTGTTTACATTTTTCAGAAAGACTGGGGAATGAAGTATGTTTAGAAGGATTAGTAAAATATTGCAAAAGTTTAAAGTGTTAGCTGTCAGTTAGAGTCACATAGGAATTGAAACCAGCCTCCGTATCTGATAGCGCTACATGAGTGGAAAACAAATGGGTTGGTTTTCTTTTCTTTTCTTACTGGGGGAAAAATATAGGAGGGATCTGAAGCAGATTCTTCCTTTGACATTTCCCCATTTAAATATTTTTGTGTTATCTGATGACTGATACCTACAAATATTACACTTTCACTCCATACCATGGGACTCCAGGGTATGACTTTGACTCTGGAACCGGTGGGGAAACAAGCGTGGCAGAAAAAAGGGAGGTGGACAAGAAGCAGCAGCAGATTAACTTTTCCATCTTAAGAGAAGACCTCTGCCTTCCTCTAAAGACTTCTGAAATATGAGGAGTCCTTTCCATCTACCTTCCCATAGCTATGAAGTATTGCTGAAGGAAGATAAACCTGCCCCTTACAGCTTTCATTCTGTGTATCCTTTCTCCATGCTTTGAGACTTCTTCTGAGAAAGACAGAATTTCTGCAGGAGCTGGGGGACAAAAGCTGGCAAAGGATATATTGTCCCAGGCATGTGTTAGTTACTATGTGTCCACAAAGGATATATATGACAGCCATGTGTTAGTTACTATGTGTCCACAAACTTAGATGAAGGGATAGCTGGCAAGTTACAGCTCTCCCTGAGTTGCAATGAAATGAACGCCAGCAGCTGTAGCTGTAAGGAAATAGCTGATATTTGAAAATTTCCCATGGTTTGGAGGCAATATTATTTTGAGACTTTAAATTTGGCCATTGGGTTTTGATTTAGCCACACTGGAAGTCATAGGCCAAATTTTCATTATCATGGGAAAGCCTTAAATGGCCAATCATCTGTCTCAGTGCATAAGCTGCAGAAAAAGATTGCTAGGAACAAGGAGGAGAAATGAATGCAGTGCAGTGCAGAGGAGCCAGGTGAATGCGCAGTGAGTGTGGTAAGTAAATCTTACACACAGCTGTTGGTACTAAAAAGACTATATTTTAGAGCAAATTATGCAAGCGTTTTGTACAGTGGTATGGTGATTGATTCAGTATATCATGTGAGGGAAGCTGCTGATAGTATCTCACAGGACACATGGACTGTGATTCTTAGTGTCTTCATTTCTACCTTGTAGCTGCTTCAGTCCTGTTTATGCCTTCTAGTGCTTCGCTTCTTAGGCCTGAGAACTGAAGATGATGATGCTTGCTTCGCACCAGAGGCCCATCTAACACTGGTAAGGGAACAGTGCTGTACAGGAGCAGCCAAAGGAGAAATGCTGAGGCTTTGCCTTAGGGCTTTAGTCTGCATTGTAATTAGCTTCTAAGAAATACTTTAGCTAGAGATAATTAAAGTACAAAGTAGGAAATAGAAAGAAAAACACAGGAAATTACTTTTGTTTTTTTTTTTAAAGTGTTAAAATACAAGGTTTTTAACACCATGTAGTCATGGAAATGCTGCTGGACTTGAAGTAGCTGACATTGCTAGCCAGACGGAAACTTGTAGTCACCAGCACAAGTAGGACTTCAACCTGTGTTTTTAGCAAGCTTTAAATTGTGGGAAAGCAATGGAAGATTGGCAAGGAGGATTGTATATATGCTCAAGTGACTCGCACCTGGGGTGCTGGGAAACACATATTATCACAGTAACTGTTGTTCAGTCTTGGATGCTTGCAAGACAAACACTTGCACGTAGATAACCTAAGTCTGGGATGGACTCAGGGACACGTTATCTAGCTGCTTGAGAATCCTGGCACCAGGAAGATAAAGACACAGTGGGCAAACTATGCCTATTTGTACCCTTTAAGTACCAGCAAGGACAGGGAGCCTGCACCCGCTGTTGCTAACAAGGACTCTTTTGCTGCCAAGGACTCTTGCTAACAAGGACTTCCTCTCACTCTGCAGTGCCCGCATCCCCTGCTTGCCTACCTCTGCCTTGGTGTTGCTTCAGAGATTCCCCGGTCTGTGGGGTATCGAGATTAAACTTGTTCTTTGCCTTTCATCTGTGGTTTTGTGGTTGTTCCTGTGTCCTGCCTGCATCATCTCACACAATAATTAATTTTATCCATAGCAGGTTAAGCGTATTTTCACAGTTCTGACAGAAATGTCCCGTGAGAACAAACAAATCTTTCTGAAAATAGCCTTTAGGGAGGCAAAATGCTTCTGAGAAGTAACAGTGAAAACTCTTTGTCATCCAAAAGGACATAAAGTCCCTCCATGCATCAGGACTTAACTGCAGTACAGAAAATTTGCATGGTAAGGTTTTCAAGTGACTGAAACACAGAAGTATTTTAACAAGTGAGTGGCTTATTTTGTCCTGTGCTAGCAAAAGGACTGCGTGAAAGTGACCCCGCACTGCTGCTCAGTGTCAGTGCAGCTAGTTCAGTAGCTCACAGAGGGCAACCCCTTCCCATGGCAACAGCAGCAAGTATTCAAGAAGCTCTTTGCACATTTTCCTTTATGTGTATGTAAGTTGATATACAAATGTGCGTGTGCGTGTGCATGCTGCAGTGAGTGAACACTGAACCCTGCCCTGCTCTCCTTGCCCAGCCCAATTTGTGAGGAGAGCTCTGTGGCAGCATGTCCCCCTACTTTTGTCTTCTTTTCACCAACTAAAGAAGAGAGGAGGGCCTGGGCCCCAGTGTGTAACAGAATTTTATCTTTCAAGATGATGGATTCAGTTGTAGGTTTGCTTCAGAATTTTCAGAGAGGTGTCTCCAGCTCTCCAGGTTCTCTGGATCTGGTGACTAGGTAAAGATACGACCGTGGCAGTAGTCTTTCATATTCTCATGGAAGAGCATCAGGAAGGAATAGAACATGTTCTTTGTCAAAGGAGGACTCACATCACAGGAATCATGTTGTTGTATAATCCTCACAGTCAGCTGATATTGGGGAACTCCTTTTCATCTAATGTGTCTGTGGGGTATTCTAGTTGCATTAGTCTAAAGAAATACTGATTAGCCTTAAATGCTGTTATTTTCAGATTGAGAACACCTGTTTTCTTGAAAATGAAAGTAAAATCTTCATTGCAAATGAAAATTTAATGTCAGGGATAGAACCTGTTGTAGCACTGAATTGCCTGGTCTCAAATTCTGCGAACATGAACATCAACTGTAGGATCTTGGGATAGAGTATATTACCAGCTCTGCTGTGACACCATCCCAAGGACAAGCCAATGAATCATGTAAGCATTTGTTTGGAAGACGCTGTATGTTGAAAATAATCATCTAACAACTTCTTACTTTGTGGTGAATCAATATGTGGATAATTTGGGGTTGATAATACTTTTTACTGGCTTTTTATGTCACTTTTACAGGAAGGTAAGGAGGTATTTATGATACATATGGGGAGATGTTTGTTTTGTAAAGTGACTTTCAGTGGTAGGTTGGTCACTTACTTTCAGATCTAGTGGTGCTACAAGTCATTACAAGTTGCAAGAAACTGCAGAGAATTCAACCTGGACAAAACAAGGCAGAAAATCTCAGAACATGGGATTTCTGAGTGTATGTTCCTGAGAGAAAAAACATGAATATGCTGGACTAAAAGAATCAGTTAAATTCTGAAGATCCATATCTAATATTACTAGTGAAATTATCCTAACTGGGCTATTTGCAAGAACTCTTCTCTTAATTAAACATCTACTGAATCCAGTAAACAGTATTTTTTTTCTTTTTTCTTTTTTTTTTTTTTTTTCCTAGGTTTTACTCAGTGTGAAAAATGAAACATTAAATGTCCATTAGAGCTCATTTTTTTGGCACGGAGGTTTGAAATTCATAGTTTGAAGTGTTTTTCCAGTTACTATTATATGTCACTTTAGCTGTAAGTGTCATGCTGGAAGTTTACTGTAGTTTTTCTGAATTCTGGAAGAGAAAAACGCAAAACAGAGGGATTCGAGGCAAACCAGTGCATTCCTGTGAATGAAACAACCAGAGGGGAACGCTGGACATGGGAGTGCACAGTCTGCATGTATCATCCAAGACAGAGGAAGATTAGTCCATGTCAGCTTGATTAATTGTGTTGAACCCTTTTTTTCCTCATCTCTGCTACAAGACAGACTATGTTATTCCTTCAATACATGTAGAAAGTGAGATAAACATTTTTTGTGAGAGTAAGTCAACAGGGAAAGATAGGCAATGGGATCTTCTCTGGTGGGACATGATAAACTGTCTGGAGCCAGAAGAAAATTGCAAGTTCCTACAAATTCTTGCTGTAACTTAGAGCAGTAAGATAATCTACGGACGATGTCGTTACAAGTAAAGTCAAGTTTGAATACATGGTCCTAATTTTCTTGGGGAAATCACATGTGGATAATGTGGGGAATCATCATGGCATAGGCTTAACAGTGTTAGACTTGATGTGAAGAGATCTCTTCTAGACTTGCTCATTGTAACCCTGCAGAAATTCTCTATAAACTAATAAGAAAAACCACATCCTTCTTCAACTTTGCCAGGTCATCTCTTACATACAAAAATGCCTTGACAAATGACATGGAATTTATACGTAAAGCATGACTTTTCTTTAAAGTCTTAATATTTTCTGATAGTGGAATGAGGAAATGCTTTGGATGGCCCAGTATAGCAGATTTAAAATCTAAAAATATGCCAGGATCACTATTTTTCTTGTGAAGCTGTTATGTGTAATTAAATACAAAATTTTTGTTTGTAGATGCCCTCTGGGTAATAGCAATCGTGCTGGCATTATGAAAAGCCCTTAGCTGTGTTGTCTGCCTACTACCTTATCAGTAAATGTTTTATGGGTTTTGCAGGTCTGCTGCAGACTGACAAGTCAATTTCAGAGTTGTGGCTGTGCCCATAAGTTGTCAGCCCTTCTGTTTCTCTAGTCTGTGGGTTCAGCTGGCCTTCTGCCATTGCATATCTCGAGATCTCAATGTCTTTTTCGTATTTGCCCCTTTCATGCATCTAATAGGTTGCAGCAAAGCAATGTGGGCCCTAACAAAGTGGCAGTAAAAGCTGATACAGAATTTGCTGAGGAAGAGAAAACTGAAGAAATATGAAGCTTAAACAAGAAGTTTAGAAGATAGAGAAATATTTTCCCTCGGCTCCCTCACTGCAGGCAAACTGGTATTACTTTTTCCTTTGTTATTTTCTTGATAAGAGGACAGACTCACTGAAAATATGCACCTTTAATAAAATCAATTACTTGGGATTGGTATAATTCATTATTACAAGCTGTATATTAATATATATTAATATCTAATTTGTTCNAATAATAATAATAATAACTAGTAAAATAATTCCAATAGATTTATGCAAGAATAGGATTTGTATTATTGTTTTTCTAAGGACCTGTCATGTTAAAATAAGATAGCTGCTTTGGATTGCGTATGTTACTCAATGTCCTTTAATAGGTTCCTTATTGCCGAATGGTACTGTAAAAATTCGGTTCCTTGGAATTTTAAGTAGGTGTAAAACAG
>VXBO01013932.1:0-10323 GCA_013400135.1 Rhinoptilus africanus | reverse complement strand
ACTGGAATTGAGAAACTTCTATGTATGTATATTAGGCCAATTTTTTTAATATACTTCAAATTTAAGCCTGCACAGCGAAAGACTACAATAACTACAAGAAAAGTTCTGAAATAGTTGTGTTTTCCTGTGCTAATTAATTTCTTATTATTTACATAGCACTGTTTTGTTTCTATAATTTATTTTGCTGAATTTGTAGTATAATAAACATAATAATAATAATAATAACTAGTAAAATAATTCCAATAGATTTATGCAAGAATAGGATTTGTATTATTGTTTTTCTAAGGACCTGTCATGTTAAAATAAGATAGCTGCTTTGGATTGCGTATGTTACTCAATGTCCTTTAATAGGTTCCTTATTGCCGAATGGTACTGTAAAAATTCGGTTCCTTGGAATTTTAAGTAGGTGTAAAACAGAGACTCAACTGCAAATATTCAAAATTGCTTAGGTTTTGTGTTCTCAGCAGTAAATCAATTGGCTCATTTTTTTGTTATGCTGTGCCTGCCTTTGACTTGCTCATCTTCAGCACTTTGAAAATTAGATTTCAGTCTCTCCAACTGGATGTTCCACATCACTTTTTGCTTTGAAAATGCTAGTCTGATCATTACATCTTGACTCCTTCCTGACAGTAGTAAGGATGATTTTTAATGTTGTATTTTCCTTGTTTTATCCCACCATGTATATCCATTGTGCTTTCATTTGTTGCTTTTATTTGCATGTGTGGTAAGTTTTTAGCATTCTTTGCTTTGTGCACTTGGATCTGCAGGCTAAGCATGATGGATTTGTCTGTCTCATTCTCTCTTCGTGCTCAGTGAAAATGTCCTTGTACTATCAAGTACTTTTTTCACCTCGCTGCATCGCAACAGAGCTTACACAAGCAATCACAACACTAATGATGTTCTAAAAAATAATTGCAGAGGCATTCTACTTTAAAAAAAGTAAGAAAGAGGTATTTTCTTCTGAATGTGTTTGAAGCAAGGCAGTCCTACTCTTAATTTTGCCATGGACTCTTTGAAGTCTCTGACTTCAGCAAGCTGGATTAAGCTTTGTCGTGACTATTATTCTGATCTCTTTATGTGCCTGATGGAGAGATTTATGTTTTGAAGACGTAGAAAGACTTCAGTGCCTATAGTGTAAAATTCTTTACTCAGCCTTAAAAAATATCTCTGCTGTTCCTTTATATTATAAACCATGTCTAAATTTATTTAAGGTGATATTGAGCAGCTTTCATTTGGCAAGGTAGGAATCTTACAGAGAAAGTGAATTACATAAGAGTTTATTTTCACGCAATGATGCTTTCTTGCCTCATTTTATTCATTTCTGATCCTCAATGTTTTGGAAACAGAGAGAATCTGATTGTGAATTGTCTGTGGGTTCAGTTACAAAGTACTTGGAAATGTGATCTAATTTTGGTGGAAGACCTAGTATCTTCTGTATGTGCTCCAGACTTCAAAGAAGAGGACAAATGAGAGGGACTGCTGTTGTGACTAATGAGTCAGTCATGCTACTGTTGTCAGATATATGAACTGTCAACCTTCTTATTCTTACAAGACCTTCACAATCAGGCTGACATTAACTGCAAAGTCATTACTGTATCCGTAATCTGTATATATTTCAATTGAGCTCATTGCACAATTTTCTATGTATCATCCATGAAAAACATATATTATTACTTTCCATATATGGGAATGTCACCACTTTTCAGAAATAGCTCTCTGTAGAAATACACAGTGCACAATTAAGAAAAAATGATGCCATTTGTCTCATCCAGGTTTTACTTCCTACATTGCTCCACACAGTAAGAAAATCTCAGGTTCAGTCCAAGCTGGTTATTTTCCAAGTAAGTAGAAGTTATCCTATGCTGCCTTAAACAACATTTTTCCTGAAGCTCTGTTCAGAGAGAGTGATTGATCCTGAAGGTGTGCTCAGAGAGCATGATCCATGTGCTCAGAGTAAGGTGGAGGCTGTGAGCAGGTAGGCAGTCATCGCTCTTCAAATTTTCGTGGGATTTTAGGCAACTACCCTGAAAAGAAGGCTAATTGTTTTGTGTGTCCGTGCAGTCAGCGTAAGCACAGCCTTGCAAAAGCAATGAAAAGGATTTTTTCTCTTTTGGTCAGCCTACTCGCCAACTCCCTCCTGTGGCTTAGCCAAAACACTGCATACCTATATTTTTATATGAGTATGTCTCTTCGTTGAGATCCATTAGACAAGAAAAAAGGTATTATGAGTTCCTGAAGATATCAAAGACTTGCTATTTGTTGCTTAGAGAAATCCACAGATGCTCTCAAAACGTGTGAAAGAACTATAATGAAAGGTAGCTTATGATTAACAGAATTGTCTTTATTCAGTGTGTATTCTGTTCTCTCTTGGGCATTGCATACAGCACCACATTGACAGATGTTAAAGCAACTAGACTGTTATTTAGTAGAGGTGGTGGGAAGGGAAAGAGAATGGAACAATCATTAAACAAGATTTTGCTAGAGTTTTTCATATTTTCTAGTAATACAAATGAACTGTAATCTATGTCATTTTCTGACTACATCAAATGCTTGTAGAGAAAAAGAACTGTTTGCTTGACAATGATATTAGCAGTGCTCTAAACTTCTTTGCTTGTGCTGGAAACAAGAATAATTATTCTTTTTTTTTTTTTTTATCCATCATCATAGCAAAGTGTAACTTCATAAAGGAAAAGAATGGGGGATTTTAAAGCAGAGAAACATGGAGGGCACAGTAAATTGGTTATTAAATAATACCAAACCAAAACATGTTGCTAGGTAGACGCAACAGAAGGCACTGAAACATATAAAGTCTCGATTAACTGTGAGTAGATTGCAATTTAACCTTTTAATGCATGCTATGATCTAGTAAGGAATTGACTTCACAGAATTGTGTCCATTTTTGTCCTATGGAAAAAAAGCTGTAATTGTAGTCAGTGTTTAGCATGTAATTAGGATGCAGTTAGAAATCATGGATCTGAATCCTCTTGTAGGACATAAACCAGCTGGTTATTGTGGAGCAGATTCCCCACAAACAGGATGTAGTGCAACAAGCTTCTCCAGGGATGATTTCAGGCTCTGAGTAGATAAGGCAAGGAAATGACAATTAATTGAAAGACCACTGTGTTTCAAAGCATATGGATTTCATGGGTGGACCTGGGATAAAGGATCTGGTTTTATTGCTACTGAAGTGTTTGGGAGGGCTAATGAAGGAAGTGTGTGTGTGCGTATGTACGCTTATCACTAACAAGGAAAATCATAGTTTCTACAGATTCAACTACTACAATAAACAAGGTTATATTTATGTATCTTTAAATGTAGCAAATACTATACTTCCAAAAATGTCAATTATAGCTATGTAATCAAACCTGACAAGACTTTTACTGGAGTTGCATCTTCAAAAGCCAGTAGCTTCCAGGATTACTTTCCACTGAACTTTGCATCCTTTCTTTGCTACATATATATTGTTATGTAATATTTAATTACAATGCCAAGTGATGTTTTCTTACACAGGATCAGAGCCTTGATTTCACAGAAATAAACAGACCTGAAAAGGCAGAGATAATAATGTGATACTATCTCTGCACAGCATTTCCAGTGAAATATTCAGCTCTGCATTACAAGCACTGGCCTGCTCCAAACCAACAGCCCTCTTTTGCTCTTTCTGAATTTGCATTTATGATTCATAAAAAGCAGGAAAAAATATCATGGAAGCACTGGTAAGTGCTAAGAAAAGCTTAAATTTAAACAGCTGTATTTATTTCCTGTTATTTTTGTTGTCCATCTTATACCAGCTGCGAAGAGAGCATTACCCATCCCTCAGGGTAGCAGAGGAACCCATTGAGACTGGCTGCAGTGGGGAAGGTTACTTTCCTTACTGGACTACCAGTCTAATGGCTGTGCCTACAGCTTGGTTAGGCACTTCAGCAGCAGATGTGTGAAGCTCTTGCCTCACCATGGCATGCCATCAGGACTGGGAAACAGACTGACAGTAGTTTTGTGATCTGCCCTCTCTTCTGATACCCTTCTACCCACAACTTTTTAAGTTTCTACCCCATTTAAGGGGGACTTTAAAGTTCCTCCTGGATGTGCTGCCAGCATTTTTTTAACCTCAACAAAGCAACGTATTCTCTGGTCCTCTTCTCAGCAATAACAGAACAATTCCGCCAAAATTTTGTCATTAAATTGAAGAGAAATTATAAGTCCTTGACAGACAGCTGGGATATACAGTTTCATCTTGGGTGATTACATTTATATAAAACTAAAAAACTGAAGGTCAGTCATCCGAATAGGAAAAGGCATGCTAATATAGCAAGTGTACAAGTCCCCAGCATATAGTTTTGGCCACTATTATTTCTCTTAATGTCTTCACAGCTTTTAAAAATATATTTTATGGAACAAACTTGTGGACAGAATAAACTTATTATCTTAGTTTTCAAGTGCTTTAAGTGCAAGGAGTAGCAGGTGAGAGCTGTGTTGTTTGCAACAGCTGATGATTTGCAGAAAATAGCAGTGGGCCGAAGCTGCTTAAAGAAAGCTGCAGACAGATGTGTTGGACTGTACTAAGACATTTTCTGAAGGGCAGGATGCATATCTGTTTTTACCCCTGGCACTGCAGTGGCCTCTGCTCAGTTCTCTACACCAATTACTCTTAATCTCTTAAGAAAACACTGTACCAGAGAGTGGTGTGCATGGCTGACTTTGGCTCAGGCTCACATAAATTTATATTGCTTTTGCAACTATTGGGGCATTTATTTAAGGCAAACTTTTCTTATATTTATAGACACTGATCAAAATTCCATGGATGGGAAAGCAAGATAAAAGGTCAGTACTTGGTAAACTTCAGACTATTTGTTTCTAAGCTACAGGTAGGTGCGTAGTGTGGGAGCAAAGGGGAGTCTACAGCATCCTTTCTGCATCCTTCAGCTGCCTTTGTGTGGATCCTATAAGGTCAAGGCAGAGCTGTGGTTCTTTTTGTTGTAGGAAAATAGTAGATACTATCTCAAGGATGTTTGGCTGTTACCTGCTATCTATAATGTCGTAGAGTGGGCAGGCAGGCTTATTCTGCACAGGAACATTTAGAAGGAGGTATCACCTTGCAACACGCTGCTTTGTCTGAAGGCTGTAGTTTAATTTATGTGACAAGGGAGGTATTAGTACCCTAGCTGGATTTCCTGATACCCTTAACCCATCTGAATGATAACTTATGGAGTGGGAAGGGGTTTAAATCTTTTATTTGTAAATATGATCATTTCAGGAAGATGTTGAAGAGGAAAACAGCACGAAGGGAAAATAAGTCACCTTACCTTTACTGTGGAGAGGCAGACCTGGATACACATATTTTGTCTGCCACCTCCTGCACTGCATCTTGTGCCTTATGTTACCAAATCAGCTGAATGAGGACTATTGAGGGAGGCTCTGCATTTTAAATGCCTCTGTGCTTCAGTAGAAGGAAAAAAGAAGGAAAGGCTAGCTGTGCTCAATTCAGTAGTGACAAACATATTCTCAAGCTCGTTGCTGGCTCAGGTGTTCTGAAAACAAATTGAATGCATAGACTGAGAACCAGTATGGAAACCAGAAGTCTTGTAAAGGAAGTTTTCCACTTAAGGCTCTTCTCTTCCAAGGACACATTTATATTCATATTTACTTCTTCTTTAATGTATCATGATGAAAGCATTTTTCGCTGACTTGCCAGGGAAACCAATTCGGAAATCCTATGCAGATCCTTCTGATGTTTCCATTAAATAAAATTCCATCATGGTGAATATAAGACCAGTAAGAGATCTTTGAAGTCTAAATCATTATTTTAAGGTGGTTATCTATATGGGAAGAAACTACTTTGCAAATATTTAGCTCTTAATTTAAATGTAAATTATTTCAGAAGTTATACATTCCAGATCAAAATAATGAAAAACATTTTGGATAATAGCAAACTTACCCTTCTCCAATGGAGAAGAGCATGCAAAAGTGTTTGCCTAATAAGCTTAAACTCCTGACACGTGTGTGCTCACCAGAAGCAGCAAATATATCATGTGCTTAGATCACATTGTAAACACCAGCATGTTCTTGTTTGCGGTGGGAGACATAGACCTCTCCAATTATACCCAGTTTGAGGGGAGAAAATCTTCGCTGTTAACATAGCTGATCAAATGATTCCGTGCTCAAGGTCTTCTAGTGCTGCTTGAGTGTAGGGAAGAGGAAGCAAGGAGGAAAGGTATTTATTTTCTCCTTGTTCCAGGACCACATTGCTGGCTTTTTGTTTTGAATGCATGAAGGATTGAACAAGTATGCCATAACCAGCCTGTAAATTTCTCCAAAGATATAAAGGTCACAGTTCCAGAATTTTTGGATCTGGAAAAATATTGTGAATTATCTGGCAGTTAACGGACAAGATAGAGTTTTTAATTATTCTTTTGATTGCAGGTAATTGTAAGGCATGGCATTGATTTTTACATTCAGATTTAGCTCTGTCCCATTGAAGTCTATTTATGTTTCAGTTTGTGATATTGATGCCACAAGATTTTTTTTTATAGGAATATGTTGCTCATTCTTAAAAAAAACAGAAGTATCCCAGCTTCTGGCTCTGCTTTTATGAACAATATCATTCAACTTATAACCATTTCGCTTCAGCACACTCAGACATGCAAATAAATTACAATGGGAGGTGTTATTTTGATAGCTCAATTCCGTCAAAACAATTGATCCTTGAAAACATATTTTAAAATTTTCAGCTTTTTAAGCCAAAGAACAACTTAAAACAGGCAGGATAACTTTCAAGTCCCTGTTTCTTTCCTTTACAGATTGTTCTGTTGATTGTGTCTGAAGTAGTGTCTAACATGCTTCTGTAAGTGAAGAGACACATCTGTCTAGCAGAGCTGTTTTTTCAGAAGTGCCACTTAAAAAGCATAGGTATGCAATGTCTGTGGTCACAGGGACTTTCTAGAGGTACCAAAGCAGAGCAAGGACAAGGCTTTATTCTGCCATACGGTGTGGTACTAATGCAAAGGATGAAAGAGGGGAAAGAATGGAAGTAGGAACACCTTTTCTCCCTTTGCTCCTCACATATTAATTCTTTCTACCTACTGCTCAGCAGTAGATGCCATTTAGATGGTTAGCAATTCATGTTGCTCAACAAAAAATGCAAGCTTTTCTTTCTTTACTCTGTGTCAGTTCTCATAAAAGATACCAGGCAGATGGGTTTGGGAGCTGAAGCTCTCTTCCTACAGCTAAGTCCAACACACACACATCAAGCAACATAAGCAACGCTGTGCTGCCTGACCTATTGGGGAAAAGGGAAACTGAGTATTCATTACATTAACTGTCTGTTTTCTATGCCATAACTGTTAATAGGATTGTGGTTTTTGAAGCTCAGCCGATTGTGGCTTTTGAAGTTCAGCACCCACCATTCAGTAGGAACAGGCTGGAGGCTACTTATGAGATGACAACTGGATTAGTTTTTGACCAAAATCAAGGTAAAAGAGCTCATTTATTTAATTTATTTAGAAGAGCTTCTGTGGAGCTTATTACTGGAACATTTTTTGTTACTCTGTTTCCTCGAGGATGAGGTTTATCTGATCCTGCATTCTTGTCTGTGGATGTGTTTGTGTGTGTCTGTGTATCTGTCTATTTCCATCTCTTCTTGGAATGACTTTTGCACCTGAAGATCCCGGCTACATGACAAGACAGTCTCAAGATACAAAATTGCTGCAAGAGTCGTGATGCTGTATCCCTGTGTGAGACAGATATCATCAGAGCCCTGTGAGGAAACAACGTAAGATACAGATGCATAAGAAATGAGGCTTCATTAGTTACTCAGATCACTGAAATTCTTGGTTTTGGATATGTCAGTTGCATCCTCTTTTCTCCTTTGACTTACTCTATTAAGAGGACTGTCCTTGGTATGCAGCATCACCTTAGTGATTTACTTTGACTCTTGAAGAAATTCATTTGATGCTAGAGTGGGATTCATTTTTTCCTCCAAGCACTGTTCCCAATATGACAGTCTTGCCTTAAGCATTTTCCTTGTCTTCAGCGGTATTTATATTTTTGTGAAGTAACAATTATTTTGGCTGAAATGATCAACTCAAACTGTTCAGACATTCAAATCCCTTTTTCAGTATAAACACATGGAACTCTAATTTATGGTAATTACATCTTTACAAATTATTTCAGTGAAGTAAACAGAGTTCTTTGGGTAGCTTGTGATAGTGTTGGTCTGCACAGTTTTGCTTCATGCTATGTTGACTCTGCCCTACCTTGCAAAACATTTTGTTTTATAAATTTTACTTTCATGTAAGGAACGTTAATTATAATACATATTATCATTTAAATAAGACTAAGCCATCAATGTTTCTAAACTATATTGCAGACATGGAAAAAATACACTTACAGTTAAAGTCGCTTAGAAATCTTTCATTCTAATAAGCTTGTGGACAGGATTTTTCCTGTTGTGTGTATATGAGTGGGAACGTCAGTGATTTTTCTAGAGTGTTGTAAATCAACTTATCATCACTTATATTTTATTTTTTTTTTCTCCAAAAGTTGAGTCTACTGTCTGTGATTGGAAGGAGTGGCTGCCGCTTAGAGGGATGCTAGCACTCATCACTGGCCCATTCAGCTGCCACTGCTAGAAGAGAAAGATGACTACCACTTTCTGCTATTGATACAGACCAGCATGGTAAAATTAGTGCCTGAATTTGTGCCTTGGAGCTAGGCTACACCTTGAGAGTGAGTCTTCTGATGGGGTTTGTATAAGTGCAGATCCTCATACGTATCATACACTTGCTCATGGCCCAGAGCTACAACCAGCCTTTTTGGTTTTTGTCCTTTTTGTCCTGGCAGCACTAGTACACCTGGCTGGTCAGTGGCATTTGCCCTCAAAGTTCCATTTCAGGAAGACGGCTGCACAACATCCTTCTGCAAAGGGGTGAAGTGCAGGGCAGAGAGGCAGGAAATAATATTACAAGTTTCATGCAAGCTGTTTAGGTGGAGATTTTCTTAAGTACAGACTGGATAACAACACCCTTATGTATGCAGAATATAACTCTTTTAATGCAACATCAGAAGAACTGTAAAGAGAAGGGAGGAAAACCTGTTTTATTCTTAATCAGAGAGATGGTGACAGCATAACATGACAGTGCAATAACAGCAGAGGAGCGGTTTGCTATTAAGTGTGAGTTTACACTGAGTATGTGCAAACTGGGCTTGTATGGCCCTGGATGAAGAAGTTACAAGGCAAGGCGATAAGACTGTATGAGGGAACAAAATATAAATAATGGGTGTGGAGGTAAATACAGTGAGAGTACATCAGGAAAGAAAGTAATGACAGATAGTGGGAATCAAGTTAGTAGCCATTTTCTAGATTTAGTACCCAGCAAGGTGAGCAAGCACTGGCTTTCACATTTGTTGCCAGTAGTCTAAACATTGTTTTAATTATTTGAATTAATTTACGTTTTTACTAACAGTGATTACATACATGCTATGAATTAAAACCAGAGTATTAAGAACACGTAAACAATGACTGCATATGATGAATGTCTCTTTGGTAACAGAGCAGAGTGAAGGTGTAAGAAAGTCACAAGCTATAATTTTTAAAGTAGTGATTAGATTTTTATTGAATATTTGGTGTAGGAACTGAAAGCATTTTTCACTGATCAGAGAAATTATGCTGCTCAATAGAGGCCTGCTGCCACAGTGACTAGTGTGCTCTGATGTGACTCCTGCTAACTGGCCAGCTGATCTGCACTCTCGGCCTCATGTTCAAACAGGCTTTTTGTATCTGATTTGCACTAAGAGTGGAGGATGCTATGTCTGCCTTTACAGAAGGAAGAACGGCCCCAACACACTGTCCTTTAATACGACAAGAGTTTGCTTTCACAATACAGGGCTGGCAAAGATCTTTTCTGAGGTGGCTTAATGTATCCATCCCTTCTGCTGCTTTAGGAAGTCCTGCATGCAGCCAACATTCTTGCTGGAGAGATCCTCAAGGAATAGGCATTGAGAAATAGCCTGCATCACCCCCTCTGAAGGATCTGTTGGGTAAAAATCATTTTGAAGCTTCAGAAGTGAAGACTTTTCAGCATCTGGTAAGTCAAAGTGACGACCTCAATTTATTAATATGGGACATATTTATGTATTAACCTTATTTGTGTACATATGCCTGACCATCACATGTACAGTGACAGAATTACATGCCAGTGACAGAAATAAGTGCTCTCTGACCCCAAACAAACCATCCATGCACAGTCTTGTAAAATGTCTGCACCTGAATGCATCAGAGCGTCCACCACCCAAATGTGCTGCAGTGATCACAGAATCATAGAATCG
>VXBO01013923.1:8242-20283 GCA_013400135.1 Rhinoptilus africanus | reverse complement strand
CATGTTTATGAGACCAATATAAATGCTAGAAACAAACTTTACATACAAAGTAAAACAAATTTTAAACATGCAATTAATAAATGCATATAGAAACAAATTGCACTTCCAGCTTTAATGAGCTGCTGGCTAAATAAGACTTAAGTTTTTTGGTTTGTTTTTTTTTTTTTTCATGAAGAGTAACAAACTTCAGTAAAGAACAATACTTTTGATATTTATGCAAAGAATCATGGTGGATTGACTTGTTAAAATCATGAACACCTTTGTCACAGTATGTAAGTTCAATTAGTTTTGAAGTTTTACAGAATTTATGTTAGTGTTTTTGTTATTTTAAAATTTTTGATGTTACTTTTAAATTCTGTCTCGTTAATGTATTGCGGCTGGATTGAGAATCTTGAGTGTTTTTCAGTATTTGTGGCTGTTTTTTTATTATTTCATTAAATGCCACCTTAATGGTCTTTCAGGATGGTGGAAATGAAACATGGATTTGAAAAGAAAGTTATGATGGATATAAGCTATAAACAGGGGAGAGATGGCACTATTCTTGATGTGATTGTTCAAGAGATATACCTTTGTGCAAGCATGGAGTTTCTACTTACTGTCGCAGATATATTCCTTAAGGCTAATGCAGAAAGTGCTGCTGCACAGAGAAATCTCAAACAGTCATTACCTTTAAAGGAGCAAGGTATCTACTGGAAATATAAAAAGTTTGTATTTAAATGTCTGTTTAATTTTGGTATTAAAATGCTATGTTAAGAATTATAATACCCTTTTTATGCTGTTTATTTTGTGTGTATAGAAGAGCTTCTTTAAACCACTGATGTTTCTTTCTTTGCATTGTGGAAATAGGTTCATGTCCCTTGGTCATTATTTCCAAATAAAACTTTGTCTTACCCGACAAAGAAAATGCCTAAAAATATATGTCCAAAATAAAATAAAATGGGAAAGGACAATTAACAGCTGGCACTCTCTAGGTTGGTTTGGCTATCTGTACAGTCTCAAGGAAGTTAAAAGTTATGATTATCACTGTTACCATTTTCATCCTTCTTGAGAAGTATGGAGCATATTATATTATGCTTAAATATGAATTCAGCCTGTCAGATATTGCTGCCTAGAAATGATGTAATTTCATTTGTCCATTGATGTATGTTTCTTCCTATGTCAGGAAATAGGCTTTTAGCTTGAGTGTACAATTTCATCTTCCTAGTGCAGAGGACCCTATACCTGACATCAGAAATTAGTCCATTAGTTCACCAGGGGAGGAAATGGGCTAGTTATGCTTCCGAGCCTCAGGTAGTTCACATCAGGTCTGCAAAGCAAGTCCCCTTCTTTTGTTTTTGTTTTCCTGTACCCTAGATATCCACCTCCTTTAGGCCTGCTGTGATTATTTAGTAGGTGATTAAAATCCAAACAAATGAAGAAGTCTTATATAAGGTTATATTGGTACTACAAATGGTTACATCAAGCATTAGTAAATGCTGCATTATTGTCCTATGGAAAAATGTGTGGTTTGCTGCTTCAGAGGGCAGAAAATGCGTCCAGCGTTTTCGTAAGACCCTATTATAGCTGGCTAACCTGGGTATTTAGTGAAGCTGATACTTTTTCTAGTGTCAGAGGTATAATAGTGGCGATACTGTTATCTTTTTCATTTTGACAAAGAAGCTTGAGGAATCTTTTGTTGTATCTGAAAGCAGTTAGAGCTTTAATGGTGCTGTATCTCTAGTGAAGAGCCTACGAATACGTCAGTTGCAGGGATTTACAGGTTTTCTGATACCTGTTATGCTAGATCTTATGACTAAATCTTTGGAACATCTCTATAAGTTGTGAGAGAGATGTAAATAATGACAGTTTAGTCTTCAAACGATTAATCTAATTTAATTTTTTTTTTTTAAGCACCTGTGCAGCGTGTATCTACAATGGAAATGAATATTGTTGTTAAAAATCCAGAGATTGTGTTTGTGGCTGATTTAACAAGAAGTGATGCTCCTGCTTTGGTGGTTACAACACAGTGTGAGGTCTTCATTAAAAATAGCCCTGAAAGATATAGCATGACAGCTGCTGTTAAAGAGATTCAAATGAAAGCGTGTCCATTTCTACCAGAAAAAAGGAAAGGGAATATTACTACGGTGAGTTTGCAAACATCTGGTTTGTTTTTAAAAGGTGCTGTGTAACTTCTACTACTAGAATGCAAGTTAGGTCTGAAGCTTTCATCATTAGAATGTGTATTATAGACATATGAGTAAAATTTGTTTGCTAACTTATTTTCTTGACTTTATTCTGTTTTGTCTGATATGCCAAAAACATCATATTGATCTATGTCTTTGAGATTTGCTTTGTATGACAAGCTAAAGTTCAAAGCCCAGAGGAGTAAAATGTTAATAATCTCTTATATCCAGTGTAAGCCATCTAAGTAGAATTTTATGAGTGTACACTGTTTCAAATACAATGTAGTAAATTTGGAATACTTTTGGTCTGAAACTTTGCACTAAACACCTATGCAAGTGAATACCAAAGGGTCACAGACACAATGTGAAGTATGTATTACGAAATAGATTATTTATGGTATGCTGTGCATAAATTCCTTTGTGTTAAGGTCCATAGATCCATTATATTAAAAATGCCTGTTTATATTTTGGCAACAGAATCAGACTTGTTAGTTACTAGCCAGATGGGAATGCATTGACTCTTAGAGATTCTTAAGAGCTTTTCTGCCTCTACAGCAGACTATAACTCAGTGAACTCTGTAATGATATTCTTGTAGCAGAGGAAAAATTTAATTTGGCAGTATATCCAACTGTTAATCGTGTCCTCAGACCACAGATGAATTTTGAAGAATGAGTCTTTTCAGTTCTGCATTAATGCCTGCTTATTTTATGGAGCTACATAGGAAAGGTGAAAGCTATAAGCATGAAGGACTGGGAGTTCCACTTCCATCTCCATATAGGATACTTTCATAGCAGCTCAGTTTAGTTCTTAGGAAGACACAGTCTTTGATTGCATTAATCTGTCAACAATTTAGTACTTGAGAAAGGGATGCATTTACACTGATAGCCACAACACAGTGTGAAGTAGCTTGACTTCCATTTCTGTGCCTGGCAAATGTGGCACAAACATGGCTAGCTTTGTAGAAGGCAATTAGAAGTCTTCTTACCAAGCTTTCTCTTTACAGGAATATCTTCTGCCAGAGTCTGTTACATCAGACTGTAGAAACAGAAAAATACCTGTATCTGACAGGATGCTTATATGCTATAAAGAGGGAAAAAATTTCAGAGGCTGTTATGAAACAGTGCCTTCTTTGAAAGATTCAGAAGGCTTTCAAGAAAGTAGTAGAGGTCAAAAAAGATGAAGTTGTCTGCAGGTAGCAGCATAACTGTCCCCTTTGAAAACATGTACATAATGAAATCTCTGAAGCCAGGTTTTCTGGAAACAATACAATTTCCATCTGGGAAAATAGTCAGAGAAATAGAGATTAAAATGATATTCCACAGTCACCTTTACACAAGAAAGGAAATATATGATGCATAGTTATGTGAAGATTACAAGATTTCTGAGTGCTGATATTGATGTGAAGTTTTCATATTGCCTAAACTCTGGGGACACTAGCGATGGATGAATACATCATCCTGATGAAGAGTTTTCCCCAGATACCCTGAAAACTAGCCTCTATATTTAGAGTGGCACAAGTGATGAGGTTCTTTCTGTATGTTTCTGGCACGTACCTTGATCTAAAGAAGAGTACATTATATTTCATTACTGGCTTTCATACAGAAGAAGAAAAAAAATTAATTTGAGCAGCAGAGGATAAAGTAATAATATAGACAAAAAATTCTGTTAGATTAAACTCACTTGGGAAGAGTGTGGTAAAACTGATTCAGTGGGTCTCTGTGCCCCCCGCATCTGATTCAGACATGGACAGGGAACAGACATGTTGAGAAAGATTGTAAAATTAATGTGGTTTGAAATTAACATTTTTGAACGACATCTTCTCAGGTGGGAACGGGAGCGTAAATTTTGCAGTCAGTACAGTATCAGAAGAGTCTAACTACATCTGTTTTGCATGTAGTGTACCTTAGATTTGGTTTTGGTAAGCCTTGGCAAATGTAAGTATGCAAGGACTGTTTGTAAAATAAAGCTGGATCTGAGTGAATGTGATTCGCATGATATTTTTATTCAGTAAAACTGTAACTGTTGTTGCTGCATTGCCCTGAACTGAAAAGTCTCGTTCTCCTCAGAAGTCACAGGCCTGATAATGCAGTATATTTGAAGACATCTGCAGACTTGACCTAAAGAGTGAAGTTTCTGAAGTGTAATGTGTTTTACTGTAGCTGACATTTGAATCTTTAATGATTAGGAATGGCTGAGGTGGTGCTTCTGATATTTTTCCTTTATATTTGAACATGTTATTAGTGGTTTTTAATTTTGAAACCACATAAAGGTAGCTTTTCCTTTCGGTACTCTTGATATGTAGTATTTTAAAGTATATGTTTTAAATTTTTTTTCCTTCTATTTAACCTGTGTTTTTACTCTTCTGTATAGGTATTACAGCCTTGTGACTTCTTCTTTGAAACGAAACAGTCAGGTACTAATCCACAGACAGCTGATCTAACGATTAAATCTCTAACAATAAAAGTAGGTAGACTTTTATTGTGGTTTTAGTTTTTAGTTCTCTACTACTTCCTGCTCAGAAGTCTTTGAAGTTGCTTGTGGGATGTTTCTTAAAGAAACAAACAAACAAAAAAAACAAACCCAAACCAAACCAGGAATGACTGAAGTGGAGAATTAATTGTTCCTGTTCTTTTCAGGTCACCTGCCTATTTAGCATGTGAAAATGAACAAAATTGAAAATTAACAATCATGTCACAATTGGTTTAGAAATGGCTTTGGTTTTGGAATCTGTGTTTTATAAAATGGCCTGATGTGCAGATTTAAGTTTTTAAGTGTTCAGATGGAGCATTGGAGGATGTAGTTTAGAAAGCTCCTATCTAGAAGAAAGGCAGGGGTTGAAAATCTGAATAGTTAGAACTATAGCTTGTGGAAGGGAACAGGTTTTCAAACATAAGAGTCCTGTAGAGCAGAAGTGTTTTGTTAGTGTAACATAATCATTAAAATGTTGTATCTGAAAGCAGCTGACTGTTTCCACTACTAGTTTCTCATTTACATTTATTCCAACTTCTTATTTGTAGGTTTCACCAATAATCATAAACACAGTAATTACTATTACATCAGGCCTCTATCAAACTGCAGAAACAACAGAAGAAGAGATTAGTCAAATTCCTCCAGACTTGTGGAATAAGAAAGATATAAAAAATCTAAAGATGTGGTTTCTTGAAGAGTCAAATGAAAATGAAGATACAAATCCTACTGCTGAACTGATTCCCACAGGAGAGTCATTGAAAATGAATGTGGAATCTGTTTTTCTAACACTTGAAGCTGGGGTTGGGCACCGAACTGTACCAATGCTTTTAGCCAAATCGTCATTTCTTGGAGAAGTAAAAAACTGGAGTACTCTAATCAACCTACGTTCTCATCTAGAGCTAGAGGTGAGGAATCCTACTGAAGAAAGAAAAATTTTCATAAGATATTAAACCTGTTATCTTACTTAGACAATAGAAGAAAAACATTCCATATATTTGATGTAGAAACACCTGCAGATATATGTTGTGGGAGAAGGGTGGGAATGAGGTGTTAAGGTAGTTAAAATGCAAGTCTAATGCATTAGGTGTAGTATGTTAGTGGCAGTAAATGATGATATACAATCTACATTATAGTAGTAATTGGTGGTATACAATTTACACTATATGCAGGTTGCCAAACGCCTGTTGCATCCAAAATACTATGTGCTATGAGTATTGTACATAATATGTCCAAACTAGGTCATATTTGGAAATCAGTGACATATTCAGTGGTTGTTGTAGGTAGATTCTTTATAGTGCTTTATAATTCCAGTACCTAGAGTTTAAGCCAAAATTATACTTTAAGTGACACACCTTAAACTACTTATTTGGAAGCATGTCTTTGCAGTAGAGACTTAGCTGCCTCATTTATTTATCAAATACATTTGCTTCATCTCACGGTGGGAGCTGAAAGTGCAATCTGATTATAAATCTTTAATATTTTGTAGTAATTGTTATTAATTAATATAGAATTTTAAGTCTTAAAATCCATAGTGCTTTCATTGATTTAACAGTTGTATGTAATTTCCTAATTGATGTCTGCATTTCAATAGGTACACTATTTTAACGAAATGTTTGGGGTGTGGGAACCTTTGCTTGAGCCACTAGAAGTTGAGAAGACTGATTTGTTCAAACCATGGATTCTTGAAATCAAGGTACGTTTTCCAAAGCTGAACTTAAATCTTCCATTTCAATACCTTAGAAAAAACAAATGCTCTGCACTTTTCATTGCTGAGACTAAGCTAACGATTTTGTTCCTTCTTGTTGGTTACTAAGACTGTTTTTTTTGCAATTAGTGGGTGAAACCTGCTCTTGCACAAGTGAAGATTCAGACTTACAGATCTTTTAACTAATATTGTATTAAAGATGTCAAGAAGATTTGATTTCAGTTGTACTAGGTAATCATAATGGCTTTATATCACCTAAGTTAGTTTATATGACCTAAGTTAGATCATATGATACATTCAGTAATTTTGGGAAGATTGAAGGCCACTCATCTCATTTCGCAACAGCAAAAACACATTGGAAAAACTGGTACCAGCTATTGACTAGCACAAAGTGTGATATGGGAATAGTGTGCTTACCACTTGAGTTACATGTTTCATAAGGAAATAGTTTAGATTCTGGTCTCAAAGTACATAAGCGTTCTTGGGAAGGGAGGTGCTTTTTTTTTCCTCCTCTCCTTCTGCCTTAACTTTTATTCCATTTTTTAAGATATGAGACATAATGCAGGAGAAAGGTAGAATATAGTGAGTGTCCTGGTTCCGACAGGGACAGGGTTAACTCTCCCCGGCCCCGGGGGTATAAGTATTCCATCCCATGGGAGCCATGCCCGCCCTGAGCTGCCGGCAGTGAGTCAACCTCATATCTTCTTGCCCACATTTGAAATACAACATTTGGAAATACATGATTTCTAGGAATACTGAAGGCCAGGAAAATGCTTTTCAGGTGACATTACTTTTTTCCTTCAAACAAGTGAAAACAGAATATAAGTATTTGGCTTGGAAACATATACAGACTACATTTTGGATTACTGTTGGAAGAATGGGAAGTCAATCATGTATAATACCTTTTACACAATATTATTAGATATGTGAAGATGAATGTTTTCACACAGTATTTATTGGATATGTTAGTAGTTTGTATATAAGTGTACGTTCTTTATTTTTGAATGATCATAAATTTAACTACTGTTAGTGGAATTATATTTACTTCTGAAATGTGTCTTTTACCCCTTGCGTTCTTTATTATCTCTCTCTTTTGTTTTTATCTGCGAACAAAAATGTGAACTAAAAAAGGAGAACTGTGGCAGGACGTAGAAGTGGGAAAGGGAGAGAAAAAGTTTTGGGGTGAATCTGGCTTCTACAGAAGGTGTGGTCAGATAAGAATTCTTTAAAAATCTCCTTTCAGATGAAGAAGAAGGCTAAAAAAGCATTGGTTGAATCAGATGCAGAAGAAGAAAACTATAAAGTTCCAGAATATAAAACTGTAATAAATGTTTCCTCAAAAGATCAGCTGAACATTACACTCTCCAAATGTGGGCTGCGAATGTTGAGTAATTTGGGCACGGTAAGAAAGATCACTTAACTATGCAGTGTCATAATTGTTAAATGAATGTCTGCACAGGTTGTCTTGATGAAGTCTTACTCAGTACATTTGTGTGTCGTATCTATTCTTTCCTTTAGGCATTTGCTGAAGCAGCTAGTCAAACTTCAGACATCTTCAAAAAAGACCGAGCACCGTTTGTAATAATAAATTCTTTAGGACTTCCCATCACTGTCTCACCTAGTGATTCTTTTAGTGTCCTTAATGTTGAATTTGGAGCAAAAATATTTCATTTAAGAGATGGAGAGAATTTAAATATGGAATTTGTCAGAACTAAAAATGAGAGTGACCAGTTCACAGCAATGACAACTCTGAGTAGCAAGAGGTTTTACATTCAGATCTGTAAGTCCCAAAGTTCATATATCTTCAGCGTTTTGCAAATACTGCATGATAAGTAATACTGCATCTTGTACAGGTCAATAGGTATCAGGGAACTACACAACATAAAAGGAGTGGGTTTTTTGATTCTAGATGCATAGTTTTGTACTAGGATAAATTATTTCAGTAACTAATCTTTATTTCATAATTTTACTGCAATCGGATATTTTTATTGGTATGCACACATTAATGCAGAATTAAGCTGCCTAAAACTTTTTTTGTAGAGTTATGAGGCCTGTATGTACATGTGTTCATAGGAGAAGTTACTCTTAGGGGCGTTACTTTAAGAAAATACTGTTTTAAATCATTTCAAGTAAAACATGGTTAAAGCTAAAAGTAAAATTTAGCTATTTTTAATAGTGTATGTGTCAAGAATTTAAGTTGATTTATTTTAACAACTGACAGTTTTTCAAAACTATTTTTTCTAATTGGTCTTGACAATATGATTTATTAGTTGAATTGTTGTCTCAATATATATGAACTGTACTTTATTAATAACCCATTCCATCTTGTAAACATTTCTCTTTAGGCACTAATTTTATTTGCAGTGGCAAAACCCAGTTAATTTTTTGAGTCATGGACTCATTTACTCTTCCTGTGTTGAAAAAAGAATCTTTGCTGTTTGTCTAATAACAGCTCAAGATTAACATATCAAAAGTGGTGATTATACTTTTTAATCTGCTTTAAATTTTTTTTTAATAGATGGAATGATACAGAAATTTCTGTTGAATGCACATTTTTGTATTTATACTTGCTTTGAGTCTTTAATTTCCCATCTTGTAAATTCTAGGTCCGCATAATCATTCTACCGTGGAAAAGATTCCATTGACTAAAGTGGGTCGATGTATTTACAGAGTGAGACATGAGGAATCAGGTGTTGAAAGGTCCATTGTCTGCCAAATTGATACCGTTGAAGGAAGCAAGATGATAACTATACGTTCTCCTATCCAGGTTACTGTATTTCCATATATTATAATTTCATTATTTTAATTTTTTTAATGAATAAAATGATGCTGTAGTCTTTAAATAAACATTTTAAAAAATATATTTTAAAAACTTTAACATATAACTTTGTTGTTGTTAAAGGTTGTTTAGAAGAGATTTTCAATAATAAAAATCTTTTTCAAAGTGACAAAGGCAGGCAGTGGAAATGGAAATGGACCAGGTTTTAGAACAGGACAATTAATCAGTAATGTTTTCTAATATTAGCTCTAATTTCAGTCTTGTTGAACTATTTGCTTTGTGTGAAGTGATTAAACCTCTCTTAACCTTACCCCGGTTCTGCAGGGTTATCCTATCAGATTATTTCTTTTTCTGCATCCTGTGGCATTGATACATGAATTTCTAATTTAGCACCAAGTCAGATGAAGATTGAGCCCTTCGAGCACATATCTTTTTTGATTGAATAGTATTTTTGATGAACATTATATAGTTTCCATGCACAGGGGTGGTCCATATATTAGTGTTACGTAGTGATGGTGTCCCGGTTACATTTCACACGCCACTTTTGTCCACATGCTTTATGGCTTGGTTAATGTCCAAATTTACTGTTTTATTCTTTCCTAATTTAATTTACTTATTTTTCCAGAGCTAATAATGCCATTAAATTAACTCTGAATTAAAAAAAAAATGTTTGCAAAGAACAAGATATCTATATACCCCCCAAATTATAATTGGTGTTAATAGATTAACCTTAAATATTTGACTTCCCTTGTGTTTTCTGCCATATGGATTTTGATCCACAGACATGTATCTGCTACATTTTTAGGAAAAAGTTCATTGGAAAGTTATTACATACTTCAGATTTACTTGTGTTTGGTTTTACAGGGCTTTATGTTTCTCCTTAAAAAGCATTTTACAACTATTGTATTAATTTAATAACTGAAACATATCATTAAAATGCACAACCAAATCATTTAAGGAGATTTGGTGGTACTAGAGACAGTTCTTTTGGAATACCTGACTTTGAAGGGTAAATGGGTGAGATGAACAATGAGGGAGTTCTCATTCTGTGTTCTAGTAGGCTCAAAATACTTTCTATTTTTTTTTTGTAATGTGTGTTGTGGATTTTTATTTCACATAGATAAGGAATCATTTTTCAATCCCGCTAAATATTTTTGAGGAAGGAAGATGTTTAGGGGCTGCTTCACCGGAAAATGAATTCAATATACCATTGTCCTCTTACAGGTACTTTACTGCATTGTTCTTTTATCATGGAATATTTTTATACATTTTTGATTATTGTATCCATACAATTATGCTAAAAAAAAAGTTTCCCTTTGCTACCTAATACTGTAACTAACATTACTATCATTGTATATTCGCTATCATTGTTGGGCAGAATTGTCTCAGAGCATCTAGTCCAAGTTAAACAGAATGCTTTTTAATTCTTGAATTGGAAGTCTTTTGAAATCTGTTTTACTGAAACACATTAGCTAAGTAACTTCAAGAATCCAAGTCCAGGTGCTTCTGGGACACAGTGACTGTTACCCACACAGTACAGACTTCTTTCTTTGGTGGAGTGATGTCTAGTGGTATATTACATCTTTCTTTTGTATTACATCGTTCTCTTGATTTTTGAGATTCTGACGTAGAAATCGAAACAAATACACTTGAACTCTATCACAGATGTAGAAAAAGACTTGTCAACCTTAGAAAGACTTGACTTCCAGCATAGATGTACTATTAGCACCTTCAAGCTAATACCCACTGAAAACTTCAGTAAGTTTGTATGTACAATTTAGCTGAACTCTCCCCAACTTTTAGGCAGAAAAGTTTGCTACAATTGGTTTTTCTTTAACGATTATGGAGACTTTCCTTCTGTTTTCCCCCAAACACTCTGCACATTTTTTTCTAAGGTGACAGCTGTGTATCTTTTTCATTAAATGAGTTACTCTTTACTGTAGATAATGTAAGTTCATTAATATTTATAACTATATTTTATTTAATCTGATTCATTGCACAGATACACATATGAGTTCCACTAGGCAGTCATAAACTGTTTGCTAACAAAAATCTTCAGTCAAGGAGCACCTGATTGGATTCAAGCTGTTGCCTTACAAAAGCGATATGTATAAATAATCCATAAACTTGATGCTTTATTTGACTGGAAAGAAGGGCACTTTCTGCATATCTGTCATAGAAGTGAATTGGTTATCTAGACCTTTTGCTTGTAACAGGAATACAGAAGCACTTGTAAGGGAATTCGGTAGCCCCTTCACAAGAATCCCCAACAGTCGGAAGTATGTGGAGGTATGGAACAAAAAACCCCAACTGTAAAATTCCATGAACTTTTGGGGTCTACACTACCTTTTGCTTCCTCCTTTAAGCAAGATAAGTGCAGACAATGAATTACTGTCAGAAATCTTCCAAAATCCAAATAATACTAGAATATTAGTGTTTCATAGTAGTTTTACATAATTGAAAAATTCAATCTAATATTGAGTGTTTAAAAAACATTCTCATTTACAGATCCGTACTGAGTTTGCAACCGCTAGCCAATGAAAATGGAGTGGATGGAGAATATGATATGTGTGAAGGAATTACATTTGATGAAATTATGAAAAATGTTGACAGTTTATTACAAAGAAAATGCCAGTCTGTGAGGTCAACTAACCACTCGCTCATCATCAATATTGTTCCTGTAAAAGACACAGTGACATCTTCATCATGTGCAGAAGATCAGTGGGATTTTCCATATGTTGTTCATTTATGGCCTTCTGTTCTTCTCCGCAATCTTCTTCCTTATCAAATAACTTATTCTGTGGAGGTAATTCTTAAGTTTTTATGAAGTTTCACACCTATGATGTGAAAGCTGACCAACTGGTTGAAATAAGTTTATGAATGGATATTAAAAAAAAGGGCTTCTGTTAGAGTATCTGTAAAGGA
>VXBO01013916.1:0-10540 GCA_013400135.1 Rhinoptilus africanus | reverse complement strand
CTGGCCCAGGCTGCCCAGGGAGGTGGTGGAGTCTCCGTCTCTGGAGACATTCAAACCCACCTGGAGGCGTTCCTGTGCCCCCTGCTCTGGGTGACCCTGCTCTGGCAGGGGGTGGGACTAGATGATTTCCAGAGGGCCCTTCCAACCCCTGCCATTCTGTGATTCTAAAGAAGTTCCTCCTTGTGTTGAGATGGACCTCCCTGTGTTCCGGTTTGTGCCCATGAAACTCTTGTCCTGATTGCTTTGTCAACAGAACGCAATCACACTTTGGCCTCAAAACTACAGGAGACAATCCCCTCACCACCCCTAAACCCCAAAATATCCCCCTTCATCCCCCCACAGCCACCCTGAGCAGCTCTTGGTCTGAGCCAGGAGTCCCCACGCAGAGGCAGGTGTTAAGGAGGTTAACACAGAATCATGTCAAGTAACAAACACCTAGTATTTATTAATAAATTAGTACACTGGAAGGCAATTTTTCAATTCATTCCCCCTTCTTCCCCCACTCCCACCCTTTCCCATGGGCAGCACATGCCACCCTCATGATTTCTTCAAATTGAGCGTAGTACAGACTGTTTGTTACGGGAGCATAGTAGTTGCAAATATAATCAGACAGACTTCTTACGATGCAGCTTTTTTTTCCCACCCCACCCCCTCCCACCCCCCTTTTTTTTGTTGTTTGTTTGCTTGTTTCCTTAATAAAAAGTGAAGTGTGATTTGAAGAGACTATTAAGACCAGGTAAGGTCTCTGGAGAACCTATCGGCCATGTCTGTATATAAAAAAAAAAAAAAAACAAACCAAACAAGAGACACGAGTGTAAAAGCGTAGCTTGGTTTAAGTCTTACACCACGAGGAGAGCAGGACCACCGGCGGCCACCTTCGCCTCCCCACATCCAGCACCGGCTCCCTTCGGGGCCTCCGCCGTCCCCACAAGCAGCAAGGCAAAAATCACTCCTTACATTGGACCAAAGGCAAAGGACCTTCTCATCACCTCAAAGGCTGGTGGGACCGACCCTTCTCTTTGCAGTTAAAACGCTTCTGCTTTAGCTTATAGGAGCGCGACGCGTTGTCCGGGTGAAAACCATACAATAAATAACCGTGCTATCTCAGCAGTGGATAGGAGCTATACAATAGTATGGTAAAAAAAAAAATAAATCTAAATTCAGCTCAGGTGGGAAGCTCAGCTGCATTAAAAAGACAGTAACCAGCAACGACTGGGTTGGAGCTTTTTTGCGTCTTTCTGCCATTTACCGCTCCGAGGCGAAGGGAGGTGGTGGGAGATGGTCACTCTGAGCGACAGCTTTGACAGAAGAAGTGGTGGGTTACAGAGCAATCCCCGATGTGTTACACCAGATTCGTGGTCTTTTAGTTCGTTAACTGCATTCTTTTTTTATTTTTTTTTTTTTTTTTTTAAAGTGCATCGACTGATCTGATTGGAATGAGAACAAGGAGAAGAGAGGCTCGGGAAGGGGACAGAGGGTGCAGAGACTTGGACTGAGCGATAGAGTTAAGGTGGAGGGGTGCAATGCTGGCAAACTGCCCCCCCTCCAGAAACCAAGGACACCTCAACGAAAATACTGGCCATATATTCTACAACAAAACCTGCCTGCGTATTGTTGGTCATCTTAACGAGTGCCAAGCTAGCTCTAGCAGATATTCGGAGCGTGTGTGGTGACCCAGTGCCTACAGTAAGTCGGGAAGGTGGCTATAGACAGAGTCCAGGAGGGTCTGGCTGGCTTCCTGGCTCTTGACTCCAGCGATCTCAAATAGCCTGTCCAGCTTGTCTTCAGCCTGCGGGATCTCCTCTATCACGTGGAGCTCCTCGGGGTTAAGGATGTGCAGCATGTCGTCGAAGATGGGCTGCAGGTCGCAAGGGTCCAAGCGCACCTGGCGCAGGACGGTGTCCTTCTTTTCTGTAGGAGGAAAGGAGAGGGTGGTCAAGAAACCCCTCAAGAAACCTCCGCTAACCAGGACTTGTTCTCCTGGGAGACCTTGGTCCAACCCCTGGTGCCACCTCTGGAGAGGGACACGCCACCAGGAGAACTGAGGGGAGAGGTGGAGGGTGATGAGAGATGGGGAGGGGAGAAGATGGAGAAGCCAGCGCTGCTGAGGCACCTAAGCCAGGATCCCGCTAGAGCAAACACAGCTTTCATAAATGCTGAATGGCCGCTGTGGAAAAGTGAAGAGGAAGGGGTGCCAAAAAAGCTGAATTCTGCTCTTTTGAGTTGTTTCTGTTGGGTCAGCTTCATTTCTGCACCCAAGTATAAATTCGGCAGATTCACTGAGCTCAGTGTTTCACCTTCGTCAGAAGTTGAGGAAGATTAAGTGCAGCAAATTAAACGCCGTAAATTAAATCCCTTCAAAAAAGGGTGAGTGACTAACAGTGATTTACATCTCAAGTCAGACGCTGCAGCAAGCAGGCCTAAGGGTGGGGAAAAAAAATTCAATCTAGAAATGACATTTTTTCTGGTTTCATCTTATGGAACAACCCAAGGGCCAATACAACAGCCAAAAGTAAGGAGAACTGCCCCCCAACATCCAGGGATGCTATGAATTCTCCAGCAGCACTTCAAAGAGTTAAAAGCTTTTGAAGGTGTCTTCCCCTCTCCAATCTGACCATCTTTGTTAAGAGAACAGTCTGGTCTGGAATGAGGACATGATATACCCCTGCAGAGCAAATTTTCCCCGTTATTTACTTAAATGATACCACGTCGGGCAGCTCTGCCACATGTGCTGACCACGCTGTGGCACCTTTTTGGTCCTTCCGCTCCCCCCTGGGGTGATTTTGGTACCTTTGGTAATAAAAGAGCCCGTCCGGCTGAGCGCGGAGGAGCCACTGGAGGTCGAGTCGCACCGCAGGAGGGGCTCTGCTTCGTCGACAAAGAAACATTTCTTCTCCGAAGGAGAGGGCTCCACGGTGAGGACGGCGGCCTCGGGGGGCTTGGGGCTGGGGCTGGGCGCGGGGCTGAGCGGGCTGGGGCTCACTGGCGGTGCCAGTCTGTCAACTTCCACCTTTGGATGGGGAAAGAGAAGGAAAATTAAAGTTGGGGGATGCTATGCAACGGGTTCATGCTCAAAACCATCCCCATGGGGATCTGCGGTGGTTTTCAACATGCCCCAGCCCATCCTGGGTGAGCGGTCCCCGGGTTTGGGTGGCCTCCTCCTCCCAGGGGACCCGCTGACCCAGAACAAGTAGGGGAGGTGACCCAGGGTATTCATCATCAGGCCGGTATTCATCACACCACCACTCGACAGGCAGGAGGGGGTCATTAATACAACCCACACTCTTGGTAGGAGCAACAGCAGCACCTGGATGGCGCAGGCAACTGCAGCAGAGCACTTCACCTTCATTTTCCTTCTCACTCTCAGGCTGTTAAAGCCCAAAGTACCACTCTTGGGGGTAAGGGTGATAATACCCAAGCAGGTAAGCCCCCTCAAAACCTCCTCCACAGCTATCGCTTCCTAAAAGCAAGGCACAGCCCGGCTCCCCGCCTCCAACCGGTGCCACGCTGCAGGGCCAGAGCTGCATCCCCCCTCCGGGATCTCCACCGCAGCACGCTCCTGTTACCCGCTAAACTGTTAATGTTTCAAGTTAATAATTTGTTTGCCCCCTCCTGCCCCTGGCTCCTGTGAGCACCCCATTAACTCGTGATGCTCTTTCTCAATCCACCCCACCCGACCCCCGAGTCCAGGGCCAGGAATGACGAGCCGGGGCTGGTGCCGACCCCAGCATCCCCTGCCAGCGCCTTTGCTTCTTGCTACCCTGCTGCCAGCCAAGGGCACACGCTCGGCTCCGCGGTCCCGAAGAGGCAAGGAGCAGCAAGAGCTGCTGGGATGTGCCGCACTGGGAAGCGGCACCGTTCAGATGCTGGCGTGAACCCGCTTCTAAATGTGCCCGTGCTCTGCATCTTCCTTCTTGCATCTCCTTCCCACCTGCACAGCAGCAGCCAACATCATCCGCCCTCCTCCCTCTCTCCGCATCCCCTCAGGCTGCAAACCTCAAGCAGAGCTTTTCTGGTTTCCATTCCCCGCAGGGAGGAGAGGCTCAGGGCAGCGTCCCCACGTCCCTGGCTGGCGTCTAGGCCGCCTCCGCGTGTCTCCAGGTCCCGCCAGACAGATCGTTCTAAGCATCACCTAATATTTAACTTTTTCCCAAGCCCCCACCCCACCCGTTGAACTGCCAAAGCACAGATTTACAAGCGCACACCCCGCTCTCCCAACAGCATTTCACAACCCTGTTTTCTCCTTCTACAGAGGGAAGACCCAGCCTACTCCTGCTCACACGCTTCCACCTGCTACCCGGGGGATTAAAATCCAAAATTTGGGTTAAAGGCTGTGAGACAGGGAGCTGCTGAGCTACCTCCGCCCCAGCATGGATGTGCCTGCGTGTTCCTCATCCGTGTCGAGGAATTTGCCACCCACAAATCACATGTCTGCTGAGATGCCCATTAGTTCACATTACATTAACACTGAAGCCTGTTCCTGGTAGTATGAAAGGGTTTTGTTTTTTTTCTTCCCCCCATTGAAAATAAACAGGGGAGGATTTGTTCTAGCTCAGCACGTTACGCAATAGGCACGTTAAAAATAAAGGTCAGCTTTAATTTTTCATTAAAAAAATCTGCCTTCTCCTCTGAAACTCCCTTTCCAATACGGCTCATCGATGAGAATCAGCCTATGGCCATTAACGGGGGAAAAGCAAGGGAAGCACCAGAACAGCGGCTGGCCGCTTTCCAAATTGCAACACGCTCCCATTTCCCCTTTTTTTAAAAAAAAAAACAAACAAAAAAACAACACAACCCCAAACAAACAGGCTTTAGGGGTTTGTTTTTTCCCCCCGTGTAACTCATCTATTTAATATCCAGCCACAAACCCACCTCCTGATTCCCAAAAAGGAGACCGACAGCTCAGGAGCAGCCGGCTGTCCCGGCTCTGCCTTCCCAGCAGAGGGGAAAAACTCTTCCCAGAAGCGCGCGAGTCATTTGGAGTTTTAATTAAAACAGCTGCTTAAGCACGCTAGGAAAAAAGAAAAAAAAACCCTAAAAATCACCCAAGGTTATTTGACTGTAGGCGTCCCGGGAGCCCACAGCTTTCCAAAGAGCTGAAGGGCTGCGAGCGTCCGAGACAAAGTCAACAGGATGCTCGGGTGTGTGTTAATATTTAAACCGCGGGAAGAAAGCAAGTGGGAATGAGGGTTTCGAAAGGCCGGGGAAAGCCAGAGGTTGCCGCGAGGTGAAGCCTGTGGAATAGGTGTAAAAATACCCTATTCATAGACCTGTGACTCATTTGCTCGAAACCACCTCGGCCATTCCTATTTTTAAGGACGGTGGTGCTCAAGCGAAACCCAGCTCCGGCCATAAAAGAAAAAAAATTAAAAAAGAAATCCTAAAATCAACTCCTTCTGAAGGCCTTTTGCCTTTCCGGAGCTGTCACGTTTCTCACCTTTGCCTCGTCGTTGCAGGGGTCCTGCGCTTGCCACTGGGGCTGCATGTGCACCTGCAGACAGACAGACAGACGGGGCACTGTTAGACGCACGGACCAGCGCAGAAAACCCAAGGCGCTGTGGCCGTTTGGAGCCATCAGCAGCTTCCCGCGACCCTGTCAGCCCTACCCAGGCACTCCGCCAATTTTTTTTTTTTTTTTTTAATTTTTGAGCACTGCAGCAAGAGGTTTGCAATGCCAAAAGAAAAATAAAAAAAACCCCTAAAAGCTCCCTGTAGGCTGCGGCTCAAGCACTGACATCCTCATGGATCCCGATGCATCCATGAGGATGCTCCAAGCAGCTGAGGGTGTCTGAAGGTCCTTCGTAAAAGGACGAAAAGGGGACAGACGGGGACGGGCGCAGAAGGTGACACAGGCATGCCTTTGTTTTCTTTTCACAGCTGCTCCCCAAAAGCTCTGTTTGAACCGGTTGGCCCCATTTTCTGCCTTCATTTTACCGTACCGCAATAAAAAAAGCTCAACTTGGACAAAGCAAAGCTGCAGCTGCTGTGCCGATGTTTGGGAAGGAACATCCGCGGGCATTAAATACACCCTCCCTCAGGTCCTGCTTCCCTGTGATTCCTCCTGCGGCAACCAGGCGCGAACAAAAGCTGGTGGCAAGTTTGCTTTGTGCAGCCGTGCTTGGGTCGGGTTTTCTTGCCCCAACACAAACCCGACTCAAAACTACTGCTGGTTTTTAAAAATAAAAACACAAAACCAAACCACATGGGAAAATCCAGCAGGGAGCTAAGGTCGGAGGAGCAATCTCTGCAGAAGGTGGCTGCACACCCTCTCCGGGATCGGGGATAAATTTAGCACCCAGGCCACCGTTTCCCGGATTCCCTGCTGAAAGATGACACCCGGCTGACACCAGCCCTGTTCCCGGGTCTGGTACAGCTCCGCAGGGGATGCGGGAGGAGAAACCCCGGCATGTGAAGCAGGGTGGGCTGGGTGGAAGTCCCACATGAGGCGTGCTGCGGCTGCAGGTTAGTTTTAGGGGGAGATGCTCTTGCTGTGGTCACAGAATCACAGAATGGTAGGGTTGGAAGGGCCCTCTGGAGATCATCCAGTCCAACCCCCTGCCAGAGCAGGGTCACCCAGAGCAGGGGGCACAGGAACGCATCCAGGCGGGTTTGGGATGTCTCCAGAGATGGAGACTCCACCACCTCCCTGGGCAGCCTGTGCCAGGGCTCTGCCACCCTCAAGGGAAAGAAGTTCCTCCTCATGTTTAGGTGGAACTTCCTGTGCTCAAGTTTGTGCCCATTCCCTCTTGTCCTGTCCCTGGGCACCACTGAAAAGAGCCTGGCCCCATCCTCCTGACACCCACCCTTAAGTACTTACAGGCATTAATAAGGTACCCCTCAGCCATCTCTTTTCCAGACTAAAGAGACCCAATGGATGAAGAGTTCAAGAAGAGATAATAGATGAAGAGATAAAGAGACCCATGATGAAGAGTTTCCAAACTCAACTACAAGCTGAGTAAGTGAGTACTGAGTTTGGCTTGTTTTGACCTCAACATCTTCTAGTTTCATCTTACGCTCCTGAGCCCAATACACTGCAAACACACAGACCGAAGGAGACATGGCCACCACAGCAGGGAAACCTCAAATATAACTGCATCTACTCTAAAGTTTTTAAGTTTGTGCTCATGTTATTTACATTTGCATTACTTTATAAATCATTACATTTTTGTTTATTGCATGTTCTCCAGCCTGGTTCAAACCCAACGTCGGTTTGCTGAAAACCAACTCATGCTTTTTAGAGCAAACCTTCATGAAGACAGTGATGCCCACCCCAGCAAAACCCAACCCAGCCCTACCCCTTCCCTGAGGCTCTGCCCAATTTATCCTACAGCGTTATGCTTCAAATAAAGCCTGACGCACCTCCAGAAGGAAAAACTACATGACATGCAATTTTGTGTTTGTTTTTTTTTTTTCTTATCCCTGGCTGCCCGGGCATTTCCCAGCCTCGGGGTTGCACGGCAAGGCTGGGAAATCCACCCAACAACTTCACCCTCGCTCCGACACCGACGCACGAGGTTAACGCAGCACAAAGCTAATTGCTAATTACTGGGTCCAGCCCAATTCTGCTTTGCCAAAAGAGGAAACGAAGGGGATAGACACGAGCTGTCAGGGCTGGATTTGGGCAATGTTGATCCAGGCTCTTGACACCCTCCTACCCCAGGGTTTTGACCTGCAAAAGAGGAAGAAAAGGAGCCAGAAGGGGCTGCGCAGCCGCGTGCCTGGACACGGGGCTGCTTTCACATCCTCTTCTCCTCCCAGCAACCCCCAAAAACCCCACGGCTTAACCTCACACCGGACCCAGCCCTGACATATCTGCTGATTCACAGGATTATCCGCAGCAGGCAATTAGCCACGGACCTAAATCTCGTTGGGCTCGGGGCTGCGGCTCCCCCCTCCCCACTCCATTTCCAACACCTCCCTTATTAATTTGTCGGGGGTTTTTTTAAGCTTTGCTGAGACTGCACTGCTGAGCACCCTGAGCAAGGCTGTTTGCTTCACCTCCATCCGTTCCCTGAAATATTTCAGCCGAGGCCAGCAGAGCCATAAATAATAAAGATAAGAGCTTGAAGCACTGCTCACAGTAGGACACTTGCAGTAGCCAACGCGGCCAAGCTGTGCCAGCAATGCCCCCGGCCAGCCCGGGCGAGCACAGACAACCCTCGATATCTGCAAAACGCTGCTATGCACCCCCAAAAAATCCCATTACTGAGCACCTCCACCTCGTTGAACTTTTCTGGTTTTAACCCCAAAACAGAGAATTGCGATTTGCTGGGACAGCAGTGAAAAACCTCTCCTTTCCCCCCCCCTGCTCCTCCACCCCACCTTTTTGTTGTTGTCAGCACCGCTAATTCGGGGTGTGCCTGTGCTCACCAAGCAGCGCCTGGGCTCGCACGATGCTGCCCGGCAAACCTGCCCGCACGGGGAAGGATTTAGCAAACCTCGAGCTGAAGAAGCTGGATCAGCTGAAAACAAACCAAAAAAAAAAAAAAAACAACCAAAAAAAACCCCAACCAAAAAACCCCCTAGCAAAGCGATTCAGAGGGCTAATCTCGTTTTAACCTAAATTCATTCAACGCAATGCAAAACCTGCATAATCTCCTGTGGCTAAAAAAGCCGGCGAGCCTTCAGCAGAGCTGCTCCCTACCCGAAGGAAAATGTTCCTGCTACGTACCGTAACGCTCCAGACACTGCCCTTAATTCCCCTACCCGTATTGGGGGTTGTGAATATTTAGATTTCGAAGCCCAAAAGGCTGCTGGGGAATTGGGGCACTAGGGGAGAGAGCAGCTTTGCCTCCGCAGGTTTCACAGGCTGAAGACAGGCACCAGATAAAGGATTCGGGACAACGATGTGACAGCGGGTGGGATGGGATGGTGAAGGGAGGCTTTTTGGGTTTAGGGTACCAATTTGCTGTCCAAGAGCTGCGTCACTCAGTAACACAATTTCTACCCATGATTTGGGGGTGTTGGTGCTTTCTTACGATACAGGGTCATGGGGAGAGATGGGGGAACTCCCATTTGTGCCCAGAGATGCCAGGCAGGGGCCAAGGGCATCACGGACGGCACAGCCACTCGCACATCCCTCCTGGGGTCACCCAGGACACCCTGGCAAGTGTTGGATGCTCGCTGCTTGCCCAGGTTACCCCAAGGGCATCACAGCATTAGCCGCAGGGAGGACACATGCGTTTGCATGTCTTAGGAGAGTCCTCACTCCCTCCACAGCACAAAAAAGCTCTTTTTATTATCTTTCCTTCGTTTTTTTGGTTGTTTTTTTTTTTTTTTGCAAGACAGCTTCTGCAAGGCCAGTTGCTGGAGAGGCGCAGGGCAGCACCCACGCCTGCCACCAACGGGGGGACCCGCTCCTTCGGATCAAACCAGTTCACGTTTGGAGAGAAACCGCCTTGATTTGTCTGTGTTTGGATAGACAAAACCACCCAGAGCCAAACCTGGATTAGCTCTAATTAAAGGCTTTATAACCAGCGCAGGTTAAAAGAACCCCAAACAAAATGACCTCAGTGCCTGCCCTTGGCGTTGAGCAATCATCTCCCCAGGCTGCTCGTGGTCTGGACCGCCGTGGTGCAGCTCAGGGATTCGGTTCCCCTTGCACAAGCGGCTTCCCACAGCTTTCTGCATCCCTCCCAGGGCCACTCCATCACTGCCTGCATCCACAGTGCGGGAGCTAATCCAGGCAGAGGCGGAAGACAGGTTTCAGCAGGTGGTACCTTGCAGAAACACAGCCTGCTGCCACGATGAATCTGCACCCCGAGGTGCTTTCCAGCTTCGACATCCCACGTGCTGATTCAGCGACTGGCCGGGGACCTTTGGGGCAGAGGGACAGCATGGGAATGACCAACACCTAAGGCTGATCACGAGGGATCCTCATTGAAAAAAGCCTGACTGGACGCATGGTGGAGGAGGATGTGATAGCTTGGGTGAATTTTTAAAAGCACCTAGTTTGCTGAAACAAGCCCTGTTTCTCATGCAGACCCACCTGAGCCACCTTCTGAAAAGATCAGCAAACAATTTTACCAATTTCTAGGAAAGCAAGTGAAAGCCATGAGGCACCAGCAGGCTCCAGGTGCTGCTGGACACTGAGGAACACAACACACTGTTTTAAAAAATGACAAGAAACATCCTCCAGGAGAGCTGGTCGGGAAGTTCCCAAGACTTGCATACAAGTATCCAGGAGATTTGGGCTTCCTTATCCTCTGGAGCATCTGCTTGCTGTTTTTTCAGCGTTACGGGCATGAGCAAGTAAACAGCTTGTGATTACTGTTGTTGGGACTCCACTATCCCAATGGATCACCCACTAAACCCTGTTCTTGAAGCTACCACCTGCATTTTTGTGCTATTTGAGAAGAAGCGCCCAACAGTCTCGGCTGAAAGAGCTCAATGCTCAGAGCACCGCACAACCTACGTCTATTAATTAGGTGTTGTACTGCTAATCAAGCCCCATGTTTTACGTGATGTCCCAGCCCAGTGCTTTGCTGTACTATTCAAAGTCAAAGCAGTAACTAGGAGGGGACAGAGGTAGGGCAGTGAT
>VXBO01013910.1:0-137562 GCA_013400135.1 Rhinoptilus africanus | reverse complement strand
GGTTAAGAAATTGATTGGAATAACATTTTTTAAAGGTCTGGAGTCAGTCTCTCCCCCCTTACAGCTGTCAATGACTTCATCGGGCTGATGCCTATCAAACTGGGTGCAGAGGAGGCCTCCAAGTGAGACACCAAGAAGGAAGAGGCTGGGGTGGGGGGTTGTGTGGGGCCGAGGCCAGGAGTGCCCAGCTTTCTCCTCCCCATCTCCAGGGGATAGCCTTGATTTATGGCCTTGGAAACCCTGGTAGTACAGTCTGCAGTAGAGATAATTTGGGTCTGACAGCTAATTCTATAGCTGTGGCATTGCAGATGTAGGAAGTCTATCAGTGCTGGAAAGGCTCGGTATCTTTCTGCAGCATGCTGCCCTAACTTTTGTCTTGCAAGTGTCGCAGGAAACCAGGAGTCCTGGACACAATCCAGTATCTACATTTCTGTTGCTTTATATAGATAATTTGGAGCTGTGTTCTGGGAGTTTTCTTTGGTTTTGTTTTTTTTTTTTTTTTAATTTATTTTTTAACATAAAGTTTTTGAAATATTGTAGCATAAAATGAAATACTTAAGTGCAAGGGTCTGGAAATCAGTACTTCCAGATTCTACTACTGGCACTGACTACAGCTAAGAGGGAAGCAGTATTGTCCACACAAAACACTGGAAAGACATGAAAAATGCAGGGCCTTAAAAAATCACAATTAAAAATCAAACATCAGTTCACGCTTTTTATGGAAAAAACTGGAAAAAAAAAGAAACTGTTCTCTGAGAAAATGTACATTTTGAAAAGAAAAAGAGAGCCTCTCTTCATTTTTTGTAAGAGGCTTTCAATGTACTTTTTTTCCACTGGGTTTAGCAGTGACTTTGACAGACTCTGCTTGACCTTGAGGCAACCCTTCATCTGCTAGTTACCTAAGTGAATCCCACCTGTGTTAGAAAAGTGTCTATAGAAAGATAATGAAGCTTATCTCAAGTGTTTTTCTGCAGACATGCTTAGTGGAAAGAGGATAGCTGTATCCCCTACAGCTTTTGCTGTACATTTGCAGCATTTGTTCCTGCTGCATCCTTTTGTGTCTCTTCTAATGCAGAAGTGCCTTGAAGTTCATGTTTTGTCTCCTTTTGAAAAGGCAATACTTGGTAGCATGTGCAAGCAAGAGGCATCAGAGTGTTTTTCTGCATCATAGCAATAAATATTTTGCAAGTCATGTTTCCTTTCCTATAGGTCATCCAGAACTTGTATCAGCAACTGGTTGACGCTGGGTTAGATGTGCGTATCAATCTCATGAATACTCACAGAAAGACAAGTTGCCTGAGAAGAAATACTGACAAGTACTCTCATGCTTTCTAGGGTGTTTGTAAAAGCTGTAAAATGTCAATGAAAAAGCTGGATGTGTGCACGTAAATGCATGAATGCAGCTATTTATGTAAGTATTTCATAGGATGCGACTGAACAGCGTTGTAAATCTTTTCCCAAGCTTGTCAAAAAGAAGGGCGGTTCCATTTCATAGGTAACCATGAGTGTCACAGTCAAATAAAATCATTCAAACCTTTACAAAGGTCTGGGGCAGAGAAAGGACTTGGGCCCGGTCTTCCCTACATCTGGCTGCTGGAGGCACTGATGGGGGCTGTTGGTCTTACCTTAAAAGCAGACTAGACTGTAGAACAAACTGTAAAGGAATGAGTTAAGCAAAGAAAAGTACACCTGAAAACTGAACAAAAAGCAAGCTTAAGGTAGATTATATGTACTAGCTTGTTCACTAATTTTCTTTAGAATATATTTGATTTTTGAAACAAAGAAAATCGGGAAGATCTAATCCTACCTGGACTTCTGTAAAGCCTTTGATTCAATGGAAGCATCCGATTCCAGAATACTAATATGAATTTTTTCATTAGAATGAGAAAATTGAATTAAGACAGGAATTATAGTGACTTATGTACATAGTGGTGAAAATTAGTTGCATTATCTTCCTGGAATGATCTTAAATCTATGGTTATTGAAGAACTGTGTCTTTTTAGCAGGCTAAAAGAAAAAAATATTTTTAGTAACATAAAAACATTTTACAAAGTTCTTTTGTTTTACCTTTTTTTTTTTTCTATGTATCATTGCCTCTTTCTCTTTTATAATTCTTCAAGGTATATTCGTGAAGTAACATCCATCACTCTGGAGTTTTCCTCACCTGACCTTGCATTTTTGTAAACTCATTGCAACACGGAGAACTATGGACTCCAACATATGGCGTAGCTAAAATAAGGGTACAAACTGTATTCCCCATTTTAGCCAACAGTATGGTACAGAACAGGAGACATTTTGCTGTAACTGTCAGTACATAATTAATATTTTTGTCACTTCTGTACAGTATCCAGTCTTAATCAAACACTTACATAAATGCTTCCTTATTCACTTGTTCCTAGCCACACCCTTTCAAAAATGTGGCCCAAGTGACTATGTTTTGGCTTGGGTTTTGATGTGCTAGATAATGTGAAAACAATAAAGCTGTATGTGCTGTGGCTGTTAAGTAGTTTAACCAGCAGATTAATCTTGCGGATTACAAAAATTGAAGAACAAAGGAGAAACTGACATTGACTATGAGTTTGTGAAATTTGTCATTTTTAGCTTAGCAGAGACAACATGCTTTAGCTGAGCTACTCTTCATATTGCAATGCACAGGAGACTAATTGTCATAGCGATAATAAGCTCGCTTCCCAGCATGGATACTGAATGGTAGAGAAAAGTGACAATTTAGCTCCTTTCTCATAGAGCTGTATCAACACAAGAAAGTCTATCTCTTACACCTGTCAGCAGAGGTAAATTTGTTCCAAGTGGTATTCATACGTGGTCTTTAAATAGAAAAGAGCACCGATTCTTCACTGATTTTTCCTTTTTGGTTCAACTCAGCTGCTTCCCTAGCAGTAAGATGGAGAGAGAAGACTATTCCAATCTACAAGAGAATTACATGGAGAAAAAACCTGAGCATCTTTTTCAAAGTATACATCTTTTTGATTATCCCTTTGGATCTGTAGGTTAGAGAAATTACCTACTACTATGTGGAGTTCCCCACATCGTGTCCAGTGCTGAAAGTAGTGTAGAAGTCTGTCTTGCTGCTAGGATAATACCTACCAGGAATTGTTGTAGTAATAATACTGCTGTACAACTCTAGATAGTGTCTTTGTGTTGCCCTCATCTGTACCATATCTGCACACCAGCTATTCAGAGCTGCCTTTAATGTGAAATTTGACTGGAGCTTAGGAAATAGAGCCCTTGGAAGGCTCAGCCTTGTTTATTTCTTTTGAAATAATATTAGTATTAAACTCAACAAACCAAGGAATTCTTGAAACTTTTTAAAGTTAAGTAAAACATCTACTCAGGATTGAGTTCCGTGTACAAATACTTCACTCCTCACTTTTCACAGTCAGCAGCATCTTCTCTGAAATTTTTAACTGAGCCAAGAAATGAAATGTTAAATATGACATCCTCGGTGTGTAGCTAGCACTACAGCTGACTTTATATAAAATAAGCAGTAACGTGCTGAGTATCTGAGAACTGTGGCATACAACCCAAAAAACTGCCTTTCACCAGAAATGACCCTTAGATACCTCAACCTTTCGCATCCTAAATGATAAATGACAGATTTGTTCTCACCCTCCTCTCCTCCAAAAGAAAATGTTGAAGCCAAATTCACCAAAACCAGAGCCTGGTGTCCTGACGTATCTCAAGCCATTGTTCAGTGACAAAGGCAGATTTTACACTTCTGGTGAATGATTTTCCTTTCTCTTATAATTTCAGAGGAATTTGTTGACTCTCAGGCAGCAGCACACACATAGTGTAGAAGAAAGTGAAGATGCATAATAATTTATTCTTACTTTACAATTTTAAGTCTCTTTATATTGCTAGCCTTGGTAAAGAGCTCTAGGGTGAAGGAGAATGGAGTGCATTGTGCCAGGGAGATCAGAGCAATGCCACAAGCATGAAAAATATGCAGGTTCAGTATACCACTCCATCGGTTCATTTTTTGACCTCGATAAATTACAAACTACTTATCCAGTGAGCATTTCTTTAACTTAGTATAAACACTCCAGTGCTGAAGATAGGCTATTCATGCTGTTTACATTTCTGTGTTCACCCATGCCAACAGCTAAAGGATATGTCTTTGTTCCTTCATTTCTCCCTTTTATTTTGGCCAGAAAAGCTACCCTGACTTGAGAAACCTCTTACTAAAGATTTGTCAAGACTGGAATGTTCTTGGAAACATACTAAGTCTCTACAAACTGACATTTCCAAGAATAAATACTTTGATGAAATATTCTTGACCAGCTTGACTATGAATCTCGGATGCAATACCAGTAACTCCTTCATCTTCTCATCTCTGTTAGAAGTGAGGCTAGACCTGGACTCTTCATTTGGAGAAGGGCAATTGGAGGGGAATATGATAAGGTGTTTGAAACCATGGATTGTTTGAGTAAAACGTATAAGGTAGATTAATCATTATATCTCAAAAAGAAAGAACTAGAAACAAACCAATGGTGGACCAAGGTTTGCAGGAAGAGAGACTGTATCTTTAATCAGAGCAACTGGTATAGTTGGAAAATTGTCATCTTTGTATCTATGGACCATTGTTTTACAAAGCACAATGAGGGAAAACAGCAAAATAAGATGGCAACAGATTAAAAACAAGCAAGAAAAAAAGCTGAAAATATAAGGCATTACTTTCCAGTACATCTAGATCACCAGAAACTAGAAGTGCATAAGAGGGAAGGGAGCACTCTACACATGACTTTTATTCTTTTATTCTTTCCTGAGTATCCGTTGCTGCTCACTGTAAGAGTCAAGTTACTGGATGAACCTTTGATCCAACCGAATACAAGGAGGGCCAAAATCAAGTAGATGGACTTCCCTTGAGAGGAAAGGTGTTGGTTTCCTACAGGACAATAAGTGGGAGGGTGGAGGTGTGGGGTTTTTTTTGTATAATTTTGATAGCAATCGAACCAATTTTAGTGTATCTATATGACTTTGCTACTTAACACTAGAAATTATAGCAGTGGATCGGGTCTCTCCTGAGATACTAGTGTAGATATTCTGCGATAGTGTAGATCTTGTCTTCAGTGCTGAGGTAAGATTATGGCAGCTGCTGTTCTTACTGCTACTTTCGCCTCTTCAGTATGACACCCTTCCTCTCCAGTGGTGACTGCGTCACAGACAGAGAATGATGACCCTGCCGAAGCCTTGATTATTATAAGAGAATGATTTGATTCAGGCTATAAAATCGCTTGTTTTAAGACAAAAATGTCCTGGGTTAATCACCTGAGTTATACCAGTAAAATATCTTTTTACTCCAATATCTTCCAAGATATCCTTGCAACTTGCTTTAGTTGCAAGTTAGTGCTGGCTCTAAGGTGACTTGCCCTGTCTGAAAAAAGAAGTTTTAGCTTGGGCTCCCCATTTGTGCAGTAATCATCCCACAGTTTCACATTTACTATTAGCCTTATGGGTTAAACACTTACTCGATTCAGCCGTGAAGAGCTGCCATTCACTCAGGACGTGTCAGAAACTGTTTCTTTCTGGAAAATTGTTTTAATGGTGGCTTTTTTTCCCCACAACAGAATGAAATAATTGAGGTGCACTGGTGATGGGGTGATATTTATTCCTCCTCACCTTGCTGTGAAATTTTGAAGCAAGCGAAATGTTCTGGCTTCATGCTAAGTGTAAAACTTTTCATATGCCTCCAGGGGACAGCTGAGCATGTGAGCAGTTGCATTGTGGGATCTGCAGCTCTCAGGTGTCCTGCTTTCATTTGCTCAGAGGTTATGCTCACTGGCACGTTTGCCAAGGGCTGTTGTTTTGCTTTTCCAAATGTATTCTGGGTAATTCTGTAAACTGCATTCAAATACATGGATTATGTGGTAAATACCTCTGTCTGGTACATAAGGTCCAAACCCGAGAAAGGTCAGACAATACGGTATGAGGATGCATAAGCCTTTTTTATTAAACACAGAAAACAACATCTGTTTTTCCTTATTTCAGTTTTACTTTAACAGATATTGGTCGGTTAATGATTGTACAGCAATTTACCATTATTAAGCAGGTGAGCCACTACAGCACAAAAAGGCATTCTTTGGAGCAAGTGGAAAATGACGCTGTACCACAAAAAGCACAGTGCACACACTGCTCAGGAGCTGCAGGAAGAAAGGTTCAGAAATGCCACAATACCAACAAGCTCTCCTCTGGAGACATTTGCTATTCACGTGCCTCTAAAATAAACTCAGGTCCAAAAGTGCTTCACCGAAAGTGGTGCTGGGGTGCTAATAGTCAACATTATAGCGCTCAGAGAATCCCATCTGGCAGCACACAAAAATACAGGGAAAAGCCACAGAGTTTGAGCTAATGCTTCAGAAAACAAATAAAAAAGCATGTTGTGTTTGTGGACAGATGCGTACCACCCTGCTTGCTGCCACGGAGCAGCAAACTCCTAATTTGTGATCATATTTTAGGTTTCATTCATATCTCGAGAATTGAAGTAGCTATTAAAAATGTATTTTTTTGCCTAGCAACTGTTCTTGGAAATAAAATCAAACTTCCCAGCTAGCAAGGACAGGCTTTCTGTATTTGCGTGTGTTTTACAAATCTCTGTGACCACAGTGAGTTAGCAGGGGTTGTGCACTGATATCAAAGAGTACATTTTACATGAGTGCTTCATAAAATAGATTCTTCCAACTGTTACTTCCTCTAAAGCCAACTTACTTGTGCTCTTATATGTTGCGAGAGGGACAGGTTGGAGAGTGTAATCACCTTATGAAATTAGCTGTCTTCTGCCTAGGCATGGGTAGCCTGGGCTGGGACGGTCTTAAATCCCTTGTTTTGTTGCTCAGGTTATTGCATAGGATAGACCTGACAGTGATGAAGTGTTAATGGAATGAGCAAGGTCAACGAATCCCATGGGATTAGGCAAAAAGATCTTCACTCTGGGCTCCTCTAGGGTTGTGCATGCTCTTGTGTCCTACATGACGACATAGTAGTACCTGGGAAGGTTGCAGTTTGGACTTTTGTCCCCAAATCCCTTCAGTCTCTGTGCATACAAGCCCTGCTGTCAAGCACTGTTTAACTAATCAGTTTATATATGGCCATGGTTAATTTCTTGTGGGATTACATTCATTTAAAAGCTCTCCAAAAAAAGAGGACAAAGTCAATGAGGAGAGTTGATGGGTAAAAAAGAGAAAATGCTTGTCTGGGAAAAAAAAAAAATCACCAGATTATGTTATTAAAATATGAGAGTTCCTCTGTCCAGATTTCATTATTTCCATTATCTTGGCTTTCTGTAAATACATTAGTCTTGTTACACAATTCAAACTTCTATTGGCATTAATAGGTTCTTACAAGTTAGATATGGAAGAAGCCTATTAGATAATGGAGCCATCTCCCTGCTGATGCAGAAGTCATCATTGAATTACTTTTGCTTATTGAAGAAGAGAGACCTAAAGGGTTGAATCTGCCCTTTCAAGGATAATTCACAGCAGATAAAATCAGCCACTGTTATTGTAAAAATTTTAAGCTTTAAGATCAGTGACCGGTTTTCTAAAGAAATTGGTAGTAAAGAACAGAAATAATACAGGTTAATATAGCATCTGTAGTAACAAACAAGCAAACAAGCAGTATACATAAGGCTGGGTTCTTTAGAGCTGTGAGCATAACTCTTATCAGCGCTAAATGATACTAAGCAAGGTCAAATAATATTAAATTTCTGAAAGGCACAGCAGGGTAGATAAATGTTATACAAATCTTTTTGCGATTACATGTTTTATGACTTTAACTCTTAGATTCCTATTTCTAGTCTTTGGCCAATGTGTATTTTGCTGTTATTTTCCTACAGATTCACTGCACGTAGCCATCAAAGTAAGCTGGATAGACAACGTGGTTCTTGCCTTTTGGAGACTATGACAGCTGATGAAAGCGAGCTGCATCTCTCTAGTTGCTGGAGTGCACCAAAGTGCACCTCTGGGAACTGGAGTGTCCAGATCAAGCCACTGCTCAGATTATGCGCTGTTCTTTTTCTGTCTTGTTCTCAGATTGTTTTTACATGGAAACCCTAGCATTAGACATGAGGAGATAGCATCAGCTTCCACCAGCACGATGTCTTAATGCAATATCTGGGAGATGTACTACTCAGAAACTTGAAAACACCCCAGTTATGGTAGCCGCAATAACTAGTTTTTGTAAATGAAGAGTTTAAAACTGGAAGCAAAACACTAAGAGGAAAATAATTTTAGAAAAATAAACTCTCAATGCATGCTCTCCAAAAATCCCATTATCTCAAGCTGGTGGATTGGACAGGTCTGTTTTGTTCAAGTACCGCGAAAGGGGACACTGTCTAAATACCTCACAAGAAATTCTTGCCTCCCCTCTAGGGAGATTATTTCTATTTGTCCATAAATTCTTGGTGGTCCCCTACACCCAGGCTAGTAGAAAATAATGCTAATTGTCTTGGAGTCAGGAGTTTGCATCCTCACAGGTTATAGGCTGTCAATTGCCCCTCCACAGTGTATTAACATTTACTACAGGCTCCATATCTTATCTCACACCATTCTTCATTCTTCCTGCTTGTTTCTCTTAGAGCTACAGTCAGGATAAGCTGGCACGTTCACACAATAATTATTGAATAGCCAGGTCACATGAAATATTCATAAATCGTTGCAGAACAGCCCCATCAGCCATCACATGGATGTTAAAAATAATGTCCTCAAAAATAATTACCAATTTTTACGTTGCTATCTCCCTGCATAGGCATATTTCTTTCTTTCCTTGCTCTACTGTATTTGCTTCCCATTTAACAAGTTATGTAAAAAAGTTTTAGCAATTCATTTTATGGCTGAGCTGCAGTTATTTATAATTATGGAATATTCTTGGGTGTTTGTTTAAAGTGTGCTGGAGAGCTGCTGGTTTTGTTTTTTTCTGGTAGGCGGCTCATTACTTCATAAATCTGTGACTGAATGGGAATTGTGGCTGGGGAGCAACTGTGCTGCTTCATGCATCATGACCAAGTGTGTGTGGGAGTCAGGAACAGCACCTCTCTGGACCAGCTGCTCCATCCATCTGCAGCTGGGTCTAGGTACAGTGATCTACGGTCAAGATCTGCACTGGGAGTATTTTTATAGCTGTTTTATAGCAGCTGGTGTGAATGGCAGCAGAAAAATGAACGATCAACTTCCTAACCATCAGGAACAAACTAAGAAAGAAAAATAAGCATAAAAATTAGCACATTTTTGTTAGTATTATAAAGACACTCTTTGAAGTTCAGTTTCTCAGAAGAGCTACTGTAAGCCTACATATTTATTGGTTTGTCACTCAGCTGAAAATTTGCTTTATACCAAAACTTGGCACAAAAATGTATTTGAGTGGCAAATGATGTTCATAATTTCAGATGCTTTTATGTCCTCTTAAAACTGAAAAATAACTATTTAAAAAGGAAATGTTACTTGAAGCTAGTTTGGTTTTACCACCCTTATGGAGAAAAATAAGGGTACACAATCAAATTATTTTTAAAATCCAGGTAGAGTGGGATTTCTTGCCGAATACTGAGTTCATACTTTCAGTCCATCTGTAATCCAGCCTATGTTAGCAACAGCTAAAGTTGTATTAATAAAAGCATCTAATTCAGCTTGCTATACATTTAATAGTGTGAATGATTTTTCTTTATTATCTCAGTTTGAGCAAAATATAAGCAGAAATATTTTTGTATGGCTCTGGTTTTTAATTTTGGATTTAAAAAATCATGAGGGATCTCAGCACATTTTAGATTATATCTGCAGCTTTCCTGGAGGAGGCTCTGCGTGATGTGGTTCTGCAGCTCCTGCCAGAGGAAGTATTGCCATCACATATAAGTCTCGCTTGTAATACATTCACCACAGCATAACACAACATGACACAGAAAGTGAGACTGGTAGCTTTTTGTCAGAGTTCCTTTAAAATTAGCTCAGTAATTCTTTAGACTCTTGCTACAGAAAATGAGAGAGTGGACAAAGAAGTGAAAGGCTGGTGCTTCCATAAGTGATGTCTGGGAAGAGGATCCTTGGCATCTCCTGGGTCGAGTACCCTTCCATGGAGGAAGGGGAGAGCATTTTTATGTCTTTCAGAGTTTAACACCTCTTCAGAAATGCTCATTAAAATTCCTCAGAAAAATAATATCTTGAATACAGCCACTTGCACCCTAGTCTCTCTATATATTTGTCAAGATAATACCTGGAGAGCAAAATCTCTTCAGTTTTCATTGAAATGACATATGCTGAACAGAGTGTTTCAGAGCACTATTGCTGTGCTCAGTCTGTCTTTCAGAAAAGAAAAAGTCCCTGCCCGTGAACAATAGTCACCTAGTTGCCAAGTCCTGATGTGTCTGTTCTCAGTTGTGCATTGTGTCAAAGGAGAATTAAAATTCTCCCAGCACTGGCAATCCCCCACATTGTCACAGTGTGCTTCTTACCACACTGGATTTGGCACAAACCATTTCATGGAATGACCTTCCTAAAATATTGACAGCATATTAATATTTCTGTAACTCCCATGTAGGCATGCTTACTCCCTTACTCATTCCTCCGCTCTGGTTTAGAGAAACAAAGATGTGTTAGGTAGGCTGGGCACAATTTTGTTCATAACTCCGTAAATTCAAAACTCCTATTTACTTTTTGGACAGAAGTTTTCCTGAATATGAGTGCATAAACGTAATGGACATAGTTTGATCAGAAACAGGAGTAAGATGGAGATACTAAAGTAGGCAATGTCTGGGGGAAGTTTCCTGGACTCTCAGAACCTGACTTACCTGACACTTTTGCATGACTCTGGTTTACATCTGTCCTCCAGCTTCTAAACTTAGCTGAAATTTTGATGCCCTTTAAGAGGATATACATTTTGGTAACATTAATATCACTTGTGTCTGCCCTATTTCTTTGGAAAATCTTTATCCAAAGTATAACTTTTCCTCTCCCCTTCAGAAAAGAAAATAAAAATGTTCAAATTCCCCTTATATTATTTTGAAAAAAATTATCACTTACATTTCATACTGAGTATTCTTCATCAGCATATTAAAACAATGCTGTAACTAAAATGCAATAGAATAAAACATTGAGAAAAGCTCATTAAAGGCTCATTATGTTAATGACAAATATAGGCAACCAACGTACTACACAGTACCTGCGAAAGACGGTTATTCTGGGAACATTCATAGGTTGGCTTTGAGAATTCAGGCCAGATCATGAACTGCTCTGGGCAGAACTGAGCCCTTTTGCACCAGCTGAGCTTCTAGCCCTTTCTGTTCAGAGCATTTTAATCCCTGCATGATGGCAGTGTGGCTGCTAAAAGTACCAATAAGTTGGGGGGGGCGGGGGGGGGGGGGGGGAAATGAGCAGGGCATGGTCTCCTCTTAATCACAGCCTCCTTTGGGCACTGATAAGAAAATGGTAGAAACAAAATTATGTGTCAAAATTCAGAACAGGGATTTCAACATAAAAGTAAGAGAAGAGCATCCACGAGATATGAAAGAGTCTAATCTGAAAAAATCAGCTGCTCTTTCATGGCCATGCACAGCTTAGAGCTAAAGAATTAGAAAATGCTACTGTATATTCGATGGGAAAACAGGTCTCTTTAGTGTTTTCCAGTCAGCAGTGACAGTCTGTCTTCCCTGAGCTTGGTGCAGAGGGTCAATTTGAATCCTCTGAAGTGCCAAGAGCTCCATCTGCTCTTCCATCTGAAATGGGAATATTTTTGCTCTTTTTTTTTTAATCTTGATTTGGTCTTTCGGTGTTTGTGTTAGAACACACAGCCCAGATGCCAATAATGAGGAAAATATATTAAGTGATAAGGGAGAAAACAGAGAAATTAAAATGAACGAGGTAGGAAAATTGTAAATGGAAAATGGGAGCTGATTGCAATATCCAGCCCAGGTGTGATTGTGAATTAAAGTGCTTTCCTGAGAGATTCCAACAGATATATCCCATAATCCTACACATCTGGGAAAGTGTTGGTCAAGACAGTCCTGGAAGTTGTGCCAAAAACACCTTAAAGATATTCCACACAAAGATCCAGCTTGCTATATACTCCAGCTGCTGTTTATTAGTGATGCTCATATTTTATGTATGCTAGCACACAAGAATTCTGTTACAGACAAAACTGTATATATAGATTTAAATCCATTGATTGTATATTCCACTTAGGTTTTATTGAAGCATTTTTCTGTACGCAGCCACACAGCTACAGTTTCTTTATTTGAAACTGAAACATATGTATATACCTACAAACACACATCCATACACAGGAATGCTTTAATTTTCCTTAAATCAAATTGAAAAATGTCAGTGCTGCTCATCAGGAGAAAAAAATACACAGCAATCTTTCATTTCTCTATTTGCTTTGTTTTCACAGACACCTTGAGCTTTTCTAAATTTAGTGTATTTGAAGTCAGTATTCTGAGGCTGACAAATTAACCTTAGCAATTGTGCGAATGTGTGAACCAGTCTTCGGTGCAGAAGAATTAGTTGAGCCTTTGTCTTCTATGTAAGAAGACCACAAAAAAGGAACATCAGAAAACATGCTCCTATTAAACCAAGTTCTTTTCGGGTGTGGGGGGAAATCTTAGCTGTGCATCAGTGGATAAGTATCAGTTAATACTTGTGAACACGTTATATCTCCTTCCTTCCTTCCTTCCTTCCTTCCTTCCTTCCNCCCTTCTCCTTTTTTCCTTTCCTTCCCACCTTTCCATTCTCTTCCAAGTTGGCAGGTGGTGAAAAGTCCCAGATGTTGGTGGTCTTAAGACAATTCGTATTATGAAAAGGATTCTCTTATACCTTTGAGCTATTAACAACTTTGCTTTCAACACCAGGTGTCACTACAGTGATAGAAAATCTTAAAATATTTTGTAGAATTGGTGAACAAAGCAAGATTTGTTATTGAATATAAGGAAATCATTCCCGACATATGGTGGCAATGGAAACAAAATAAGTTTGTGGAACTCCATAAAACAGGGTAGCTAGCGTAAGCACATAACTTTGAAAGCAAAGCTGGAGAGAATACACCTTTAACTGTAATCTACCATTGATACAATGCTCTGGAACTAAATTGACCAATTTCTGTACTTAATAATCACTGATAGGGTTACAAAGCTACTATTAAATAACATCAATTATCAAATGATGCAGGCTTAGGTAGGTAAGTTTGTCACACTAAAAAATGTTCACACTTCGCTGAAACAGAATTTACTGTGAAATAAGAATTCCACTGAACTTTTCAATGGTTTTGGGGTATAAAATAAATTCACCAGTAGATATCAAATACATTCTGAATAGCTTTGGACACAGTATTTCACAGCGGTGTTTCACAGAGATTACTTCAGCATGTCAGAGAGGTTTCAGTGAATTTTGACAACACTAATCTGTTGCATTTTGCATTTAATTTATTTGTTATTTTTACTACTTTCATAGCATTTGGAAAAAAAGCTTAGAATATTTAAAATCAGGAATAATATTCAGCTATATTTGTCACAGAAAATTATTTTTATTTTTAGACCAGCTCCAGAAATAACAACAAAAAAGATTTACAGAACAAACACTTTCTGTTTTGTCTGTGCTGGTAATTCTGATAGGTGAAGGGAAATAAGGGTGTTATAAAAGTTTTTTGTCTAAAATATTTGCTGACGTAAGATTCCATTGCTGTCTACTTAAAAATATAATAAGTGTTTCAAGGTGACAAGTAAGAAATAAAAACATGACTTTTAATAATAAAGTACAAGGAAAATATAGAAATATAAAAAAAAGGAATTAGAGATAAAACATGAGTGGAGTGCAGGAGTGAAGTCGAGTCTGGAGAAGGAGGAAGGAAACATGTTATTCTAAAGTTTGTCTTTTTGTTTCTCACTACCTGAATCCATTGTAAAAACCCCCAAAAGTTAATTTTCTTTTAGAATAATTTGTTTTGCCAGCAACAGTAATGGGTGCTCAATGCATGAGCTCTCTCATCCTATTGTTACCCTCGTCCCACTAAGCAAGGGGAATGAGGAGGTGGGTATTTGCCCCTTAGCCAAGGTTAACCCATAACATAGCTAAAGGTGTATTAATATCAGGGGTCTGTTGCTTTTTTTAAAGTGCTAAAGCACTTGTTCTTTCCTTCCTCAATACACTTGTTTTTGTACTTATAAACAGAACGTTATCTTCAATAAAAGGATCTACCTTCATAAAATTGCCTTGGCAGAAAATGGTCATGGTACTGAAAGTGACAATATGCTAACATAATTTGATTAGCCGTTCTTTGGTTTTTCATGAGAGAAAAACACTAGAGTGTTTGCATCAAATAAATACAGTATCTTAAAATGTTAATATTGGTTAAATGGCATATCCATTAAAGCAATCTGAAAACTTTTGAGGTCACTCTGCTAATTGTCCTGAAGGTTGTCCAATGAAACATAGTTCAGGAAATATAACATCACAATCTATACCACGGTCTTGAATCTCTTCTTTTCAATCACCATCTTCACTCTTCCATTTTCACAAAAGAGTTCTGAAGTTGAGTTCATCCATGATACTCCAGGCATAAAACCCCATGATTGTTTAATATCTCTCAGCATGGAGGAGGGACACTTAGTGCTACTATATGGCAACAGCTGTAAATCAAATTGATGGGAATACCTTTTTGTGCCTTTTAAAATTATGGAACTTTTAGCTATAGACTGTTAAGAAGACAGTCTTAACCTTAAAATCTCAACCTTTTTGGTTGAGTTGATTGCATAGTTAAGTTATTTAGCTTACACCAAAATAAGCAATCATATTTTGCCTTACAAATGGGTCAGGGTAAGAAAACATACTGCAAGATCTTGATGACTCAACTGATGGGCCTGTGGAATAACTACTAAATTGGCTAAAACCTCAAAAAGTACAGCATTCACCACACATCAGAGAAAAGGCCTTGAGGTAAGACATGGCTGCAGCTGTCATGACTTCCAGGTGGTATTGTTTCAGTACTTGCAATACAAGGACTACATGGGGGACGGAACGGAATGCCACCTTCCATGGCCCTGCCCTGTGATGCGTAGCAGATACAAGAACAGGATGGATGGATAAGCGGCCAACTCGCCACTCTGAGCCAGAATTATGCCAAATATTGATGAAATGCTGTCCTTAGTGTGAACATTGCTCATTATAGTGTCATTATAATACCAAAACACACCTCCATCCTGAAGGCTACCCCCCTCCAAGGTGCGACCACTCCTCCTTGAGTTTGTGCACTGAATTATTTGTAAGGTATACCTTTAAATGTGAAGCAAGAGAATTTTACACCAATCACAATAAAAGTCACTCAAACTCCACCTTGGAGGTAAAAAATAGTATAAAAATAGACCGAGAAAGGGGGGATATTAGGGAAGACACCATTGGGAACAAGTCAGGGGAGAACTCCATNACACCATCGAGAACAAGTCGAGGAGAACTCCATCACTGACTGCCTCTGAATCCTGGGACCAGTCAACGGGCTGAGCCTTTCTTCCCTCCCCATAGGGATGCCTGTGGGTAAGACTCAGACTATACCGAGCGCTCCAGAGATGGTAGCTAAATCAAGCTAACATTGTGTTCTCATTTAATACTTCAAAGATTTAGGCAAATTTGGGACAGATTTTTCTTTTCTACGTTGTATATAATAATAAGTGAAAAATTATATATCATCTTGGTGTGTCAGATTCCTGAACCTTCCTCCCCCTGTCTGAAAATGCTTGGAAATTTGGAAACCTCTGAGTAAAAAAAACCCCACTTGTCAAAAGCGTATTTTCCCATAGAACTTGAAAAAAAAAAAAAAAAAAAGTGTTTCTGTTTCCAGGAAAAGCTCTGTGAGCTTAAGGTACCAGAGAAGCTCAACTTTTTCAATAAACATATATATACAACACTCCTGTCAAGTAGGAAAATAACATAATCCATATTTTACAGATAATATATGAAGGTAAAAGGAGGTGGAAAGTCAACTTTTCAAAGAAATGTTGACCTAATGAATTTTCCTGACTTTGGAAAAACTACATAAACCAAATCTTGGAGACATGCTCATTTTCTAATGAAAATGTTTACAAATTAAGGAAAGATCTGCCTTTGGAAAGATTCCTAGTATCCCACCTGATATATATACTCAGAATGGATGTGGAGCCATCTATTTTAGACTGGCAAAACTATGATTTTGCTGGCTCAGTTTGTGCCCCCTTCCCTAAATTTAAGACGCTATCTGGGCACATGCAAAGTTTTCCTAGAAAATCATGTCTACGCAAGCAGTTTGTGTTGCCATAGTTCTGACAATCACACTTCGTCACAACACTTAACTAACTCTGGCAAGCCAGAATTTATTGTGCAGACCTGGCCTCTATGTCAATGTCTAGACCTGATATACCACGGTATGTCCAGAGAAATGTCTGACTGAATTCCTGATCCAGAGTAATTTCTGGAGTGCACTAAAAGCATACCAAATTGTGAACACTGTTGTGTACCCTTGTTGGAATATTGGCTTCATGAATACATTAATCTAAACACACAGAGGATCTATTAGGCTATATTTCAGGCAATTTTTTTATTATTTTTTCTGGGAAAGTAGCTTGACCACTCTTCGAAAGATCAAGAGCTACCAAGGCTTTAGGCATGGGTCAAGAAAGATTAAGTTCTTAACCATTCACCTATCCCCATAGAAGATAAGGTCTTCCATATGGGAACCCATAACGGATAGATAAGCTTTAATGATGGAAATATAATTAATTATCTAGCTATCTTACGTAAAGGTAAAAGTTCAATTTAGAGCTGTTTAGTGTTTAGAACTTTTATACCTGGATATCTACCTGGCTTTGCTGTCCAAAGAATGAACTTGCAGGACAATTTTGGCCAATGGAGAAACATCTGTGAATGTTGTTCAGAAATGGGGGATAACCTTAGTGATGAGATGCAGTTTTGAAATAATATGAAGGTCTTCTGCTATTTCAATGACCAAGACATTGTATGACATTATCTCACCTCTGGACAAAATATATCAGAAAAGAACAAACCTAGAAACATGCAATAAAATTCCTAGAAAGTCGGTTTAGATAGTATGAGAATCAGTAAATCATGTCAGATTTAACAAGAGTTACTGGTATAATTTGTAAGTATAGCCTTTACTTTTATAAGTTAGTAGTTCTTCAGACTTTCTGAACAATATCACTTTTGGAAAGGTACTGAACTGTGTTGCATTTTTGAAGTATGCTATCTGTAAGATATTCTTTGCATGTCCACTTCAAAAAGCCCGTTCATTCAGCTGAGATCTTAGCAATGTGCATAAAATGGTGACATCAGAAATATACTCATGTATCTGCAACAAAACTTATTTCTCCCTAAAATGAGCATATAATTTTTTGAAACGTTTGTCTTAAATCTTTAGCTTTTGATGGTTGTCATGCAAAGGTGCAAAAGCAGCCATAACAAACTGTTCTGCCCTTAGAAATTCAAATTCTGCCATTGCTTTTCCCCACATAATTTTTATCATGAAGAAAGAGCTTTGACAGGGAGCACCAAGGTAAATTCTTTGGATCAGCTCTCAGACACAGTTGTACTCTCAGGTTGTGCCTACACAGCTAAAAAGTTTGAGCCAGGAACAGACTTTTAGCACCGAGACCTGCAGCATTTCTCCTACAGTTAATCTCTGTCAGACATTGAAAACAAAACAACTCCATACAGTCTTCCTATTGCCTGGCCCCTGCTACCTCCACCAGTGTGAAACTTGCCTTACATCAAAGTTGTGCTATGGGTGATACCAGCAATCTAATGGTATAGACAGATCAGTGGGTGGGCCCCAGTTTGGGTAATGAACCACAAAGCCCTGTGTCCTTCAGCTGGGCATGTGCACTAACACACAATTTTGCCTTCTTGTACTCATAAATACAAGTGGGGATTGCTAGTTTGGGGCTGAGGTTTTCTGCTGAACTGACGCTATCTTACAGGAGCACCTCACAGCAGACGGTGCTGGCAATGCCAGTCTCGTGGTGGTCCTCAGCAGCATCACTTCCCACATCATTCCCCAGTCCTTCGCCTAACCAGAGCATTTCAGTGGCAGGCTCTGTTTCTGCCATGGAGGAACCACTCATTTTACATGGCTTTGTAAACAATGGTTTGGCTTAGAAAAGAAAACAGATGTTATGAGCCATTCTGTCACTCCTTCTCTCTACTGAAGACTTATCAGCCTAAAAAGCTAAAATGGACAAGGATTGTCTCTGGAAAACACAGTGCGTGGCACAAAGAAGCATGCAGCACTTAATCTTTTCTCGGCATATTTACTGAATGTTAGTGTTTTCCTTCGCTGACATTTGTCGTGTTTTCTTTGTCATAATTTAAATGAAGTATTGGTGTGGTTTTTTCCTATCTTAGGTGACTTTAGGCATAAGAAAATAAAGCAGTTATGTAAGACAACAGACTGCAAAATACTGGGGCCCTGCTGCTTGTTTTTCTTGGGAAAAGCCAGGTTAGCAACACCTCCAGCAGTTGCACCACTTCGCACAATAAGCTCTGCCAACCAACCCAGGATTTTCAGAATTATTTCTCCTTCCCAATTCTTTTAGAAATCTTATCTTTTTTTCCCATAGCAGGATGGGGGTGGCTACATCCCCTCTTACCTTTCAGGTAGCAAATTTCATTTTGACTACATTTCTAGATTTGTACCTCAAAAAAAAAAACCAAAACAAATGGCATATATTAGATCTCAGTTCAGTTTCAGTTAACTGAGTCTGCAAACCACTGTTCTTAGTTTCCTGATCTATTTTGTTTTCCTTTGCTTTGTCCTGAGGATTGCTACAAAAGCACATTGATAAACAGGTCCAAAACGATTTAATGCTCCTGTACTGCACAGGAGTATTGAGACCTACCACTCCAGAGAGAAATATCTCAGATATGGAAGGAAGTGTCCAGCAGGATTTCACACTCTTTGCTCATCTAAACTGCCCAGAGGATCATGTTTTATATGAGTAATAAAACAAATGAAATGGTGAAAGATGAGGCAAATGATCTGGTTAATGTATATTGTTTAGCCTGTTATAAATGTTGTAAATATCAAGAGACATTGAATCATCCATAAAAGAAGCATCCTATTTTAAATATTTACTTAGCATACAATAGTGCTTGATTTTAGTGCAGGCAGGACATAGTCTGTAGCTTATTATATTTTCATATTCTTTAAATGTCCTCCACGTTAGTAAGAATTGTATGTGTAAGGTTCAGGTGCAGGCCACCTTTTCCCATTATTTACACTGCAAACTCAGTCCTAATATTGATGAAACAGAGATTGAAAGTGCATAAAACTAGGGATAGGGTGTTCTCTACAGCTTCTCTGTTCCTGAAATCCTGTTATCTGCATACTGGTTGTTGATTTCACTCTTCAGAAAGCTTACAGATACTGAGGACACAATTTTATTCCATTTTAACAGAAGGGCAGAAAACTGCTCCTGGATGGTCCTGAAAGCTCAGGCAGATGAGCTTGCAAACTCCCTGGGAGCACAGTGCCCAGAGGCAGTGGTTGAGGAAGTTATTATCGCGCCTATCACTCTTCCGATTCACCTTTGATCTGTCATCCCCATACTATGTACCATGCACATTTCTCACCGTCACATGGGTAGATTCCTTTGAAGTGGAGGCTCCCTTGGCTCCAAACACAGCTGCCATCCACCAGGACAAGAAAATTTTGTTTTGCAAAAACTGGAGAAGCAACAACACAATGGATCTGAATATTAATGGCTTATGGAGACTGTAACAGCATATACAATGATCATGAAATAAATCCAGATACCTAATTGGTGCTTATGCTTTTACAATAGATGTTCCACAGGAATTAACACTCCCATAACTCAAATGGCACTATTTAGCATTCCCAAAGACCTGATGTTTTGTTAATAGATAGAATTGGTCATAAATTTTGGTGCTGAAGCAAAGTTGCTGAAAAATGCCAGTTGGTTGAGTGCGAAATATTTCATTCAAAACAGCTTCGGTTCGAGAAAGTTTTGCTGAATCCAAGGCAAGATTCCAAGAGAAACTGTGTTTCTGGCAGGTCTACTCCAGTCCTGGGAACTCTGTAAGCTACAGTATGGCCAGCCTGAAGGCAGGAGTCCCAAATGGGTCCACGTCATGGATAGGGATGCTGCAAAACTTCAGGGCCCCCCAGTAGAAATGAACCTGGATAGGCTCCAAACAGAGATGAACCTGGATTTGTCCCAGCTGGGGAACTCCCTAAAGCTACCAGAATTAGTTACAGGATGTGGAGAGTCTCTTTAAGTTTGAAATTTAGAAAATTTCCACTGTGGATTATAACAAAAATAAAGGTAAGTCTCATACTTTCCGAACACTCATATTGATAGATGTGTTATACATAACTAGAAGGAGCACAGAGTTTAAGCTTATGGTCAAATCTTCATTAGTCTTTACTGAGTAGAGGCCTGGGCTCTAAACATTGCAAAGCTAAATCAGCATAGTTTAAAACATGGCCCATGGGTCAGATCTGGCAGAGAAATTGCTTCCATCTGTCCCAGTCACCGGTCCCTGGAGTAGAGGGGGAGCGGGTGTTCCGGCAGCTGATACAGCTCAATCAGCCAAACAACTTCTGACCCTACACATAGCCCTCTGCAGCTGTGGACCCTCTGGGTCCTCATGAGGAGTGGGAGTGAGACTGGAGGCAGTGGGATCCCTGATGCACAGTAGAATCTCCATGGTTGTCCCTCATGGACCGTTCTGCTCTCAGCCAGTGGTAGATCTTTTCACAGATGCTTTCAGCACACAGTGACATGCTGTGGCTCACCTTCCTACCTGATATGCCTCCTGTCCAACATTTGAAAACAAGATTCACTTGAAACCACTGTTTTTTACCATATTTTGAACTACAATGACTGTCAGATTGTTTCCATGTGGCACCGTAGGTTACTGAACTCACTTACGAATGATCCCAGTGCTGCTTTAAAATGTTCAAATATCTTTCCAACTAAATGACTTAAAAGTTTAACTAAAACCTTAACTGGACAAGTTTCAAATGACTTTTGGATCATAAATGCTATTATTGTAAGTACATTGTCCAGTTACAACAATTGTATTAAAATCCCATGCAGTAACACATTGGTTGAATACTACATTGATTTCAGTGACAGCTACTCCCCTACCTTGGAGGCACAATTTCTTCCTTCATCCCTATATTGTCACTGTTTGTGGAGGGTGGAGCAGGCCAACATTCAGTTATTGTTTAAAGAATTCAACATTTACAGCAGCTCAGTGAGGCTGGTGGTGATGGAGGCAGCAGGTAGGGGTAATTTCTAGTGTAGTCTTCTGTCCCCTTCAGATGCTTTGGTGGTGAGGTAAAAGCTGCTCTGTAGAGTTTCAGGTCCTGATCCTGGATGGAGAGCAGAAATAGATCTGAAGAAATTGCATTACACATAGGCTAGAAACAGCCCTTAATATTTTTATTTCCTAGATAAAAAGTTGAAGATGGTGCCAGAATTTGCCGAAGTCTTGGGAGAAGGCAGGAGGTGGCAGATGATATAAGCAGAAACAAAACAAATGGATCTTTGAGATGAACCAGGGTCAAAGAAAAAACTAAGAAAAGGGACAGCTGAGTGCATGGTGAAACTGTGAGGCACATGGGGAGGAGGGATGAGGCGATGCATAGATCTTGAGGAAGGGAACACTGAGGTAGAGGATGGAAGAGCAGAAGAGCTGGACATGGAGTTGTTTGGATTCTTGGTTATAGAGTACATGAAAGAATACTGCTCCTAACGTCAGAGCTAACAATAGCCAGCAGAACCCTGAATCTTTGCCGGCTTTTTTCCCCACGTTGATCATAATGGCATCAAAAGTAGAAATAATACCCACTGAGAGTTCGCTGAGTTGCAGTGAGGGTATGTTTCTCTTTTCTTTTTACAGGAGCAGGAAACCACAAAAGATACCCTTTCAGCCACACCACTTGATAAGGGCAAGGACAGAGCAGCTAAGCCTCATCAGACCTTTGAAGAAATAGTTCATGTATGAATTTCACAGAATAGGCGATGTCAAGCTTTTCTTGATGACATGTCCATACTGTTTGTCCTTGCTCGCCCACACAGGGGCTGTGCACAATCTGGCTCCTACACATTCATTTTTATTTCCATGATTCCTCCATGTCATCTTTCTAGTTTTGTTCTGCAACATTTTTCTTTGTTTGCTTTTAACTGCTGAATATCAAGCCCAGTGTTGGTTTAGATATGATTTTTTCAATGTCTTAATGGACTGGATATTGATCACCTATTTGCCTGTTTAAACTGGGATTTTTTTGGGTAAAGGACCTGAAACAATAGGAATGGCAGCACTGGAATGTATGGTAATTCCGTTCAGAAGGAACCTCAGAAAGCTTGTAAGAAGATGGTTGCTTTCTCTTCAAAAAATTGCAGATTTTGTTTCTTCTTGGTCAAGTACCTGAGCAGCTACCTCTATGTACAGTGTCAAGTGTGGCTGAAATATGAGAAGCAACAGACAATACACAGAAAAAATTTTTACTCTGAAGGTGGTAAAATACTGTAACAGGAACTCAGAGAAGCTGAGGAATCTTTCTCCATGGAGATACTCAAAATCTGACTGGGGAAGGCCCATAGCTGTTAGATCTGCTCTGAGTGTGCAGTTAAACTAGAGACCTCTGGAGGTTCCTTCCATCCTGCTTAGTTCTGCAATTCTGAGACTGCTTGGAGACATCTCCCCTCCATCAACATATTTACTTAAACACTAATTAGTTAAAAGATGCATAAACAAAAATAACATAATGTGAAGGCCGATGTTGCCAAATTGCAACACATCAGTGAGCAACACCTCATCAGGAGTAGAAAATATGATTAAGAAGTGCTTACACTGACAAGGTGACAAGGAGAAAAATAGTCAACATCTTTGGACTGTCATACTCTGTCACTCAAAAATGTGACTGAAAATCCCTGTTAGCACCTCTCTGTTTGAGGAAGTCTGTATTCTTCACTACAGTGGGGTAACTGTTTCCATAAAAAATTAAGCAGACAAAATGATGAAGTAGCAAAAAATCACTTTTTATAGAGTCAATGGATCCGCTAAATCACTTTGGAGATGAAACAGAAATGCAAAAAGAGGAAGTCAGAGTGGAGAAGTTAAAATATTTTGTTTTATCAATTCACCACAAAGCACGATAGTGAAACATTTACCACAGGGATACTCCATCCTGATAACAAAGATGACATGTCTTCAGAAAACAAGGTGTCAAAGGCAGAAGTTAGAACAAAGTGATAGTTTAAATCTCAGTAGGTCATCAAGAAATCTTCATGAATTTTAGAGTGTAGTTGCAACTGAACTGAACTAAGTTTTCAGTATCTGAGATGCTATACTGGAAGGAGCATCTGCCTCGTATATTAGGAAGGAGAAAGTGTTTTACTTCTGCTAAAGAAGTGTTAAGGGTGAGGTTTCAGTTTGTATTTTTGCAAATAATTCTGCTGAAAAAAATGAGGATTCTAATGACAGTTATAGTAACAGACCCATACAGTACACACACCTTTTATATTATTGATATCCATAATTTTATACTATTATACTACTATTGATATTATATCCATTGTACCACGGGTGGGATAATGTCAAAATTCTCATCAAAATTTATAAAATAGAACCATTAATATTTAGAAATCTTCATGACCAAAAGTTAAAAAGCTTGGGCTGTTGGTATGAGAAAGGTTAAAAAAAGCTGGTAAAAGACAGTGCTATCAACCAAGCAAGTAATAAAACAGTCCACTGGGAAAGATAAAAAAGAAGAGGACATGGGTCCTCTGTGACTCCATTCTTTATAATAGGAGCAGGATGACGTTTAGTGAATTTGTTTAAAATTGCTTGGATTTGAATTAGTTCACCAAGGTCATTTAAAACTGGCTTCAAAGTGAGGCACGGTTATTGCAGACTTGACTAAGTTGTGTTGCAGGTATTTGCAAAGCCTAGGCTAGTTATGCTAGGCCCTCCCACTTCTCCTTAGAGAAAGAGAAGTTTGCTCCTCCAGAAGATGATCTCAGGTTTCCAGCTGGAAGATAACTTTAGGTGCTCTGACTTGCCCCAAGAGAAACACGCCACGCCAGCATCTCATCTGCTTAGGTTCAGGCAGGCCCTTATGAATATCCTCTTCCCAGATCCCTGTTCCACATTCCTGTCCATCAGTTTGCTATTTCTATACCTTCACCAGCATTCATATTACCTTCCATAATGGGACACGTGAAGGATGCAGGTTTCCAGCCTTTAATTTGAATGTTCTTTGCAGATTTCAGCACAGACCATTCACATTGTCTGCTGCTTGTTTTGTATTAATAGCCTGTTTTTTTTTCGTTTTTTTTTTTTTTTAAATTAGAGGTGTTTCTTTGAGCCTGATGGTGTGTGAAATGACATGCCATCCTGCACCATCAGCACATAAATAATTCATATCTCCACTGTACATACCACAGTAAATGTACTTAGAAGAAATCAGGGCTTTTAAAACATTATTGACCTCCAAGCTCTTTTTTTATTTTTTTTTTTTCAGTTGATTAAGTTATTTTTCCTTTTATCTATAGGGCATATAAGATGCTCAGATATTACTGTAATGGCTGGAGCAACAACATAAGATAAAGGGCTAATTGTGGAATACTAATGTTGCTCTACAGCATTTTAAAGGATGATCTGAGTATCGTTTCATTACATCTCTTATAAAGCACTGTAAGTTCCTGCCATGTCCTATGTCCCACAAGAAATGTCAGCGAGACAAATATCACCACACAGTCTCACAATGGCTGGTGTTTACTTTGCAACTGAACCATGAGCTCTAAAATGCAACCCCAATGATAATTTTAAAACACCCTATATTTCAATAAAATGTCCTACATCAGTTGAGAAAACATAATACATAAGACAATATACATAAGACAATAAACTAAGAAAAAGAAAATAAAATTATACATTTTTTTTTCTATTAATTACCTTTATGGCAATTCTTGTGATTCCTTGATACCTGAAATACATTAACAAGTCTTGCATCCCCTGGAGTATGTCTCTGACAAAGTTTATGGAAAACATGTTCAAGCAGGATCTATGGGAGATTACTTACTGTAGCCAGTGATAAAAAGTCTGCACAGTTACTTAGCTGTACCATAACTCTCAAGTTATTGAGAGTTTCACCATAGAATTATCATAGTGATCTTATTCTATCAAGTTTTGGGGATTTTTGAAATACACTAAGACCTCTGGGAAAGTAACTAAAAAAAATTCATTAATCAGCTACCCTATACTATTCTATTAATCCTTAGAAGGGCAAATTTGGTCTCTTGTAGGCTTAGAGAAGAAAGATACCTGTGTTGCTGGTCAGCAGGGGAAATAGCTAGTGTTAGGTACCTACTGCAGTTCTGCAAACTCTTTTCCTCTTTGAATACACCACAAGGTATTGACAGTTCAGCCCATAATTATTTTGTTTTTATTTTAAACAATGCACTCAGTTTTGTCCAGTCCCTTCATTCATTATTCATGGCTAATGAAGTGTTTGCTCAAGCTGTGTACTTCTCATCCTCCAGTCTCAGCACAAATCCTCACTGTGGGACTCTTGGGCTTATCTCTACATGCACTGAGTCCTCCTAGACAGCTTTTCCATACGGGGTTTTCTGTCACTGCTTACAAAGCCACTTTTACATCCCTTGTCCATTTTGTTAAATAGAGGGTGACTCACACAAAAGAAAATAAACGCACCACTTCAAATATAGGCAGAGTAACAGATTAATGTGGTAATTTATCTTAATAAGAGCCAGACAGATGCACTTTTAATCATGGCTATTTGCCAGTGATGGCAAAGATTGTATGATGAAAAATTAAATATTGCAGCTTAATAATTTGGCAGGCATTGAACTGAAATTTGACCTTGGACCTCACCGTGCCTGAGAAACTTCATGATAAGTCTTGGGCCTCCCTGGGACTCTGCACTGTGGCTCCTTGTGCCTGTGCGACAGTCTATTGGTGCCAATAGCTTCTCTTAATGGAAACAACTGTACCGACACTGGTTTTTTGCAGGCTTGAAGGCGTAACATCGCTTCAGTTTGAGTTTAATCATTCATAAAGTGTACGAAACCCTATTTTTGTTGACATAAGAAGCAGCTACTTTTTCTCTTGACAAAAGAGAAAAAGTAGAAGCTTCAGGTATTCACAGGTCAAATTTTGCCTTGACATGACTGTATACCGTGGTAAGTAGGTATCTGGTGTTCATCACAAGGTTGAAAATGAGATGTCAGAGGGCTCACAAAAAGGACCCAGTCCATAAGTTATTCTCTTCTGAAATTTCAGTGAATTGAAGAGGCTGCATGATGTGTTAAGTCAGGGTGAGGATTGGGCTATGACTTCCCATGAGTCATAAATCTTTGATAATTAATAAGTTTTACCTGTGGAGTACATTTGGACAAGCTAAAGGGAAATAACAGGAATAAACACAATCAGTTCTGAATTCTTATAAATGAGGACACGTGAAATGTGGCATTTGAACTACGCAGACCAATTTCTAGTTACAGTGAGATTGGTTTTGTGTGTCCAGTGAAGAACACATAAAACCCAATATAACAAATCTAGTTTGTCTTAAAGCTTTTGTTGCACTACACTTACTAAAGCCGTGCTACCCTTTCTTTTCAGCTGGACTTATTTAGGTTGTAAGTTCATTAAAGGCTCCATGTTACAAGGTGCTGAAAACCTCATAGAGAAGTCTTTACTTCCTTTGTTTCAGGGGAAACTGTGACTGTTCAACACCAGTCTGCTCCCTTCTGTGTGAACTGAACTTTCTGCTCAGATATGCCAGGTAGCAAATACAGGCATCAGTAGCTATCACTCATGTATTTATAGAAGCAAGGGAAATTTTGCTGCAACTGTGGGTCTTTTTAAGTGGAAAACCACACTAACTTACAGAAGTTCCAGTAGAAAACAGCATGCGGAACTGTGAGAAAGAATACAATATTAAATTGTCTGTTGTTTGTGAAATACAACATACAATTAACTGTTGTCACTGTGGTGTTGATGCTGCATTTGATGAGCAAAGCTTCTGAACTTGAACAATTTAATTTTACACTTAATTTCTTGAGCTAAAGAGATAGTTGTACAAATGAACTGTTTGCATTACATCTGAAGATGCATTATTGCACTGTGTTCATGCTCTTTGTGCATTTTGTAGAGCAATTTTAAGTACTTATGCATAGTGTTTTCCTGTGTAAATTAGATTAGTATACTGCTTGCAAAAATTCAGTCCAGTGCTGACTATAGTTGCACATTTTCAGATATTTTTAAAAAATCTATACTGCTCTGTGAAACTTTAAATTCTCGTTTGTAGCTGAGACATAGGTTCAGTAAGTAAAGGCTTTAAAAGATGCTTATTTTCACATGAAAAACACCTCAAGAGCTCTTATATCACAATAATTCAGTAGCTGCTGTAGTAAAGAATTATGTCTTACAGAAAAAACTCGGCACTGAGCTGGGATACCTAATCGGTCCCGTACTCTTGCAGGTGCGTTTTTCAATCCTTGATTTCAAGTGGAGCTTCTTCAAGGTTACAGCAAAAGAATCTTAGGAACATCTCATCTTGGCAGAACAAAAAGTGGTTAACAAAATGAGCATCGACAATTTGTTCCTGTCTTTTGCCAGGGAAAGATCCTCAGACAAGTCCTCTGAATATCTATTTTTAAAAATATGCTCTGTTTTTGTGGGGTCTGTACATAAGAATAGAGTCAGACAAGGAGGTTACTTTCTCACTTTACAGTCCAAATCCCACTCACAATTTAAAATACTCTACAGCTTCAGCTATGGTATTTTATATTTTTTTTTCAAAAGAATGTTTATAAAACTATTATTAAAAGTGTGGAAAAAATGTAAGTATGCATATATGTTTACAGCCATTCCTTTTTTTTTCCAACTTTTTTATGTTTTCACTTTAGGAGGTAGAAATATCCTTTCCCTCTTCTAATTTCAGAAATAAGAAGCATTGTGCCTAGGAGGGATACTATCAGTAGGAAAAAATTAGAGAAACAATCAGGACTCCATCACACTCCAAGAAGCGGCTGACCATGGAGCTCTGGCTTTTCAGCAAGTGTATCAGTCTGGAAAAAAATTGTCATTGTACTCTGGAAATGGTCATCTCAGACCACTACAAGTAACCATCTCTCAAACCTCTCCTGAAATACCACCTCTACCATCACATTAACTCCTAATGCAGTTAAAACTTCTACGACACAAATTGAGCCAGTGATAGAAGGAACTGAAAGCAGTGAGAAAACGTCAGTTTTTTTGTTCAGGTAACAGCCATAGCCCTTCTCCCCTGCCTTCTGGCTCAGGAGCTCAGGACCAGCTTTTCTCTATAAAGGCCCCTGCTCCTTCACCCTGTCACTCATGTGGCATTTTCAGTTGATATTTCCTTATGCATATTTGAAAAAGTCTGCAAAACTTTTTTCACTTTTTTGATATCCATTGATGAATCACTCCAGGAGTGCACTATACGCACGCTGTTATAAATTTCTCATTACTTATTACTTCATAATTCAGTTAGTTTGAATTAACTAATCAAGGAACAAAGCCAATGGGATTTCAGTAGGCAAAACCAAACACCAGTAAAGAGAGCTGGGGCCAAAGGGAAAGTAAATGTCAGGAACAGAAAAAAAGAAATAATCAAGTGCCTCAGACTAATATGTTTGTATATACCTATATGTATAATTTAGGTGTGATTGAAACATATATGCTGAAGTGAGAATCCAGTCATGAACAACTTATTAATTAGAAATCCATGTTCAGTCTGAAATGAGTAATAATTAATTGAGCTCTACCTCAGACCAAGATTAAGCTCAATACTGAGCTTGGTGTTTGTTGTTTTCCAGTCTGGTAAGGAATCATTGTCATCACTGCCATGGGAATCAATGTATGACATGTCTAGTTAAAATGAATAAAATAGTATGTCACCTGCTTTGCACTAAGGCTGCTGTCCCCACTGGATCAAGGTAGAGCAAATATTCCCTTTAAGGGGCAAGTATTCAGTCCCACCCAAGATATCTGCCAGAGGATGGAAATTTCACTCAAGCCTATTAACTATACAGGCAGTAACACAGATGTTTGCACATTGAGCAGGCTATTACTTGAGGGAGCGAGGGTGCTGGCACTCCAGTCTTCAGATTTTCCACATAGAAGGAAACACCACCTGGAGCAGGAAATGATCCAGGGACAAGCAACCAAAGAGAAAAGGGTGGGTGGAAAGGAAGCGGGAGGAGATCTATTGAAGGAAGAAATGTCTGTCATGTTCTTGCCAGCTGCTTTTTCTTTCTATTGAAATGCAGGTTTGTCTCTGTTCCTGCTCATGCTTGGGGGGGTGGGGTATGTGTGTGTGTAGGATCTTCAATCTGCTGCGTTTGCCCCACAGAAGGTGGGAGTCAGCCCATGAAGCTCAGCAGCTCCCAGAACCATATGGGAGGCTCGGGAGAGGACGTGCGAAAAGTATGTGGGGGCTCAACCTGAACAGGAGGTTGAGCAGTGGTATATCTATTGTAACACAGCAGCACGCATATCACGAGTCTTTATCCAATGTGCCAGAAGGCTTTTTCAGTCAGGATTACACCATCAAAGCATCTCAGTATCACTCAGTAGTGTTGATTTTGAAAAAAAAAAAAATTGTGAAAATAAAACATCTGCCAGAGTAGCACATATATTATTACAAAAAGAAAGAAAAAAACAACAACTTGCATTGCATGGAAATCTGGCCATGAAGTCAAAGTCTAATCCAAATCACTCGGGAGACCATCTTTGGAATAAGGCCATCTCAGAATTACTAGATAAAATGGATGCCGTTAGATTCTGCTGTAGCAATAATAAGGTTTGTGGCTGCAATAGCCATGTTGCCTTTAAGGATTTTTTTTTCCTCCACCAAAGCCTTTCTTTAATTATAAAACCTAAATAGCCATTGTGCCCAGTGACCAAAAGCTGTCTATTGTTTCCTGCCTCTTATACAGCTTAATGAGAGTTTCTAGGGTGGATATAGCCATATGTTTAGAGTTTATATGGCAATAAGAGTCTGATTTCCATCATAATGCCAAATGTAAATGAAGGCTGTGAAGGACCGCACAAAGGCTAGAGAAATAGCCTCAAGTCCAGGTCACTGTGTTCCCCATTACAGGAGGGTAAGCCTCCCAGCCTGCAGAGAAACCCCTGCCGGCTGTGGGGAGCCCTAGCAGGGGACTCCACGCCAGAGCCCTACACTGAAGTAGAGCTGGTGTGAGAGCACAACCCAGCCCAAAGCTTGAAAAAATGAACAAACGAACTAAGGCCATACATTTCCCACGCTGGTTTGGCAGAGTTTACGTGGTGTGTAACGAGTACGATGGCATGGCGTAGCGCTAACTGTGGTTTTACCACATGTACTAAGAGCAGGCTGTGCTTGAAAAGCCAAATGCAAGCCCCCATTGTAGAGCACGTGGAAGATGAGTGATGATCACTCTAGAGATGCACTTACTTTTAACTGATATCCCTGTATATTTTCTGCTATTTTAGCCTTTTCAGTCAATAACTTTCTCTCTCTCATGCCTCTGCCACACTTTGTCTGTCTCCATCTTTTCATTCTCAGATGTTAATCCGTGCAGCACCTACTCCACTCCCTTTGATTTGTGTTGTCTTACCAGTGAGCAGGAAAAGCAATTGGGATGAAGTTGAATGATTTCTTAGGGCTAAAAAAATTAATGAGAAAGGCTCTCATCAAGACATAGTATGTAAAGTAACTATAAATATTATTTCTACTGCTCCAAGCCTGGTCTTGGTCACTATATGTCTGTGTTTCTCCAGCCGTGAATTCTTCTCCTGTACAAAGGCAAAGCCACTCTACAGGATGTGAGGAGTTAGACAGACTCATCTGAGAAGGATTGATGTCACTCAATTCCTTTTCAAAAGTTAGAGCACCCTGTTCTGGAATTTCCTGGAGTTCTGCACATGTGAACATGATCTAAAGCTCATCAAAGTAGATCTGAATTCCCTGGTTTAATGCATTTCAGATCAAGCTGACAAATACACAGCAGGATATCACTGGATTTGATAATAGATGCGCAAATTGAAAGGCTGAACTTTGCCTACATACACACTTGAAAGCGCATCACCAAAAAGAATTTGTTCACAGTGAAGAGACATCCAGTAGATTCACAGGTAGGAACCTGGGGACTTGCTTTGTGTGATGAACAAACACCAGGTATGTGGTCAGGTGTTTCTGAGACCTGTGCTGCCTTTTAGGGGTGTTTGAGAACCAGGACAGCTTGAGTGTCCTGCATTCTGCTGCGCTGCCCAAGCTGTCACTGGTGTGGTCTGGTTGTAGCCTGTGCTAGGAAATAAAATATGCAGGAATACTGTCTGCTTCAAGACCTGCCAGAAGTTTGTTGCTATACCATCTGGGCTGTTTTTATTTATCCAGCTGTGATTTCTTTGGGTTTTGCATTTTTAATTAAGACAGTTTTGAAAGAGGGGCAACTTTTGTTAACCTCTTCAGTGCTGCATCATGTAGGTGAGGCAAAATACAACGCAACCACAAAGGCTCTCAAATTCAAGGTACTATCTCTTGAACTATTTGTACTTCCAGGAAGTTATCATGAGTTATTATCCCATGGGCTGAGATGAATTCCAAAAACAAGTAAGGGCTTTTTTCCAGGGGGAAGAAGACATATATAGGTGTTGAGAGAAGGGCTGCAGAAATCAAACCTCATGCATCCTATTTTTAAGTTACTACCTCCAGTTTTTCCTATCTGTATCTATCCTTTTTTCCTCCTCTCTTTTTTCAGGTTTAGGACCACGTTATAAGGAGTTCGACTTAACAAGTAAGCACACAATTGTGCATGTGCCACCAGATTTTTCTAAATATTCACTGCTACCTTAAAAACACTATGAACAGAGATTTGGAAATTACACCCATTAGGGAGGCAACAGTGGGCTAGTACGTGTCAGTGACACCCTGCTGTCATCAGTTACAGCAGACAAAGACAGTGGTTTGGGCAATCCCTGTGCATGGGCTTAACTTGATGAGAAGATGACTCCAAATGGGCTTAAAATTTAAGCATAGGAGTGCCTGTATGAATAAAACCTATTGCCTCTATCATTTGCATTGTGGGATTTTATAAAGATACTGGCTGAATTTTTCCTTTTCGTAACTTAAAGGCAGAAAATATAACTTTTTGTTACTATTTTTCTGCAGTGCAGCTTTTGTGTTGGTTTCAAGCTTTTCTTTCAACAGACCGAAATGAGCAGCACAATTCAGTTTCTTCTAGTACCTCACACAGTCCCACCTGCTCTTCAACTGCCTATCCAGAAGTCTTCTATGCGTCTTGAGTGATATCTGCTAGTACCACGTGGATGTCTCAGACATCAAGGGCATATCAAATAGGACTACATAGGTACATTTAGGAACAGAATTATTCCTAATCAAGGGAAACACATAACTTTGCTTCCCTTTTTAAGCCAGAGCACCCTCAGACAAGAGGGGCATGCCAGGAACTAAAATGACAGTCCATTACTCCAATTTTCTACACACATCTATAAAAATATAATAATTAAACCAGCAAAGTATCAATCTTCATCCATAAAACCAGTAAAATTCAACAGGAATCTCATGCCCCATTAAGATTATCATCCACGTCAATCTGGAAGCTAAATCAAATATTGCAAGCAATGCTAAGCCCTGTGGCAAACTGGAAACATAAACATCTTAAGAATAAAACATATATTAGTCGGCAATTACTCATTAAAATATAAATCCTTGCCTCTGTTGAACTTACTTTTGTAGTCCCTTTCTGGTTGGGCGAACTGTCTACAGGGCACATCAGTTTCCAGAGTCCAACTCTTGTAGAAATTCTTGCCCCTGGCTGAGTATGTAACACAGGGAATTGCAGATCATAGTCATACACATGGTATTTGAAGTATTGGCACCCGTATGGTGCTCAGAGCTGTGTCATTTGGCCTTCAGCTTTCCAAATGGGCCCTCCACCATTCTGCAACTGCTGAAAGCACGACTGGATCTTCTTTTCACAGCTCCATGCTTTTTGCTGTAAGTCATGCCAGGAAAAAAGTTGATGCTCACACTGATGATCATTTCACTTCCATCCTGCCCAGCAGTGCTCTTCACAGCACCCTGCTGCCATCAGGAATAATGTTCATGAGCCAGCCCAAGGGAAAACGTTAGCCCAGCAGAAGAAGTAAGTCATATCCATTGCAGTTAACACATCTGCAAATACATGTTTGGAGAAAGGCCTGGGGAATATAGATGCAATCTGCTCATTTTAGGTACCTAATCTAAGCTAAATTCCAGGCATTTTCTGAAATAGCTCTAAAATAAGAGCTTGAGTTCCTGATGGAGCGAGAGAAGGGCTTTTGAAGGTTTCCAAAAAGAAATCTTACCAGCATAAATTTTAGATAGGATCTATAAATATTCCTTCAAAATTCAGATTAAGATTAATTGAGAAGTTGGAAATGGAGGTAAGGTAGAGATCTAAGAACGTCAACATTTCCAGGTAACTACTTGAATTGCCTAAAGTTATATTAAAAATCAGCCATAAATTGTAATGAAGTGTGGCCTCAGACATCCAACCCAGCCAATGAGAACTATGACAGCAGAACACTTTGAGGTCCTGGAGCAATGTGATTTTAATTCTGTCTTTGCATACCCTTGCAAAGCATGGAGTTAAGTGCCTGGATTCTCAAGAAAGGAACTCTGATAGAGAATTAGCAATGATTTCTTCACTCTCTCTGTTGTGAGTGATCACCTGACTCACCAGGAACTATTTTTTAATATACCTGAGGTTTTACAGCCTTTATAACTCACAGTAGACACCAGGGCTTGAAAGAACAGTCCTTTAGCAAGACAGGGAAAAATCTTATTTACTAGCAATTCTTTCTTTTTGTTCATCTTAATATTAACTTGAATGTAGGTTTAAATCATTCTATTGTTAACTGTGAATAACATGGTTAGTCTGAAAAGTGACAACAAGTTTATTTGGATGCATGACTGTACAATCCAAAATTCAGGAATTAATTTTCACAGTGTTTAAAATATTCTGAAATGTTTTGCAGTAAATTTATTCTACCACATCTAATAAGGTTTTTTTTCTGCACTATCATTACATTTCTTCAAAGCATTTCCAATAAGAACACTCCAAATTATGTCCCCTCAGCTAGTTCATCTGTTCAGTCAATAACCAAGATTTTATTGCTTTTATGAATTAAGCCCACTTTACATCCAATCATTTTGCAAACATCTGTAGCCAAATCAGTCTAGGGAGCTTTTGAAAAATCAATCAGTAGGGAACAGCTTTCACTTTTTTTTTTTTTAAATTTTAATAAAGTATTTACACATGTTTGCTCCACATGAAATAGGAAAAGCACTAAGCTTGCTTGTCATATTTGAATGTTCCAGTGAGGCTCACCTCACATGTATAAGTTTTTCTTGTTTAAAAAGGAGAGATATGACAATGGCACTAGAATGATAAGCTGCTGATAATTTACGTTCTAGCAATAAGCATCTGAATCAGAGGTATTATAACAGCTCAGCCCAGTAACAGATCATAATGTTATTTCCAAAGTGTGTAGCAAGGCTAAGGTATTTTCATTGTCTTTCTTCTACTACCGTTTGTAGATTAGGAAGCTGGAAAGAAAGAAAAGAAAAGGTTTTGAAATAACATAAAGGATCTGATGTTGGAGAGTATTGAAGCTTTTTTATCTATTTTTTCATTTGAAAAATGCTCATTCATAAAATTCAAACTTTTCCAAAGGATGTGAGAACTACTGTTGACAGGAATAAAATTGCTGTTTAAAATGAGAAAAAATCTTACCACAGATTAACCCAAAGATTAAGTTATTCACCTTTGATTTTTCAAAAAAAGAAAAAAAAAGCAGCACTTTCATTCAACCTAAGGACCTAACCCCATCTCTCAGTTCCTAGATACCATCTAAAATGCTGGAATATTCCCAGGCGAAATGGGGGATTTTTCACTTTGCAAGTGAAATATTATTTCAGATTACAGAATGAGAAAATTGTCTAGATTTTGGAAATTATTTTGATATGGAAAAGTACTTTTTCTTGCCCAGAGATCCTTAGAATCAAGAGACTTAGATCCAACTTGGAGTTTGATGATTCCTGAGCCAAGTTGATTTCAGTGTGTCATTCTATAAAACAGAGATAATTTCCTTCATTCTACATCTTATTTTCTCTAACTGAGCTGGAAATAGTTTGGGCTGATTTGCTATATTTTTTTTACAATGCAGTACAAATTAATAACAGTAAGTTGCGCCCATCTGGTGTTTCCTCTAGTTGACATGGGAGTGAAGAGGGACATATTTCTGTCTGAATAACCTTGGAGGAAAAGCATATCAATTATGAAGAACCAGAGCAAACTCTGAAAAACTGAAGCAAAGCCCTGGAGTGGTGACTTTTAAAAGTTTACCAGTTTTAGCAAAGTTAATTATATTCACCTAAGATAATTATCTCAATGGCCAGGATAGTTCCTGATGTCAGTATTGCTCAGTTAGTGAATTGACTAATGGGGATTGTCATGGGGTTGAAGTTGTGGCAACCAGGTTCTTAGAGGTTCTTAGTTGTCTTAAAGAAATGACAAATTCTTGTGTTTTTACTATCCACATGCATGTTCCTTGAAAATGTGAAGATGAGTCCTTTGATGTAACTCATTTATGACTTGAGAAAATTTGCACAGAAAATACCTAAGTTTACATTTGTAAACTTAGTAAAGAGCAGGTCAAATGTTTCACCTTGTTGTGAATGTTAATTCTGTTATCAGGACAATTCAGTTGGAAACTTGATATAACCTTCGTACTTCGTAGAGATACTTACAACCATGTGAAATAAAGCAGAATGTTAATTCTTCTTCTGGGTTTTTTTGGTTGCTTTTACTCAGGAGAGGGTGGGAAAGCTGACACTGCAGCAGTGGTGGGTTTCTGCTTCCTAGCAGTGTAACTTGTTGATACAGAACTGCTCTAGCCCAGTCCTTTATACCACTTCTAGTCCTTTGGGGAAAAAACGCTTGTGGGGGCAACAAAAATCCTCTCTTGAAATTCAAGCCCCGCTTGGCACCAGCCGGCATGTGCAGGGATGGTCTGAAGTTACATCATCTCAGAGAAACTGCCAGGAATTGTGTTCTGGAGCCATCAGGAGGGAATGGCCATGCAGGCTGCATCTACTGGTGGGGAAAATGCCCCTTTTCTGTGGGACAGAACCGTAGCTCTTCCACTTCTCATCTCTCCTCACCACCTCAGGATGCTGCCACATGGGACCACCACCTGTGGGACTTGATCAGAGCCACTTGGCTCCTGCCCTTCACATCGCAGGAAGGTCTAGTAAAATGAAACAGCTTGACTCCACTCAGTCTTTTCATTTTACTTGTGTCTTCCTTACTGTGCTTGGCTGCTTTTCCTACATGCTTGTGCTTTTATTCTCTTAACTTACTCTTTTGCTCTGTGATCCGTGGGAATAACCTTGCTGTGCAATTAACATGGGTACCCAATCTATTTGAATGCATTTGACATGTTAACTGATTTAAAAAAGGTTCTTACAGGTGCTTAATATACTTTGCTGGCATTTTATTTGGGAAGGTCATTTGAATATTTTCTCAGAACTGTCGAATTTTTTACTGATGTCATAATTAATTGTGTTATTTCTGATGTTTGCTTTTCTGGGCATCATTTCATGTTATTTAAAAAACCCACCACAAACCCAACACAAAAACAAACAACAAAACCCCCAAATTAAAATATGATAAAACAAATGAGTTGATTTGTTTCGTGCTTGCTTTTTTTCCTTAGCTTTTTTTCCCCAATTCATTAAAAATAAAAAAGAAGAAAATGAATAAAAGAGGTAACTAATATATTTTTCTTTCAAAAGGAATTTTCAGATTATTGTTTATTGTTTCTCTAGAACTGGAGATTATTTATTTGCAACTGGTATATTCACAGCTTCTATAAGCTTCGCCTGAGATAAAGGATATGAGCTTTTTAAAACAAAATGCTTGGGGCTAAATTCAGTAAACCTACTGTATTTACATGGCATGGATGCTGGAGGCCCTACAAGCTTCAGTGCCCAGGCTCAGGTGACTCAGGTTACTGACCTGGGAAAGCACATACCGTGTCTCACAGACACAGCAAGTGCCAGTGATGAATGATTTGGGGAGATGCAAAATTTATAGCATTTCTGCTGGTACCTTTGAAGGTTTCTGTCCCTAAATAGGGTAAACACAAATGGTTGATTTAGCATTCACCACAACTGAAGGAAGAGAAAAATCTCAGTGGGGAGGCTGTAGGTAGCAAAGAAAGAAACCTCCTGAAGCAGATCAGCTGTTGATTTAGTAGAAGTATTTTATGTTGGCAGAAGATCTGTCTAGGAGGCTCCTGCTCAGCTTTATCCCATCCTTTCCCTGAATTCTCATCCCACTTCCTTCTCTTTCTCTTTTCTTTCCCAGCTCTTCCTCATTGACCCCCAGCTGTGGCGAATCACGTTGGAATCTGCTTTAACAGAAGCAGTGAAGAACTCCAGCAGAGACAAAATCAAACCTCCAAAGTGAGAAATACCCTCCCGTGTCCCCCTTAAGCAGTTCTACACCCTGAAATTCCTGCAAACATAAGACAATAACTCAGAGGACAAATATCTTTGTAGCCTTGTGACCAGGAGCTTTGTCATACTACTTTTGTTCTTTACCCAGTAACTGCGTAACCCAAGTCCAAAATGCTTGAGCTTGAGCCTACCCCGGGATCTGTATGCGAAAGCCAGCACCGTGAGTATTCAAAGGTGGTGCCTCCTGATACAGCCTGATGCTTCTTTAAAGTCTGTCTCATAAACTAAGGGGCAATATAGCCACCTTGAACAGAGGTCACCTGAAAAACCACATACACTGGTCTGCTGTCACCTGGCACTGCCTTCCAGGGCAGCTTTCTGACAGACGTGGTGTTCAGAGCTTGGCCACAGGGACTGCCTGCGGTTTATTTAGGTCTCATCTCTGTGTCTAGTTTAAGCGAGCTGAACAATCTGGGATGATACCTGCACTTAGTTCAGTGTTAATAGTTGGTACTTTGCTACTGTAATTTAATAGCTCCTAGATCTGGCAGTTTACAGGGACACCACTACCCAAGATAAGAGCCGCTGCAAACTTCTACATTTGTTTTATGCTGCCTCGCAGATCGTGCAGCCAGGCTCATGCTCACGGCTTCCCTCAGCAGCCTATACTTGGCAGGTTTCAGCTTTTGCTGATCCAGGTTTAGGTAATACCTAATGAGCAAGGTTCAGCCTTTTTTGATCCACATCTTCTTCTCTCATAGCAATTCATTTTGCCCTCCCAGTTGTGTTTTAATAGCCTCTAAAACTTCTACATCTAGCACAGTCAGCAAAAACAGCGTTGGGATTCAGAATCTCACAAACTGTCAAAAATGAAACCAACTGTTCATTAACATTTTTAACAGCAAAGAAAAGATCTGGGGATCTACACCGTTAGTTTTCCCATTAAACTGATAGCATAAGAAGCATAACTATCATCTATGCATTTCTACTCTTAACTTTGGCCAGTAAGGTAAGAAAATGCATTTTTTTAATGACTAATAATCATTACAAGGTGCTAATTGCCAGATTGGAAAACACTTCAAACCTACCTAATTTCATTGTTTACAGTATTAACTACTAAAGCAAAGAGAATTGTTTGTGACATCCCCTGGACAAAGACCAGAATGTAGATTTGCATTAATGCTCCAGTAAACAAATGATCATCAAGGAAAGAATAAAACGCAGAGGTGGTTTGCATTCTTCCTCTGTATTCCCCTCCTCGCTTCCAGTTTTGCTTCTCCTGTCATTACAAGTATCTCAGCTGCATTTTCAAATGTTTGATTATCATGTAAGCATACTCTATAAAATGGTACATAACAGCATCATAACCCATATGTTCCCTACCATGACAGAACAAAAAGCATTTCTTCTGTTTAGTTGCAGAAACTAAATAGGAACCGTTCATTCAAATCTTCAACTTCCCCAAAATGAAACACAGAAAGTAGGTGTGAGCTACAATGCTTTATGCAATCCAATGCAAATGTATGCAAATTTCTTCATATTAGAATCATTGTCTAGTTGTCATCCTCACATGGGGCACATCAAAGCCATATGACCTGATTTTGCACCTGCTGTTTAATTAAATTTACAAGGCAGACACTCTCTCTACTCCCGGTGATATACAAATCCATTTTTACTACCGCAGCTTCTAATTTACAAGGTAGTCGACTGCTGTGTTTCACCATCAATAGCTGCCCAACTGCTCTTTGTTAAAGCGGAGATTAAAAACTGAAAACTGGCCACCATTTGAGTATATGAATTAAAAGAAATATTAAACGTGATTTCCCTCTTCACCTTTTTAAGAAAATGGGGCAAAAGGGAAACTACACTAAGAACACTTCATACTAATCATAACTGCCTTGATTTTTTCATTCCCCTGCTGTGAAAAGGCCGAGACACAGCACTTTTGTCAAGTTATCAATAGTTTTTTTCTGTTTTGTGGGAGCCATATGTTGAAATGTAGCAATGCACCAGCACTAGTAGCAATGATATTAACAAAGCTGTCTCTTTTCCTGGATGATCATGCACAGTTTTCAGTATTTATGCCATTGAATTCAAGTCTTGCTTGGAAATGATTGTGCTGATCTTGATTTGTTTTTTCACCAAAAAAACCCCAAACCTGTTACTTTTTATTCCTTCCAGCGTGCAGCCAGTAAGGCTGCAAAAAGTCAGTAAGTCAGAATGCTCAGTACTATGAAATTGTTCTCCCTCCGTTAGATCACCTTATTGTCTGGCATGAATAGCTCCATTATTACCAAAGCATTATTAGTCATAGTACATAGGTTCACAGACCGCACAAATTATAAGTTACCAAAACACACTAATTAATATTTATTTCACATACAGAATCATATAGTGCTGGTTGGAGTGCTATTCCATAGAGGCTGGAAGGGACCTTTAAAGATCCTCTAGTCCACCCCCTGGGCCACGGGCAGAGACATTTTTCAAAGCCCCATCCAGCCTGGCTTTGAACACTTCCAGGGATGGGCCATCCACAGCTTTTCTGGGCAACCTGTTCCAGTGCCTCACCACCCTCAGAGTTAAAAAATTTCTTCTTTATATCCAGTCTAAATATACCTTTTTTTATCTTAAATCTGTTGCCCCTTTTTCTGTCACTAAAGGCCTTATAAGCCCTCATTTTAGTATTGAAAGGCTGCAATAAGGTCTCCCCAGAGCATTTTCTTCTTCTAGGGTAAGCAAGTATACTTGAGTTTAATTATTAAAAACTATTAAAATGAAATTTAACTGAGAGTGATTGCTAGCAACACATCAGAGAACAGGGGAAGAAAATTACCTGGTGCTCATTTCCTTTTGTAGACAGAAGGAGGAAAAGCAGCAATAATAATACCCTACGCTGCAGCCATGAGACATTTTCAGTGAGTTACCTTCAACTAAAATAGTGAAATTATTTCATTCTCACCTTGTTTATACTTAATTTAATGCCACATTCTGCAGTTAGCTCCAAGGATGGATGGGACATGTGAGAGAACAGGGGAACAGAATTTCATGTGAGAAGCGATGGTGTTTATTATAAAATGCAAGAGCAAAGAGACATTTTTTGGGCTGTCTATGGGTGGCAGCACGCGTTCATGCAACGATGGCTACATTTGATAGAAAAGTTAGAATCAGTACATACAAGTAAATTAAAAGCTTTTTTTCCTTTCCCCCATGAATTTTTTTCTTGATCTACATGGGGCAAATCACTGAGATTCAGCAATGCAAAAGCTAAGCATTGCAGAGCTGAGAGGACAAAAGCTATGAAAATATGTGCCTAATAGCCTACCCATCTCACAGTCTCCTGCCACTGTTATCATGCGGAGCAACTCATCCTAAATTCCCGGAATGCTTCCCCCGGACCCGTTTGCTGTGGCTGCTGCACCTCACTGGGAATGGCAGCAGCAAGTCCTGGAGATATTGGAAGCAATTCAGGTGATCTGAGGCCAGGACAGAACTGGTGCTCTGCCTCACGCTCGCGGGCAGGCATAGGGACATATGGAAATGCGGCATGGGGGTGCAGGTGGCTGCCCCTCGAGTTGTTGCGAAGCAGATGGGATTTGTCTGTGTCACCTCTGGATGCTCCCCAGGAAGATCTGATTCTCAGAAGGTAACTGTCTCAGCGCTCAGTTCTGCATTTCTGAGGAGTGCCTCATGCTTTTACATCAGCTTCGGCCCCTATATCATTTTCTTCCTGGATTATTCCATATGTACCCCTTCTGAAGTTACTTGCCAGAGTTTTCCTTAGCCTCCGCTGGTTCTACATCAATGCCTTGAGTCCTTTAGGAAAAATTAATTCAGATCAAATGTCATTAACACTTCTGGGTTTTTCCACGATATAAGGGTACAAGATTTGTATTGCCAGCACAGCTTTTTACTCCTTAGCTTTTCCTTGTTTCCCCCTGGGAGAATTTATGTGATTGTTAGCTGCTCTTTGTGGGGAGGGAATGGCTTCAGGTGTGGCACAGAAGGAGCTGCCACAAATTCAACAGTGACAAAGCATTCAGCAAGGCAAGCTTTTCAAATAACCCCAGAAGGACAGGAAAAAAAGCCACCCAAAGAAAACCAAAACAGACATTAAAAGACCACAATTGACTCATATTTAGGCAAGTTTGGACACAACTAGAAGACCCAGAGGGAGCTAACAGCAGAATTTTGCCCAGTGTTCTCACACTATATAAACGGACATATGCAGTGGTCCTTTGTCTACCTTGGATATTTTAAAATATACATTTTACACAAAGAGCAATATTTAAGACTTAACTCTTAAATAATAAAAAAAACCCCAAGCCAGTTTCAGCATAGCCCACTTTAGGCTGCCATAATACCTTAATTTTCCTGTTGATTCAAATTTTAATGAGGAAACTATTATTGCAGTATCTTCATTGTTTAATTAAAATTATAATTAGATATTAAAATGCTAGAGCACAAAAGTAAGTTCTTGCTGAAGGGTATCCTCGGGAAAATAAAGGCTTACAAGGGTTGTTATGGCTTTGAGAAATTAGATGTGGTCACCAAATTACGTCTCATATTTTTTCAATAATAATTACCTCACTAAGAACATACTGGGCTCCATAAAGGATTACTGGATTATATTTAGTAGCCTGTATAATGAAAAAGGTCATTCTTGATGATCAGTGTCGAACTTTAGGCCTTAAACTCTATAAATCAAGCAAATCAATGGTAAAATGCAATTACACTTAGCATTTGCATAGTGTTAAAAAATACAGACCACAGAACTAATAAACCTTCAGGGTCCCCATTCTAATTCATTTCCAGCTCCACTCCAGCATCAACAGCATTCAATATTTCATCATTATATATTATCTAGTATTTCAGAGGCAAATAGATACTAAGGTATGAAGATACAATAACCTCTTCGAGGAAGATCATACAATAAATTAGAAACTATAGATACAAAAACATATATGTAAGTGGAATTATTGATACAGATGAGAAAAATTTTTCAATTGTATTTGGGAATCAGCAAGCAGGACAACAGAAAGAGCAACTCACAGATCTGGTCCAGAGGAGGGAGGATTGGATCTTAGCAAGGGAGCTGTGAAGACAGAGGATAAGGGAGGTGCGCAGGAGAGGAGGGATGCAGATTTGAGACCAAGATGTGCAGTGGCTTACAGGTAGCCAAGCACCATAGCTAGTGTTGTGATTGTAATGGAGTATTCACTGCTGGGGGTAAGAGCATGAACCACGATTCTTCTCACGCTCCTGGCACCTTTGCTGTGTCTTGTGATCAGCCAAACCAGGAGCTTGGTGGTGGGAGGCAGGGGAGGAGCTGCACACACGGACCCAACAGTGGAGATGCAGCCATGGCATGCACATACATGGTGCCGTGTATTTATTGGTGGGATGCCTGTTCTGTGAGGGCAGCCACATCATGAATGGCTGGGTAGAAAGGCCCACCAGGCAGAGGGAAGAGAGAGCCTGCGAAGGGAACAATGAACAGAGCAGGAAGTGGAGATAAGAATTGTTTGCTGCACTGGAGAAGACGTAAATAGTTCAGAGGAGTCCCAGGGCAGGATGCAGCTGCCCAAAGGGAAGCATTTATTTCACTTTAGGTTCTGTGAGATATTCGGTCCAGCCTCCAGACTGTGCTCTAAAGGTTACCCACAAAGCCTGTGTCATTTCTGTAGGTGTCTCTGAAACCCTTGTAGGCTTCAGGTGACAGTAGGTTCCTATATTTATCTGACAGATGTACTCCTCTGGTCGTGTTCACTAAATGCTCAACCCAGCTGCTTGATCCTCGTTCTCTCTGAGGTATATGAGGTTATCTGCAGAGTTAGGGGACCCAGGAGCCCCAGGAGACCTGTGTTCTTCTGGAATAGCAGCTGGAGGATGAGCAGGATACTCTGGCACATCTTGGGCAAAATGTGAGATACCAGCTTGTGTGCAGCTGAAGAGACTCCTAAACATCCATAGATAGTAAGAGGAGATACCAGTATGTAGACATCTACATTTGGGTACATTAGTCTTGAACTCAATCTCAAGGCAAAAACCTACTGAAATGGATGGGCTCCACTTGCATAAACATAGACATATAGTGTCATCTGAGAGGCCTTAGCATGTCTTCTCCTCCAGCTGCTCCAGAGGACAATGATGTCCTACTGGTCCAGTGCCATATTACCAGGTCTCAGGGCACCTAGAATGGCATTAGACTTTCATGCCCATGTGGCTCAGTCTCAGACAAACACATGCATATGTTTTCAGGCAACCGAAGAAACAGACTGGGGAGAAATCAAACTTCTGGGGCAGGATGCAAACCCAAACATAGCATGGACACAGAGAAAGCAACTGTCACTGGAGACTTGCTACTAAGGAGTATGTGGTCCTGTTCAGAAAACACAAAAATCAAAGGTAATAATGCCTGAAAAAAATCAGAAGATTGGATTCAGTCACCCACAAAAAATCCTTCTACCTCATGGTCCTAGAATAGGAAGTAGGGACCAATTTGTTTGGTTATTACCAAGGAGAGGAAAGACTGGAAATTTTCTGTCACATGTAGATTCCAGTAAGGGAAGTCACAGGCTCTTTGCTACACTCGCACCAGTGAGGGAACAGGGCTTACAGGTGAGACTTCTTGCCCATATTCAAGTCACTACACTGCTCCGTATTGTAGTGCTTCTTGATAAGGCTCAACTTTGGCCATTATTAGTGATGGAAGCGTTTTTATGAATTTACATTTTTAAAAGTTTGCCATTTTTCTCCAGGTGATTTCTGACTATTGTAATTGTCTGTCTTCTTAAAATTAGAACAATAGGCATTATTCTATGCAAAGAATGAAAAATGGCAATGAAAGACAACTTACAAGCAGAAACAGTATATGGGCCATTTGGCATTTTTCTTTTGTGTAAAGATATGCAAATTTAGAAAAGGCAGAGTCAGAAAAGCAGACTTTTTTAATATCCTTCCCAAAAGCTGATTTCTTTAGGGCTCTTGTACATTATCAATGTTTTGATTGCTGGTGCCTGTGCTCATTGTGTAATGAAATGTCTTACCCATGCAGCTCCATAAATGTAAAAGTCCAGTAAATTGAGTCCAGTATTTTTTCAGCTTTACATCAGCAGGGGGGATGTTGCACATATTTTAATTTAAACTGGGCTACAGGACAAGAGATAAGCTTTACTGTGCGGCAAACATCAGTAACAGGATTGACATAAAAGACAAATTTTAATTGCAAAAATATACCAACAATGTCATATAAAGACATCACTACAGTTCATATGTGGGTGTACTGAATAGTGAATATGTGTTGAATTTGTCAGATTGTTTGAGGGGAAAAACAAACAAACAAACAAAAAGGTTAGAACTTTTATATTGATCCTTTCAAAACAATTGGCTGATTTTTCTCACTCTCGTTTTTCAGATGTGCTTACATGTGATTTTGAAAATAAATGTCTGTTCCTTACAAATTCTTCCTTTTGTCCCTCTGAAATATGCAAAACACTTCATTTCAGATAGAACAAGCTGTTTCACTTGAAGGAAGAGAACACTGGAAGGAAAAGGCTTGTATTAGCAGGGAGAACAAATGTTGATGTTATAACCTGGACCAACACATTTGCATTGTGTTTTAGTTTGATTACCCACATTGTCTTCTCATTAGCACTAGCAGCATCTGAATAGCTGAACTGCAATCTCTTCATCTATCGGTCATGAAAATCACTCTGACTGGGGTGAGCTGCAATCAGAGCGCAAGCAATCACAGTGTGACCGGGGGCGGGGGGAGAAAGGAGATAGCCACATTGCTTCCTTGCAATACTTTGGGTTAAAAGGCTGCAGGTGGACAGCTGAGGCCACTGCTGACCGTGACTTTGTCCTGACCGCTGCACACAGTGTCAAGTTCACCCTTGCAGGGAAGATTACTCCTGCCTCAAAGTAGGAATAATCTACCTTGAGACATTCCCAAAGTATCTCACTTATTTTCTAATTACACCTTTACTGTTAAAAACTAACCCACTTCTCTTTGCTTTGGCGCGCTACTTGAGGAACACAATGATTACTGATGTGAGTTTCTTGAGGTACAAATCATCAGTGGGTGGAAAAAGACTGCCCTCTGACAAGCAATGCCCAGGAGCTGAAATGAAGCTAGAAAAACTCATGGGTCAAGACAAGAAACATTACTGAAGGGTCAAGGTAACATTAAGAGGAGCAGAAACAGGTTCGCCTTTACATCTTCACTCAACTCGGTAGCAACAGAAAGGGTGCTTTTTTGAAGGCATCAATATAGGTACCCTCCATATCTGCCACCCTAAAATCTCTAGAAAGGAAAGTAAATTCTTTGAGGGTGAGACTGTTGCCTAACCAGTTATTTCCAGCAGGACACATACATGGTACTTTGTGAGGAAAGTAACAGAGGTTGGAAAATATTTAAGGCATTAGGTCTGAATCTTCCAGCTCTTTCTTACACAAACCAAACTGCCTAATAAATATAGTTTATTTGCTCTTAATATTTAACAGACTTTAGATTTCACACTGTCATTGTTTTGGCTTTTATTAAAGAAATCAGAATGACTTGATCTTTATCTTCCAGTAGAAGAATTTAAACATTCAGTAGTTGCAAATGTCCAGAAGTTCCCTCTGTCTGTCAAAGCGTCTGAATATATACAAAGCTGTGTTGAAAAAAAGACTCTTCACATAGTGTCCAGTATGTTGTGACTCCATTTAGGTTAGAAATTTTCTCATGGCTATTCGAAAAATGTCTTCATATGTTTATCTGTGAAAGTATGCCTGAAAATGACAAAGTTATTTTAATATTATATTAAGGTTCACCTCATGCTGAGGGTTTCCACAGTGGTTTACAAGCCACCTATCCCAAACGCAAAGTGAAGTTTCCAGTCTGTCTCAGTTCAATCTCTTAATTTTTCTTGCAGTTGAATATGTGTGGTCTTTTATGCAAATAGATGTCTATCTTGACTATTTTGTACATTTGCCCTTGCAAATGGGCATATTTGAGTTTCAATATGGTAATTTCTTTCTAAAGAAAATATGGTATAGGAAGATAATAGAATGGAATAATGTGCCTTTTCCATTTCTAACTTCTAGGATTCTATACATGTGCAAATTAGACATCACTTGAGGAGAAACACTTGCAATACTTTAATTTATTTGATGGAGTAAAACACAAGAATCGTGCCTAGAAAAGTGAAATGCTCTCTCCATCAGTGCAAGTTTTTAAGAGATTATTATCCCCACTGGTCCCATAAATAAATAAATAATAATAATTCATATTGTTTCTTGGGCTCCAAAAGTACTTGGCATCATACAACTCACATAAATGAAGACAGTCCTTGACACATAGAATAATTATCCTCCAATTACATACTCTGAATCCAGTCTCTGTGTTACTATGCTTGCTTGAAGGAGCTAAGGGCTCTGTTGATACAGCCACTAGTACCTTTCTTTTCCCCCTTTTCCCCCATTTGCCTAGTCTTTTCCACTGTTAAACCCTGCCCTGGTGAAGCTTTCAGCTGATTCCACTACAACTGCACCAGTGTTTTCCTGTGTACTGGTCCCTACATACCAGCTATCATTCTAGAGCTGGTCTACAAAGCCACTGACCTCTCTTCAGTTAAATTGAGAACCTCTTGTGAAGAGCCTGCAACTCATTTATGAAGCTCTACTAAAAAGAAGAGTTATTAAACAAAATAAAAGTTAAATAAATAAATGAACCAAAACAATGGTGATTTTGGTTTCGTAACAGTAAAGGCAGTCCTCCTGGATAAGCATGTGCTTTTTGGAGTCACCATTCAAGACAAAGGCTTGCATGATATGAAACGCAAATATCACAGAAATGAGATGCAAGTTATTAGAGGAGATGGTTTCAAATACTCTAGCAAAGGACATTGAATAAAATAGGTAGAATGGGTTTTTCTTCCTTGAGCCAGGAAGGGATATAAAGCTCGGACCCCTCACACACTGCAGGCAAGATGAAAGGGATAAAATAAAGTTTTATGCCAGAATATCTCTATTCCATCTGAAATGCAACGTTAAGCTACTCTGAAGTAACACAAATGAAACGAGTCTTTTCCTATACAAAGTCCCAGAACCTATTTAATCTAAATCTTCATACGTAACTCTCATGCTCTTTTTTCAGTCCTGCATTTGCTTCTTGTGAATTCCCTGTACAGCTCCATAGTTTATTCACCTATTCAGCTGCAGTCAAGTAGCACATCGTGACATTATACAGTCATTCTACTAAAAGAAAAAGAGTCTTTTAGCAACAAAACCTAATAAGATTTGTCCCAAAGACACACATTTTCTTAACTTCTAAGCAAGTAACAGAGTGTCCGGGGGCACCCTCTTCTGCCCTTCACCAGGCAGTCTCTAAAAACTGCTATTCTGTACAGGGTAAATTAGTTAAGCTTCCTTAAACAATGCAAAAATAAGGGAACGTAAAAGCATAGCTCCAATTAACAAACTTGGAACTAAATTACAATTAACTGAAATGAACTTCGAGGGGTTAAAAGTTCAGATGTTATTTTATTGCAGATCATACACAGCATATTTACAGTTTCACCTCAATATGGAGTAAATCTGTTCTATTATAGTGATTCCATGTGGTAAAGGCAATAAACATGATTACTAGCTAGTTCTGGGACTAAGATCCTCCTCATTTTAGACTGCTGCAGGTAAGTTTCTTCTTTCTTGCATATCAGCTAGTGGGAAAGCAAGGCGAATAAACATACATACACATAGGAGTTCCACAGTGCAATTCCACATACAGCACACACACATAAAATCCTCTGTGAAATAAGATTTAAGTTCAGATTCTCAAAAAATAAAAGATACCAAAATTCAAGTTCCATGCATAATGTAATTTAGACCTCTTGTTTAGAATCATTATGATCATCTTCAGTTACAAACCACTTGTTTAACTTGACAAGCCCTACAAGTTTTCTTTTCTTCCTAACAGACGTTCATTCCACATCACTTAGTTCCAGTACTGCAGTTAGAAACTTAAGAAGGGAAAAACTGACCTACAGATTATAAGAAACAGAAAAATGTAATTTTACCAATACTAGAAGTGGATAAATTCAGTTTCCTTGGGGGTACCTCTCAGGCAAACTCCCCACTTCTCTTTCTGCCATATCTTTCTCTGATTTCTTTTGGTCCATCTGGGGATTAATTGCTGCTGTTGCAGCAAAGCAGCATCACCAGGAGCTGGGAACAAAGAAGCCATCAACTAGTGTTTTGCTATGAGTGTATCAACTTACTGAACAAGATAGCAAGAACAACAAAATTTTCTGATGGAAGGTGACTATGTCTTTTTAGGTATATGAGTCTTTGTGGAGAACAAGTGTTACTTCATATTGCTTTTTTTGGTGTTTCTAAGGGGACTTTACTCAATGTATTTAAGATATGTAACAACCCCCAGGGGAATGGAATCAAATATAATACTGAATGCATAAACCACAAAAAGTACTGATTAGAGAGAGAAAAAAAATGTTTGATCAGATTGAAAAATGTACTATGAAACTGCAGAGTTCTGAATTTTTTAAAGGCTTATTACCATATTGCTGTGCTCAGGGAAATGACTACACATCAGTATACATTTTAATTAAAGCATAAAGTTTTAAAACTAGATTCTATTGAGTTCTTACTCAGCATACCCAGAGGGCTCCCCTCCCTGTTTGATAAAACATGTGATTTTACTGACCTGGAAATGTATATTTTTCTAAAAATTGCAAACAGCTACCCAATAAGTGACCTCAAATATGAAATGCCTGTCTAGTCCAGATTTATTCTATTTATATAGATACTTTAGACATTTACTTAGAGTCCCTATAATGCTACATCATTATTGATAGGCAAATTTAAAATTCAGTTGTGAAACTATGAAGCTGCTAGATAAAAAAAGGAAACAAAGATGATCAAAAAGCTCAAATGGAGGATATAGCAATAATCTTTTTTTCTGTGACTGTGACAAAACACATGTTCATCTGGAAACCCGTGTGTGTGCACATGCGTACAATGAGCATGTTTGTCTCCCTGTTTTCATGCATACATACGCAGAAACAAGATTGGACGAGCACTTTTTCCACAATTATGTATGGGAATGCAAAAAGATGTGAGTTTGTCCCAACTCTAGGTGCCTAGTTTATATGCTGAGTTGGTAGATCCGTCTCTATGATCTCCTCCATACAGTCAGCAGAGAGAATAAGGTTTAGCCCAAGGGAAATCCAGAGTACTCTTTTAAATAGGTTGTTCTGTATCAGCTTCAGAATGGAACCTGTTTCTCTCTTTTGGCTAGATAAGTCTTTTAACTTATACATCTTAAAAATAATTATTTTACTATGTGATTTTCTCTCAAACATTGTACTTGGATGTCCTCCTTGGTGTCTGAAGCATGATTGTACTGTGTTCCTCACTTTCTATGCCCAAGAACATGACTTTGTCATGGCCTATGCCCACAAAAGACATTGGTTCCCCACTGATGAGTTTTCCATGGAACAAAATGGACCATGGGAGCTGGTGAGAACTATGCTGCGATGCACCAGGTCCCCAGTTTGTATGATGGAGGCACCAAGACTACATGGCACTCACTGCATTGTTTCTCTTCTGCTCACATAGAAAGCAATTCATCTTACTTCCTATTGCTGCCCATCACTATATGTGCGTAAATTAACACTTCCATACTGGTCTATAAAATTCTCTGATGTCCCCAGATGTCTCCCCTTTTTTTTTCAGTTGAGTGCCTTGACCATTTTGTTATATTTTTGTACATTCCCCTCCTTTTAGTACGCTGTACCTCCTCTTCAGTAACTCTTGAATCCTTTGGTAATATAATTCCTCAGACCTGCCCTATGCATGCAAATATGTGTCCTTATGAAGCAAGAGGTAGGTGGTAGGCATATGACCCTCACTGTCCCTCTCCAACTGTTAAACTGGGCTATTCTGGCAGTAGCCTAATTTCAAAAGAGGAATTACTAGAATCTTCTGGAGTAGGAAGCTAAATGAGCAGTGAAAGCAGGTCATCATAGAATCATAGAATTGCCAAGGTTTGAAGGGACCTTTCACGTCATCTAGTCCAACCATCAACCTAACTCTGACAAAAACCATCACTAAACCATGTCCCTAAGCACCACATCTACTCGTCTTTTAAATACCTCCAGGGATGGTGCCTCAACCACTTTCTTGGGCAGCTTGTTCCAATGCTTAATAACCCTTTCAGTGAAGAAATTTTTCCTAATATGAGTAACCTGGAGGATGAAGTGTTTCTGTAACTTTTCCTTTGGATAGTTTTAGAGAAGGAATACATCATTTTCCTCCAGCATCATTCGCAAGGATGGGAAAAAATGGATAAAATCCACTAGATGGAATTGCTTAGTGTGAACAGTTTACTCAACTAGGCACAAGTACATATGACAACATTTTGGAGAAACTTATTCTCTATTTTTACTTTAACAGTACTTAAGCTTCACTTTCAAATCTATCATAAACCAAAAGAAGGAAGAAATGAAACTGAAATGAGATGCTTTTCAAAAATCTTTAGAAGAATTATTTTATTCCAAAGCAATGCAGTTGCTGGTCTTGAAGGAAATAAAAAGTCTAAAACCAAGTAAAGCGCCTTACAGACCATGAGAAAGGACTGTGTGAACACTAATTTAGTGCCCTAGTAAAAGGATCTTAAGTTTCTTATTGCTGAGAATTTTGTAGTGATGTTGGCAGGCATTTTGATGCAGGTTTGATAGAGGACATGGAGGGCATCCTGGCAGCCTCATGAGTGGGCTGAGGATAAGTTGTAAGTTTGGGAAGAAACAGCAAATTTGTCAGCTTCTTTCTCTATTGCAGCCTGTACATGCTCCGGGGACCCCATCCTCCATCTTGTTCAGGATGTGGGGCACTCACTATCCCATCTGCACCATTTTTTGCATTTGTGCTTCTACAAGGAGGGTTTTCTCATCATTCAGGCCTTCTGGAAAAAAAAAAAAGGGGGGTGTGGGGACCAAGAAAGAGGAGGAGAAAGATCTTCCATTTGATACTTGCTACCTGCATCAGGAATAAGACAAGAGAGACTAAAACAAATTCGTTCAGGCCCTGATCCTCGCTTGGTGGATGTTGACTTAACTATACTGAAATCAACCACATGCCAAACTACATGGACTTGCATGCCAATACCCAGTAACAGAATCTTATCAAAGACTGAAATGATTTATTAATTATTTATTGCTTAAATCATAGCACAGCATTTCTACAGAACCATACATATTCAAAGCAGTGTCCAAACAGGAACTGTTTAATTAATTCCTACAATACCCCCTATGAAGCAATTAAGTAAGTTAATGGGAGTTCACAGGCTCTCAGGATTGATTAAAGCAAGCAAGCAAGGAAGTGGGTTTTTTTGGGCTGATGAAGTGAATGGATAGATGAATGAAGTGGGAGGGAAGGATTAGGCTTTTACAGCTCTCAAGTTTACAAGACAAAGACTTTAAGGAACTGGAACAACGATCATCAGTGTTCAAATTAAAGCTGTACTTTAAGAGGAACTCAGGTTATAATTGGATTTTTTTAGTTTCTGGGGAAAGTATAATATTTATTTTTCATCAGAGTTAGTGCTATTATCTTTTAATAACATTCATATGGCCTTATTCCCAAAAAGAATATTTTGTTTACCACATGGGCAACAGGCTGTACGTGATGCTATTAACTATTCTTTCCTTTCTCTTTGTCAGCTTTCTGGCAAAATGGTAGCAAAGTTACTGTCAGTCAACAGTTGTGATGGGATTTTTAATGAGCTACGACGTATTAATTGGTGTCCATCGTTAAAATGAATTAAAAAGGAAAAGGAAAAATAACAATACAAAAGAAAGGAAGAGAAATGATGGTGATGATGATATAAAATAAGTAAGAAATGCATGAAGGATGATGACCCAAAGTAAAATAATAATTTCCTTTCTCACCCTAGATTATCTTCAGTTACAGTCTATTAACTTAGTTTAAAGGCTTAAAAGTATATAAGGGATTCATAGGGAAGAGACAAGTAAAGGGGCTCTTGAAATGGTCGAAATATTGGTACAAGAAGTTAGATCAAACCTAATTTTTTTGCTGCAGTTACCTCCCACTCAGCAGTCAAGAGTTCTGTGACACTGTCTCCTACTCTCCAGCCGGACTGAGTGTCGCAGTCAGAACCGTAAGAGTTAACTATTATCCATGGATGTAGGGGGGAAAAGAGAGTGGGTAAGATGCTTTTAAGAAGCAGCCTGCTGGGAAATATTGCATTACACTTTCCTAGAGAGCTGTTCAGCATCTGAAACCCTTGAAGGGAGAAAAGACAAACGGAACCTGCAAGATCAGGTTATTTAAAGAATAATCTTTCCTGCCTCTAAACATGACTCCACAGATAGGTGATCCATTCAAGCAACTGCAAGATCTAGTTCCTGCTTTTCTCCCCTAGTTTCCTTTTCAAGGAGAAATGTTTTAGTATAGAAGTTACTTAGTAACTCAAAGAACCTCTACAAATAAAAATGATGGAAGGTTGTTTTCTTCTATTTGAAGAAATTGCCTGAAGCAAAGCAGCTTTTATCTTGTTTGAAACTCGTATGCACGTTAAATTGCTGACATTCCATTACATTTTTTTTTTAATTCAATACATACTATTTTCTATTTCTGCTTCTTTTTTCTTACCTGAATCACACATTTACAAAATTCCATTAGCAGACATTTTTTGATAGTCTTTAGTTTCTGCTACCTTGGCAAAAAAAAAAAATAAAATAAAAAAAAAAAATCTCTGAAGTTATTTTCACCTCTTGAAGCTTAAAATTGGTCTTTAATGTTTGCTGGAGACCTATAGCACAGAAAATAAATCCCATCAAAAATAAGGATATGTTGATGCATTGAGCAAGTATTTAAATATATATTGGTAGATGTGCACCTAAGTTTTGTGAGGTGAGAGCTGAAGTGTAACAGAGCCTTTCCTGTGTCTGATTCTCTGTTGTGTTGGTTATTGAGATGTCAGAAGGCAAAACATGGTTGAAATCATAGAATCGGTGAGGTTGGAAGGGACCTTTAAGATCATCAAGTCCAACCATTAACCAACCCTGACAAAAACCACTTCTAAAACATGTCCCTAAGTACCACATCTATCCTTTTCTTAGACACCTCCAGGGATGGTGAATCCACCACCTCCCTGGGCAGCCTATTCCAATGTTTAATAGCCCTTTCAGTGAAAAAATGTTTCCTGATATCCAATCTAAACCTGCCCTGACATAACTTGAACCCATTTCCTCTTGTCCTATCCCTTGTCACCAGGGAGAAGAGGTCAGCCCCCATCTCTCTACAGCCTCCTTTCAGGTAGCTGTAGAGGGTGATGAGGTCTCCCCTCAGCCTCCTCTTCTCCAGGCTGAACAACCCCAGTTCCCTCAGTCATTCCTCGTAATGCTACTGCTTAGAGAGTAACAAGTGAAACTTGCTTTGTACCCACATAAACTACTGCACAAAGTGCAGGGTAACAGATCAAATTTCTTTTCCTTCCCCAAGAGATGAATTCTGGGCCTATGGAATATTGGGTCATTTTTTACACCTTCCCCCACAAAAGAATGGTGGAATATGTTTTAACATTATAAGTGGTTTCACTTAGAGGGAGGAGGGATCAAATAAGGATCTCCATCCCATTCCAAAAGTGTCATAGGACAGGAAATGGCTACACTGTGGACAAATTTAGCTCCTCTCCAGCACATATTCAACTCTGCAAAAGAGGTTTTACATGCAACATGCCCTAATTTCACTTTTCAATCAGGAAAATCTGATGGAAAGCTATCAATGTCTTGATCTGATCTAGGCACCTGAGATACCTTGGAGGAGAATCCATCCCATCTCAAGTAAATTAGATTCTTACCTAAAAAACCCACTCTCCACTGACTATGACAGAAGCCTAGGCTATCTTGCTCGCATGTAGACATCTACATAGTAGATATATAGGACTTCATTCAATCACCGTCATTCAATCCATTCATAAATTGATTCAATGTAGGTGTCTAGTGCTGCCTGAGATGCCCCAGGGTACCCGACGTGTCTGGCACAAGGCTGCCAAAGGACTTAAGAGAGAGAGACAGAGAGAAAGATCAGGTGGGATAACGTAAGGCATCTCAGTGGTTTATGCCTGGAAACCTATGTGGGAGCAACTGAACTGAGACCCAAGTTCACATGATTTCATGTCTCTATGTTCTTCAGTAGTGCTCTGCAGTAACTGAAAACACACCACAGAGGAGACTCAACAGCCAAAGCAGCAGTAATTACCCTTCACAACCCAAATGCACACCCTCTGTTTAGAGAGAGATTCACTTGCCTACACCTAAATACTGATTGTCTTTTTAGGCACCACAAGATATCTCCTCAGTGTCCAAGTCCTGCGTTGTATCTCCCAGCTCTGTGTAGCCATATTCTCATCTGAATAAAGGGGAAAAAAAGGAACACAACAACTGGAAGACACTAGCTTATGACTGCCGAACAGTAGACTTCAAAAGCAGAGAGAAACGGCAGCTCTGTCTAACACTGATCTGCTACAAGGAGGTTTTCTTAATTGATTTCCTTCTTTTTTTTTTTTTTTTTTTCTAATCATCTATTGCTTTTACAGAAATATCCTTTTCCATATTCTACTTTTACTCTACTAAGATCAATCATTACCATGCCTAGTTTAAGGAACGGAAATTAAGCAGGATAAAGACGCTCAGGTGCAGCTACTATTTGCAAAAGATCAGGAGCAACACATATGGTTATAACAGAAGTATATGAGCAGTTTCCTATTACAATTTAATGGACCCAAAAAGTGCACTGTACAGTACAGAGTGATGGCAATTTATTTACATACAATATCTAGAAATGCAGGGGCTCAGACTGTATCGCAAATACATATATCCTTTTTTGTTGAAGCAAAAAAAATATAAGGAAGGCCGTGTGACGTATTTGAAGCTTTCAAGTATTTTAATACTATCAGAATTCTTGAGCAAAAGTCATTGAACTTAAAGCGACTTGAACATTGTGTTGTGCTCTTTTCTACTCTATAGTTCAATGAAAGGTTTGTTGCCTGAACTAAAAAGAGCTCAGTGCCACTGACAAGCTTAAGGGCATAACTGTAGAACTGGGCAGAGTATGTTACTTAAATGTTTCGTTTCTGCTTCATTCAAATCAAAGCAAAGAAAATCCTGCTTGCAGACACACAAGTGTGCATGACACTTTCACATTCTTTGAGACTCATGTCCAGTGAATGTTACTTAGTCTGAATCAAAAAAAAAAGACTTTTCTCTGCCTGATTGGGATCAGAGTTTCTCATCCCAAATTACTCCAAACCAGACAAAGCAGGGATTTGAACTTCAGCCTCCCACGTTCCAGGTAGTAACCAAACTGAATCTATAATACATGGCTACGTTATTGACAAAAGTTTCCTCATCTCCCAGTCCACATTTAATCAAAATCATCATTCTTCTGGCAGCCTCTTCTAGGCTTCGGCAGAGGGACAGACTTTTGTAGCATTTCATTTAGTTGTAATGCTAATAAATGAGGTTTGAAAATAGAAATGTTGCTCTTACTGGCCACCACATTGTGCTTTTTTTCAACAGTGGCTCAAAAGCTGCCACCCTCGTCTTTAGACACCAGCCACTGCACAATAGAGGGGGCACTAACACCAGTGTATACCTGCACAGAGCTTTGCCAAGCTGGTTTTCAAGTTCAGAGAAACACTGTTCAGGAATTCATAAATACAGTGACTCCTTGTGCCCCGTCATGTGATTAACTGTAACAGAAAACCAACAATAAAAAATCCCAGGAAGATGCGTGGAAATTTGCCCGCCTTGTTATAGTGATGCCATGTTTTTCTGGAGCATGTCTCATGCTCCTGTGGGATTTAGTAATAATACAAATGTTTCAGCCTGTACCATTAAAATGCCAAGAGTGCTAGAGACAGAGACAAAAAAGAGGATATGCCACAGCTTTGACTAACTTTGTGTAGAGGTCATTTGGCTGAGATATGTTAGCACAATAATATATCTGACCAAAACCAAATTTCAGTATATTGCTGTAGGACACTCTAGCACAATGTGATTTATAGCTTTAATGCATCTAAAGCTTTTTTCCAGTGTGAATAATGCAAATCTTACAGCACGGATTATTTGCAAGTGAAACCGTTAATAAGCAAAAATGAACTGATCTAATTTTAGTTATCCAAGATAAGATAAAAATAAATCTGACCTCACTGAAGCATAAAGCCAAAGAGCAGCAATTTCTGTCTATGGTGTAAGTTTGTAGTTTATGCACCAAATAACACAGACCCAGTTACCATTAGAGGGAAACAAATCACCATTCTCTACTGGTAGCATAAATAGTCAGATGGGTATTGTTGTTTTTAACACTGTAACACCCTTTTAGAAACTGAGATTATGAAATGTTTTTGCTCATAATGAATATTCTGAAGCTGAACAGTTTTTTCATCTACACCCTCAGAATAATTTTAAGAAAACAGAGAAAATATAGTCTTATCCTAAAGTCCCTCCTGCTAGATCTGTGTGATACACTCTTTTCAGACACATTGCAGTATGAAAACCTTCTATTTTGCAGACCACTGTCATTTCAAATAAGTATTGTCTTACTTTGGGATACATAAAATGAAAAGGTCATTTTTGAGGGACAGAAAATTATTTCATCAGTCAAAGGCTAAGTACAGATTTTAGAAAGAAATACATCTCTTCAGTCTCTCCTTCTTCTGATGAAGACTTTGCCTTTTGTAAAGTTAATAACCTGTAAGTCTGGGTAGTTTAGAAAACTTGCTGATATAAAATGGGTTATAAATGACTCAATTTCCTTTAAAATGTGTGACATATTCAGAGGTAAAAAACTGCTCTGGAAAACCTAAAAGAGAAATGAATAAGTTGCTTATATTTCCAGCCTCAAAGATGACAACTTTATGGAGGCAATGACTTTATGTGAGCAATGTCTTGCTAAGTCAAGATGTCCCAGCAGAATCACACCAACGTATCAGCATTTGATCTACAACTTTATTTAGTATTCACTTTATAATAGTTGATTAATAATCTAGCAGAAGTAAATTGGCTTCCAGAAGTACGTTACTAGCCTTTTACTGAGACCAAGCTCTCCTGAGAGGTAAAATGTTTTTCTCTGAAAGAAAAAAATGATGAACAAACCTTATTGTTTACCTCCCTGGACGTAAATAATGATTTTCACAGCATTCAGTAGAGAGGGAGTGATGGTTGGCACTTAGAGAAGAAACAGGAGAATTTTTTGTCCTAATAAGGACTATAAAGTCATTTAAACATTAAAGATAATTATCATGGTACTTCCCTTGATAAGTAAAAACCAAGTCTGTATTTAATACCCAGGAAAGGAATGCATCCCGGATATTATTTGTAATAAATTATTAGTTATTGATAGCCTTTAGAAAACCAACAAAACAATCAAACAAAGCAAACAAAAAAATCAAAACCAGAAGGAATGAGCTTGCTGAGCTCACTCACAGTAAGTGGTGTTTCCCTGGCCAGAAATGATGTCCATTAAAACAACAGCATAAATGTGTTCTTTAAGTGTTGGCTTGTAGGCAAAACATGGCATTATTCTTGTAGGAGACTGTGTCCTTTTCTTAAGAAGCAGCTTTAAAAGTACTATCGCTTCTAAGATCATAAAAACCGAAATAAGACAAAGGCTGTGTGACTTTATGTGATATGTTCTGTAGTATTCTTGAATTCTGTCACAGTTAAAAACATTAATCAGGAGAAAAATGAGTAGAAAAATATATTTAACTAATAGCATAGAGAAAATCACAGGAAAAATATGGACTCACTCCTCTGGGTGCCTAAATATCAACCGAGGGATGTTTTGCGGCTTTCTTTGTCAGATTCTCATCTCCTGGTTACTAACCGAATGTGAAACTTTATAATCTGGACTTATTTAACTGACCCTAAATTTCACCTCTAGATGTCTTAAGATAAGAGCACACATCACAGAAATGGTTGTAGTGGGTGAGAGCAAGAGTTGGCCTGGATCTGAGTTCTGCTTGGAAGGCTGCAAAGGGCACACCTCACAGATTGCAGGAACAGGACAAGAAGGTTTAATCCTTCTCCCAGGTATTCTTTCAGACTCCATGTATTTTCAGCTCAGAGGATTTCCTGAACCAAACATGGGTTTTATCTTTTTTGTAACTTTAATGGATTTTCTTCCATCTTTGCTTTTGACTATCTGTCCCATCTTCCCTTGATCTCAGGTAAACTTTTAACACTCATAAGGTCTTTTTTCAGTGATTTCCCAAAGTCTGCTACCCATGGCATGAAGAAAAATGAACTTAAGGACATCTAAATGTTTAAGGTCACTTGATCCTTCTTGCACAACAGAAATACACAAAGTATTGTTTCCACAGGAGTAAGAATGGCCCTAAATGATTTGTTTTGTAGTGGTCATAGGTCAAACTATCATGTACTTCCTAGCAGTCTTGTATTTCTATTCTCTGTAAATTTTCTTTTAATCTCATTAAATATATATATGTGTACATGTATGTGTGTGTGCCTAGGTATATATCTGCATTAAAACTAAAAGGAGTTGCAGAAAACCAGCAGTTACAGTATGAGTGTGGTTTACAAAGTGTGCTTATAATACATCCATCATTACAACATCATCATTCGTGGTGCAAAATGAAATCTGGCAGCTTGCCACATCAGTAAAAGTCTGTGCAGTTCAACAATGTTCTTTATTGTCCTTCATCAACAAAAATTCTGAGACACCATTTGAAATTAAGCAGTACAGTTTTTATTATTAGTCTTTTTTTCCCCCAAATTTCATTATTCTGTGCTTCTCATGCTCAAGATGAGAAAGGATAAAATGACATGAGGAAAGGAGCCCAGTGCATGTTGAAGTGCTCCTGATGCTTTTGTTTACTGCTGTAAAAGCATGAAGTTGTGAACGTGAGATTAAAAAACTCATCCATTCAACCATTTCACTTTTCAAAATGGTGACTTTTCCATCTGTTTTTGTCCCTGCTTACTTGGTGTCAATCCAAAGGAATTCAGTGAGCTGCAATGGATCATCACAGATTTATGCCTGTATAAATGAAAGCTGCGTCTGCCCCCAATTTCGTTGACCTTAGGAATCGCGGGGGCTTATCCATGTTGTTATGTGATGGCTGATTTGCATCTACATCAAGTACTAGTCACGGATGACAAATGAACTGTTCAGCAGTTTTTCAGTGATCATATTATTTGCTCATACCCGTTCCTCTTTCCAGCTTCACTTTTCCTGCTGAGGTGAGTTGACATGGGTTTTTTATACCTTGAGATGAGCAACCCTTTTCTTCCTTTATGCATACTCTTTGAAATCAGGCTAGGGTTAACAGAAGATATTTTGCACCTCTTTAGCACTGATGGTGTGTAATTCTTTTCCTCTGTGCATTGTACTGGGGTCAAAACACAAGAATTTTCATGCTTTCTGCATTCAGACAATCCTCCCAGTGGCTTTTGTAAGTTACTCTGGCAAGCCTTTTATCTAACTTAATTTAATAAGTAGTAGGGCTTTTCGTTTATATTGAGTATCATTAGTGGATATCATAAAACCAGTAGAAGCAAGTTCTACATTAATATTTAAAGCTTTTATGCCATTTTCATTTGTGTCTAGAGTGTTATCCCCAGAAATTGGTCTTGCACATGCAGCTTAGGAGACAACTTCTGTAAGGCTTTTTTTTTTTTTTTTTCAGTAGTGAAATTATCAGCCCAGGATGCTGCTTGGAGTTTTTTTTTCTAACTGCATTAGAGAACAGAATAAATATGAGAGATGACCAGAGTTTATGTAGCCTAATTTGTGAAAAGAAAAAAAAAAATTGTGAATCTATTCCTTGCAGTTCTAGATTTCTCAGGAGCCAGTATGTTGCCTCAGCTTGGAGAAATAGAATCAGTGTTTAAATTGAAAAGATCCCTGAAAAGATCTCTGTTCCAAGTCTATTTGAAAAAACATCTACCTGCATTTCTGAGTTTTGTTTCAAATCAAGAACTGAGACAGGTTATTCCCAAGGCTCACAGGTGTGTGCAGATAAACCTGGAATTAATTCAAAGATTTCAAACTCAATAAAAACTAGTATTGTTTGGGGTAAACTGTGCAAAACCACATTCCTTTAATTTGGTAAAAGATCTGGCATAAAACATTTTTTAGCATTAATCTAACAAATATGGAAAGTTATAGGAGAATCCACTTGCTGTATCTGAATTTCTATATACAAGACATATGTTTTCCTTTTCCAGGGATATGATCCAAAGTCCATTGAAGCTAGTGGAATTTGCATCAGATCCTATTAAAAAAAAATAACGCAAACCAAAAACAGAAGGAGAAATGTTTTGCATACCAAAGTATCAGTCTTAACTAACAAAACATAACATGACTTGTTCGATCTTGTATTTTTCCCCTTCAAATTTCTCCATCCAACTCCATAAGCAGATGTGCAATTATCACTTGGGTACCTACGATTATAAGTTTTGTGGTGTCTGTCATGTTCAAACGTGCAGGTCTTCGGGTTGCAATTTAGTCTTGCAATCTTTGACTCAGCAAAGTCCTAAAGCCCTTACGCCTTCGCTTATTTGCTTGATTTTGGATTAAAGCACTTTTCTAATTCAGGACCTCGTTTTGGTGTATTTGCCCTATTGTATCTGCTGACATATATTTAAATAGCTGTAGGACAAGCACAATGTGAGTTAGATGCTGTGCTGATGTAGGGCAGGTCAATTTACATTCACTGGCTTTTTTTTTTTTTTGCAGAGAATAAATGTTTTCTTGCTGCCATAGCAATATTTACTGATCGTTTTGGGTGAATAAGAAGGTCTAAATTAAATGCTACCACTGGTAAGAAAAGTGGAGGACCAAGGAGGACCCATTGGAAGGAATCCTGCTAAAGTCACACAAGGATAAATGTCCTCTGCTAGAACAAGAAGTAATAATCATCAACTAGGAGGAAAAGAAAAAAGATTGAATTAGTTACAAGTCATCAAGCCATAAAATGAAAATTCCAACAATTTTATTGCAAAGTCCTTGACTATGAATGTAAGATAAAAGAAGACCATGAGGATGAATAAATCACAACATAAAGTCACAGCACAGGGATTTAGAATTTCAAAGGTTTTAAAAATGAATGTTCTCTGTCAAAATCCCTGTCCAAAATGAATAGGAGTTACAGTTTTCACTAATGAAAATCAGACTTCTTGGTGCTTTAAGTAACACAAACAGAGAGTAAATTCCACAAATTCACTCACTTACACAAGAAAATCTGATTAGTGCAGGGAAACATATTATCAACATTTTAGGAGCTCTTCTTCAGCAACTGGTCTGAGTTTATGTTCAGATGTCTATTAATGTAAACAGCATCACACAAAAATGCCAAGGGTGTTCAATTCCCATCAGCTGGCTAAAATGCAATGAAATTGGAGTCACTGGGTGCTCACTTTGCTAAAAAAAAAGATAAAAAAATTAATAAAAAAAATCCCATTGTAGTCACCATATCTTTTGGACATATTTTCAAAGATTAAAACTGATTTTTATTACTTTTCCAGAAACTGGTGGTTGCCTAGAGAGTAGTGATCATAATCTTGTTGCATCAATCTCAGAAGATGACAGTCCCACCTAGCAAGATATACTTTATTTTCCAAAAGAACTAGTGACCAGTAGCCAAGGGAAATTAAATCGTCTAAAACTGCCCACTGCTCATAATATACCAGAGATGAAAGCTTGTAAATAAGTATTTCCAAAATATAAATAAAATTTCTTCAATTAATCAACAAAGGGAGATTTAAGCAATTAAATTACTTAGACATTTTACAAAGATAATGATGGGTGTCTGTACTGGCCCTGAAATTGTCCTTTTGAAATAGATAATGAATGTCTACCTAGGCAAACACCTAGCATCTGGGATGAGTGATAATTATGCATATTTTGAAACACAGAAGTCTTTGCTTAGAAACTTTCTCAGAGTATCACACAGTAAAGAGAATTAAGAAGTTCGATATCATGGGGAAAAAGAAAGTACAAATGTCCTTTTGTTTCCACATAAACTCCTTTACATGATGCAAATCTGTATGCCTACAATGCTTCAAATAAAAGGTTTTAATTGTAATTTTCAAAAACCAATTAGCTGAGTATATAGGGCAATAGTAAACCACTGGATCCCTTCTGATCAACACAAGTTCAGAATTTCTATTGCATTGCGTTAGTCTAATTTTTTCTACAGCTGTTAATTCCCATTACTCAAAGATCATCTCACATTTCTTTTGTAATCACTCAGTTGTTCTTTCTTTTTTTTCAAAACACGATACCACATGTAACACATATATTTTTACAGACTGATAAATTAGTTGTTCTTAATTTTCACAGACATCGCATTTTGATGAAATTGTGGCAACACGAGGCAAATGCAGGTTTAGGGTTTTGCGTTTTCTTTGTTAAAAGGTAGATCAGCAAGGAAGATATCAGCAACCTTCTCTAGGAAGTCTTGAAATGACAGTATATATCTAATAATGTCAGCATGGTCAAAATCCTAAAGCAAGCATTGTTCTCCTTCGTTTCTCTGACTAAAGAAAACTCATGATTTAACTTTCACATAATGAGTTACAGGTTTCCTTTTTGATCCAAAAATAGTAACTCCTGGATTTAGCAATTACTGATCAGTAATGCAGAACCACTACATACTTCTCAGACTGTAGATGAAAGGCCAAATACAGTCCGTTGAATCCTTCTGTTTCAAAGGCCAAATACAGTCCGTTACATCCTTCTGCTTCTTTGTGAAGGTCTTCCATTGCTGTTGCAGAAGAGTTTCTATTTAAAAATCAGTAGGCCATTAGATCCTGATCAGACATACTTAAGTCTACAGATTCTGAATATGTAACCACATTTGTGCACATTGCAACTGATTTCTGAAGACTTATTCCAGATTTATATCAACACAAATAAAAAAAAAATCTCAGCCTATTGACTGCTACTTTTTTTACCCATTCAAATACGATAAATTAAGCGTAACAGATCTACATAAACATTTTTGGGTGAAAAAAGAAGACCTAACATGTGAATATCCTCATTTCTTTATATCATACACCAGATTCTCAGCTGAGGTAAATTGACAAAACTCAACTGAAATCAGAGGAACTTGGGCAATTAACATAATTAAGCAGCTGGTTCCTGGTCTCCACGTTCAAAGTTTTTTGGGTTTTTTTTCCCCTTTCTGATAATGAGCTGACATTCATTTTCTCTGTCTTGACAGGTCACAAGCACTCAAGCAAACGACTTGTGTGTAAACACACCTGACAGTGTACCAGTGCAGAATACTCAGGGTATGTTGCAACAGGGAAAGAAAGCAAACGAGAAAATGGAGGGAAATAGTAAAATCCTGGCTGATCTTATTTAGTGATTGATGGTTCTGCTTTTATAGGTATGGTGGGAACTGTCAGAGTGGCCTGAACAGAACACAGCTGCTGGCTCTGCACTCCTTGAGCAGCGTCTCCCGCTGCCCTTCAGGCGAGCCAGGTGGCTATGAGTCTTTGCTGGTATCTTGGCTGCAACTCACCGACTCCAGCTTCAGGTGTGGACCAGTCTTGCAAACCTTCTCAAGGGGCATATATGATTAGCTCCGAGAAACTCTCCAAAACAACATCTGAAAAATTATGCCTGCCATGAGTGCTTGGTGTTTAAAAAGAGAAAGGTGGGGAAAACGGCGCAAAACAACAGCAAACCCAAAACAAAACAAGCTGTTAGGGAAGAACTGTTTAGGAAAGCTTGGCTGTAATTGTGCAGGTGCAGAGGTTGGGTAGATGCCAGGTCATGCTGATGCCATAGGTTTTGCATTAACATTTGTCAGGATTGAGAAGTTTGCGAGGTAAAAAAAAAAAAAAAAAGAAAAAAAAAAGCAACGATTTTAATATCAGTCAGCTGGCAATGAGTTTCAATAGTTGAGAGTAAAATTCCTTGTGTAGAGCACTGTCACTGAAAGCCCCCCCCAGGAGAAGGGAAACTTGCAGGTTGTAGCCCTTCCTGTTCGTTAGTGTGCTCTCACACAGATTAGCAGTATGACTTCTGAATGCAAGAAAGCAGATATTATGTTCCGCCAGTATCCGAAGAGGATTTTCAAAATGCTTTTAGAAAGTAAGAGACCTAAACCAACTTCCCCTGAAGACAACGCAGAAACTCTTTCTAACTTTGGTGGAGTAGGTCTGAGGCCCTGTGGAATTAAGACTGAAAACTGAAGTCCCCACAACATGAACATCTGTGTCTTTAACTCCTTTAAATATCAAGCAGACATCTAGAATCTTTTTCTTTTGTTCATTTGGTGCAGTTGAAGAGAGGTGCAGTTTGGGGTCTCAGGAGAATGCATATCTGTAGGAAAGAAACTCAACTGGAAAGGGTTGTACCAACAGGATGGTTAAACCACATTTGTCTGAAAAAGTACAGAAAGGGAGACAGCCACATTATCACATATGTAGGTAATTGATTTGTAGAATTATTGTGGATCTTGAAATGGAAGAAACTTCATGGAAGTTCACAGAGGGTTTTAAAGACAAAGCATATGCAGAATGAGTAGCATATTTGCAGGCATTTATGTAACGTGATGTTAAGCCTGTTTTCCTCCTTAGCTAGGGAGACTAAAGCTTTCAAAATGTCTAAAAATCAAAGCCACCTTTTTTTTTTTCGTTCCTTGATGAAAAATTGGCATTTTCTCTGGTTCAGAGCAAGTAGTCCTTATTTTATTATTTACTAACACAAAAGGGTTTTTATATATCTAATTGTGATTGTTACTACTTATTTTCACAGCTAGTATTTTAAAATAAAACCATAGTTCAGAAAGTAGGGCATCTGCAGCATCCAAATTTAAGACTTAGCGTCACAAGTTACATGTGATGATGAAACCTGCCAGACTCCCTACAGTTCCTGCTTTCATTTATGGCAACTGCAAACCAAGGTGCCTATAACTGTGCAGAAAAAGATTATTTTCAGGTCTTATTAACTATAGTAAATAGCTGATTCATCAAACATGTCTTTCAGGATGGTGAAAAAATCTGTTTGAAAATGTTTTGGTATTTGCTGTAACATTGTGCAGCAGCTTCACTACTTTATTTCCCGATGCAGCCTGTCTTATGGCCTCCTACCAGGCCACAATTTCTGTGGTCCTGTCCTCATCATGAAGAGCATAGGTTTGTTTGCTGCTGTTTTGAATTTTCACCCCTCCTCTGAAAAAAAGTAGCAGAAAAGGATCTCTCCTTCTAGCTAAACTGCTTAGTGGGGAGACAGAGAGAAAGCTTAATGTCTCAGAAAGGCGTTGTTATCTTCCATACCCCTGCCATTTGCAGTGATGCCCACACAGAATCCTTTCCCTCACATGCTTAACAAAGCAATGGAAGTGCTACTGAGACATGTGTCCCACAAAAATAGAGACACAGTACTTGCAGACTAGAAGAAGGAGGTTGCTGCTCTGTGGTAGAAACCAAGAGAGTATGTGTAGGGCTCATCCCATTTTATACATGAGAAAGTCACAGAGAGGTCAAGGGTAAGGCCCAAATTAAAGAACAAATGAGACAGAAAACCAAATTTAACATATCTGAAAGTATGCAAAGACGCTAAAGAGTAAGTCTCCCTGTGGAGGCACACTAGAAATCTGAGCTCCCATTGTAGTCGAAGGCAAACTGGGCACTGCAGTCAATACAGTCTGGACGGTGGCTTGTCTCACCCTATGGCAAACACCGATGGCATGATTCAGTTGCTCAAAAATAGGCCTCCACCTCAATTTGAAATGTCCTAGTTTACCTCTACATCAGGGCTGGCAAGTAGGAGGCGTAAGATCCAGGGGAGACACGCTGTTGTGAGGCCAGCCAGAGGAGGGGCAGGGTTCTCCACAGCAGGCACCCCTCTTCAGCCACCCGAGTCCCGTGGCTGGTCAGCCGAATCGCTCCCCTCATCTCCACGGACTGTTTTGGGAGCTCGGATTCGTAGCACATCTGCAGACACTCACTTACAGACATTTATGCTAATCCCAGGCTGAATCCCAGCGCAAGCCTGTAGCTGACAGATCACAGGGGCCAAGCCAGAGCGGTCTCGGATTTCTGGAGCCTGTGCAAAAGCTCCCCCATGGCCGCCGCTCCGGGGCCATGGGGGCTGCAGAAGGGACGCTGTGTGTCTCCCATTGCCACCCAGCAGAGCTTTACCCTAGGTGTTGTTCCAACAAGCCTGTACCAGAGAGAAAGAAGAGGGATAATGCCACTCAATATGCAACGAAGCAACCTTGGGAGACACTAGAAAAGAATGATTTAGACTGCAGCTGAGTGAGTCTATCAAGTCTTTGCTTTGGTAAAAGTGGAAAGACACATCTTCTGGTGCCTGAATGTCTGAAATCTTTTCTATCAGCATTCAGGGATGTACATGACCTTGTCTCTCTGTCCGGGCGCCGGGCAGGCTGGAACTGCAGGGGCTCCTCATGGAGGGGCATCAGGGCAGGGCTGAGCCTGGCAGCCATGGTCTGTCTCCCTGCCCCAGCCAGGACTGGGGCTGCTGGGGGCCAGCGGGGCAGCCCCAGCCCCGGGCACATCCCTGGGGATGGCCATTTAAACATTTAGCGTACTGTGTGCTCTACTTAAAATTACGTGTTGGTTCACACAAACACGTAGGGTGCTGGAATCCATCAGATGAAGCCAGGCACAAGAATTAAGGCTGAGATGAGATCTTCAATGAGCAGGTGATCTCAGAGCTTCTCATAATGGAGCTTCTTGCTGCAAAATACTTGATAAATCAAGGGGGAACAAGGTGACAACTACTTTGTGGGAGCTGGTTTGGTCATGGGACATTAAAAAATAAAGTTTGCAGACAGTTTTTTAGTAAGGCCTTACTACTACAGAGGTCAGTGAGGAGCTCTTCCTTAACTAAAACCTAGAGTTATTTAGTTTTCATTCAGTGCGCGTTTGATTTTTATTATAATCATAGTTTTTTATGAGTATGTAAGGTCATCTTTTTTTTACTTGTGCTAACCTTTCTTTCCTGTTTTCTGCCTATTGCAAAGACAATACATCAGACTGATATCTTAATGCAATGCACAGAATAAAGTCTCACAGGTTTATTAAAGGACAGCATATATCTTTATCTTTGCAGTTGAGTTACTTGCTTAATGATGTTGTCCAGTTTGCTCAGTTAACCTTCAGTGTGTCCAACAAGGCCCACCATCTTTCCTGGAATGTGAAAAAGGAAGTGTAACTGGTGGTCTAGGGACCACCAACACATTCCATGATTTACTTTCATCATAGTTATCAATTTACCTTTAGCCGTAAGTCATAATTGCGAGACACCAAAGCTAATTTTGTGATGCTGACGGTTTCAAGTTTTTAATGAGGTGCTGGTATGTCTGTATCTGATATATAATTTGTTTGTTTACTTTTACTTTAATCTTACATGCAATTATGCAGATATTTATAACACAGAGCATCTTCCTTACCAATCTTTAAAAAGACATTGAAAAGTCTTAGAAAATAAAACAAAGCTGATGAGATGTTTACTGACTATCGTATAAATCTCCTTCTAAAGATGAGTTTGATAGGGTGGTCTACATCTTAATTTGTTTTCTTTTACATTCAAAAGAACATGCTTATACCTTTTCGAGGAAAATTACGACTGAGCAAATAATAATTTGCAGATATACTCTCCACTGTTTGAAAGGTGCTTTCAAATAATGCTCATTTATGCTAAATGACCCCATGATTCAACAGGCTAGTCTCTCTTTTCCAGCCATAGCGGGTTTCAGAAGAAGCTACAAAATATTCTACAGCAAAAGCTTGTGAGTCTACCATCTTCCATGGAATGTCTCCTCCTCTTATCTCTCAATTAAGGGTCATATCATGAACCATAATCCTGACCCTGATTATTGAGAATTAAATAGGGAAATGATGAAAGGATGCTTTAACAAATATTCCCTGGTTTGAATGCACAGAGACAAGAAAAATCTTACTTTTCCAGAACTTTCAATGTAACAACTTTCATAGATACTAAATTGCATTTTGGAATGGATATCAACATTTTATTTGATGGTTTTTTAGACATTTTAAAACTCTTTAAGATATTAAAATACAGACAACACAGTTATAACAACATTTATTAATACTTTTTCTAGGAAAACATATATTTCCATACCCAGCACCTCACATTCTGTGGCAGAAAATAAATTGTGGTAAACACAGGCTGCTCTTGTTACTTGGAAAATCACATACCTCTTCTTGATCTCTTACAAGCTGTTAGGTACAGCTGGCCATGATAACAAGCCCTTAAAAATCACAATGCCCTTTAACATCTAAATTGCCATTGCAACATTCCTACTAAACGCTCAGCATGACTGGTGATGTTTCAGAAGCATGCACACAGCTGGTGCCAAATAAAACAAAAAAGTAGTAATTTGTAAAGTTCACATCCTAGTCCAAACAGTCGGATAAAATGTTCTACAAGGATTTAATCCTATGAAACAAATGGTTGCAATTAGTTTTTTGGGGGGATTATTTTTAAATGTTTCCATTTTATTTAGTGCTGTTTTAAATATCTCTTTAATTTTGCATTTAGCTGGACATGTTTCAAAAGCCATTTGTTATGACCCCCTATTCCGTGGCAATTCTTTTGTCTAATGCATTACTGGAATAGCACTGTCTAAAAGTGATGTAAAACAGATTGGTTCAGCCAGCAAGCACGGCTGCCGAGAGTCACTCTAATGACCCGAAGAACATTTGCAAAAGAGCAGTACATTCAGTATCTATCTAGAACCAAAAGAATGGGGAAACCACGCTATTGTGTTCACAACTTTACCCTTTCTGTTCCCCTTTCCAAACCCCACTCAGTATGCCTCCATCTATGCACCATTTCAACATGCAGTTTTTTTGGGGGTAGCAAGGTTAAATTGAATAGTTTGTAAAAGATCAGATTTTTTTTTCAATTCAAACTGTAAAACTTCTGTTCAATTTATCTTCAGAGTATTTTACTGAAGGGATGGTTGATTGCCCAAAGGGCCTGAATTGACTCTTGCAGTAAAGGAGAATCCCAATGACCTCATGTGGACCTCAAGCTACCAAGGTATGTTCATGACCTTTTTACAACTATATAAATCACAATATCTGGGATGAAAGATATCTCTAATGAAGATATGGCATTCCTATCCTTTTGGGTAAGGTTCAGGAGCTCACCAAAAAACATTCTTAAGTTTCTCTGGCTATTCTCTTACAAAATAATAATAAAACAAAGAATATTAGATCTTTCATGTTTCCAAAGCAAAAGACAGAAATGGAGTAAAAACAAATGAACAAGAAGGAAGAAAAGTCTTCTAGACTTTTTCAGTGCATCATTCAGAAATGAAAAGGAGCAAAACATCGTTAAAATAGTAGTTATCAGGTTACCTTCACCAAGTGGTTAGGTAACACATCATTGACATAGCAGTTTCACAACAAGATTTTACTTCAGTAAACATTATGCAGAAATTGCAGACTGTATCAGATGAAAAAGAAGGTGTTTTCTTAAACACTGTGGCAATCTGTGGAGGGGTCAAATTTGAATACAATCATTCAAAATTAAACAGTAATTAAACTACCTTTTACTGGTTTGAAAAGATGCCCTGCTCTTTAAGGTAAGATATAAGTAGAGCTAATTAGAAAGATAGAGGTATTTAAACAAAGGAACATAACCAAATAATTTGCTTTTTAGTTCATGTAAGCTTTTCAGGTTCCAAAGAAAAAGAACAAAACACAGTCTTATGAAAAAAAATATTTTCTAATATTGAATATTTTTGATGAAGCAAAAAGGTCCATGAAAAATATCTGAAGAATGTAAGGCTGTTTTCCTTTTAGAAATGTCATTATAGAGGTTGGATTTAAAACCAACTTAAATTCTTATTAAGATTGTTGCTTCTTTTTTATTTGTAGAAATCAGATCCTGTGTTTTCAATGTGTTCTATCATCCTTGAGTTGGAAATCAGATATAGTGAACTGAAGTCAACCTACATAACAAGTATCACTGCACCAATTGAGTTACCCTCCAAGTAATTATTGTTGCAAAAGGAAAACACATTAGCATAGCCCATATTTGTGACTTTGTGTTCAGAGGAGCTTATATTTTAAGGCACACAAAAGAACAGGGATAATTCATAAGGCTTCCCAGAGAGTACCTGGTTATTCTCAGCATATTTGTATAGAGCTTCCTCTATGCCTTGAAACAGAACAATACAAAACAAAAAAAAGCTAATTAAATTTTTTAATGGTTGATAAATATATCTACATAAATATGTATGATCTATGTATTTGGTTTCCTATAATGAGGATTATATTAAAGAGAAAGAAAACATCAGGCTGCATAAATGTCAGGGCAGAATGGAGATATATGAGATTTAGGTGAGATCCACAAAATCAAATATACTTGTTTCAGGTTGTGTTTGAATTAGTTTGGGATATAACCACCTCAGTGCATAACATGCCCTTGTGTTTCTCAGTACTGGAAGTGCAGTGGGTGTGATTGAACATTCCACAGTTCAGGAGAAAGCTGGTAACTCTTTACCCATGAATTACTGCTGAAAAGACAGATAGGAATAACAGATTGTCATCTAAATGTCAGTTTTGAATACAGTGACCCGATTTCTGTTTTGTACTCGAAAGAAACAACTCCTGTTTTGGGAAGAAAATTCTTATCCAGCATGTCCAGCTCTTCAAACTCCTTCCTCACCACAGTAACGGGATCATGAAAGCCCAAAGTCTTCAGGAGCTGTCAAATCCATGACTGCAGCTCTGTTCTAGGTACCCTGTGGTTCTGGGGTCAGGGGAAACCTGGCACACAATTTAAATGAGATAACCCAATCAATGAGATGACAATGGCATAGCGTACACCTGTGTGAGGCACATTTTCTCTAGCAAAATTACAAGATTAGTGGAAGGTATTTCAACAAAAGAGGCAAGACCACCTACATGACTTTTATACCAAAACCCTAAAACTCCCTTTCCCAATTTTCTAGCATATATACCGCCATATAAGGAGATGACCCTCAATACTATGTGTTTTAGGCTTAAACTCTGGTACATCTTTGGTGGTAGATCAGGGCAAGACAAGGGTGCAGCCTAGAGGTTGTAATTTCTGTCTCTGCTTCCACACACACATTTCTTCCCTTGAGGCCTCCATATGTAAAATAGGAGTAGCAGAAATCTTCTCATAAAGTACTATGTGTCTGTAAATGAGGACTGTAAGAGCTAGGAGCTGCTTACTAGGCTCCCAAGCACAACTCTGACTATAGCGAGTCTCTGGCCTATATTTTCAATTATCGTGAGACATTCCCCTTTACATGGTTAAATGGTCTCATTTGTGACAATTCAGGCATTCCCAAATTAACAGAGTAGGGAAGAAGCCTCATTTCTAACAATCTAGACTAGTGTTGTTGAAGCATCCTCCTGATCATCACCAAATCCAGGGTACAATGTTTGGTAAAACTCTACGCTGCTACCAGTCTTCACTCCATCAACGTTTACTGGTCAGGGTTCCCTCCGCTAATATCATGACATTTGAAGGATGGTGTATCTGGTAGTCATTTACTACCTACAGAACACTCCATCCTGTAAAGAAAAGGATGGCCTGTGCGGGGGGCCATTTCCTGAATGATTTAGTCATTTTTGAATATGAAAGAAAAAAAGCCCAGTGACACTTTAAGTGGAGGGGAAGGATTACCTCCCTCAACCTGCTGGCAATACTTTGTCGAATTCAGTCCAGGACATCATGCACCTTCTTTGCTGCAAGGGCACACTGCTGGCTCGTGTATGACCAGAGTTAGAGCTGAGCTCTCACCAGAGCCTGATTTAAGTCATGATTTAGTGTTGGTTTTGGCAGTGTTAGGTTGATGGTTGAACTCAATGATCTTAAAGGTCTTTTGCAACCTACACTATTCTATGATTCTATATATTGTATTTTATTTTCTCTAAGGTTCAAAAGCAATTGGAAAAGAAAGTGAAGAGATTGATGGTTTCATTAAAGTAAAAATCATTTAAGTGAAAATCAGTTTTTAAACTCCAGCAGTCATGGCTGCATCTTACGTTTAGAAGATTTTCCCATACTGAGATTTTTAATGGTGCTCCTATCAGCATTTTGTCTCTCCTGCTCCCCTTCTTTTCATCCTTCCCCACTAAATCTGTGTAATTTTTCACTGTCTCTCATCAAAATTAGTTGTATTTTTTTATTTAATAAAAAAGGTGGCAGATATCTGCGTGGGTGAGACAGTGGTAGGCTCACCTCAAGTGAGCTGCTATAGTTCGTGTTTTTTCCCTGAACTTGCAATCTTTCTAAGGTCACTGAAGTGGGAACCACCACATCTATTGGTGTGATTAGTTTCAACAAGTTTTCCAGAAAGTTCCTATACTGATGAACACTCACAGAAAAGTGAATGCTAGTTTGCAAAAGCCATGGCTCTTTGGAGTGATTTCTTTGTGTGAATCCCTGACCATGACTAATAACTATACTGTTTGTGGCCAAATCCATGTGACTACTTTGTTAAGCTACATTGAAGTGCAATTGGTATACAATGTTCCCCAGGAAATACATATGAATATCTATTTAGTGCTATCATTTACCCTAGCTGTTTCACCTCCTGGAAAACAGTTCATGTTCCCTGCCACCTAACACTTTGGATCCCAGTTCCAGTGGCATTTTGAAGCAAGAAACCTGGGAGATAATCAGTGCTTCTCTGTCTCAAGTGCCATGTAGCAAGGAAACACTGAATGTGACTCCTTGGACACTGCTGGCCAAAAGATTCTTAGCACTATACCTTGTCTTACACAAGTACCACATAGCAGACCTGAAAGAAGCTTGTTTTTTTTTTGTCACAACAGTTGCTTGCTCCTTACTTTTTATTACTGAACTTTTTAGAGTAGGGTTCATTCTGTTCTGCCACAGAGGCATTCTAAACCAAAAAGATCTATTTGCCATTTGGAGGTTTTCTTTGTACAATCTGATAATACTCCAGAGCTCTTATACTCCTCTAAGATATTTTCTAACCTCATTATCTTCTAGTTTAGATCAGTGTTCTGGCCAACTGTCAGATGGCTGTGAATGCTGCTGCTAATGAACTATAAACTGTCCAGGGAATAAAATGTTGGCTTCACATTTAGTATAGAAATTTGGAGATTTTATATATGGGATAAGAAATGGTGTTATACTCCTTTTTAAATATTTACAGGTGTTAACACTTAAACACATTATCCATAACACGACTGAGACAATTGCGTCCTTTTAAGGATACATTTCAGAGGAAGAAAAGATAGTAATTCACAACACATGAGCACTCTTTCTGAATTCAGCTCAGTTAAAGCTATGACTTCATTTATAATGCATTATAGTGCACCCAAATGATAAAGTTCTCCTTGAAATTTTGACTTGTACTATGAACTACAATTCCTAGGAAAAACAACCTGGGCATAATTCTGATTGCCTGTGAAATCCCATTAGTATTAATATTCTTATAGTGACATAGCTGAAATTAGGTTGTATCAGAGTAGTCCATAAAGGCAGTGTTTTCTTTGGTACTTTATTGTAATGTAAGACTAAAGTGATACCAACAGATTGAATGATGTTTTATAACACAGCACGTCTGAAGTTAAGTTTTCTGTAAATTGTTACTGAGAAAAGAACATCACCAGATATGCCTCTTCAAAGCTCCACTATACAAGATATTAATCTACTTGGACTCATATTCATATGCTGTCAACCTGAATCTTGATGGATTGCATGTTGAGAGACATCCTCATGGGAAGAAGATTCAAGGGGCTAACAGTCAGATTGACAATATGTAGCTAGCTATAGAATACCTAAATGCCAAACAGCAGAGAATTTCATTGGCCCCATTGGAACATACACAGATGCACACAACACTCATATTACTTTCCGACTAGATTAGTTGAACAGATAACAGTTAACAGCTACAAAGAAAATGTTTTGAGTAGACATGATATATTTCTTATATGTTGAATAAATGTGTAATAGAGTGCTGCCAAATGGAAAGGCATGTACTCCTCTCATGTCCACTGAGGATAGAACAAGAAGTAAGGGGCTTAAATTTCAGCAAAAAAGATTTAAGCTATCCATTAGGAAGAAGATTTTACTGTATAGATACTTAAACATTGGAACAGTTTATGTAGGAAGACTGTGGAATCCCCCTTTCTAGAGGCTTTAAGGTAGGGCTAGTTGGACAGCTGTCAAATATGGTTAATACGCATTCATCCTGGCTTTGGCCAGGGAAGTGGGTTAGTTACATGGCCCCATGGGATTTAGTAAGCAGCATTTTTTTGCTAACGGAATAGTTTTTGCTAACAATAAAACAGTATATGTTTATCCTAAAAATCCACTATCTCATATTTTAAATCATTACATCATCTTGATCGTGTAGAAGATCTTGGTAGCAAGTGTAGTTTCCACCACACATCCTCATCTAACTAGACATCCATGTTCTTTCCCAGAAAGAAACGGTTCATTCACTTCTCCAAGAGGTGGTATATTGCATTAATGTTTTGTCTTGATTTACAACTTAGAGGAAGAATAATCTGAATACAAAATATGCATGAGTTATTTAACTCAAGCATTCATCCTACTCTGGCTGATGGTCTACTAATATGCTAACATATAGTAGGATATTTAAATTCAAAGATAATTTCCGGGACACATATGGAGCATGGAAATAACAGATCTTGTTCAAATCCACTAACATTCAGTAACTTAATGAGTGCTATATTAAATCATTAGATTAATGAGTATTATACCTCTAAATCTATTAATCTGGTCTATTTTAGATAACTACTTTAGAATTGCATCCTAGATGTGGCCATTTCTCTCTGATGACTATAAGAGGAATCTGGATGGCTAGGACAGAAGCAGATGTTTATACTGGAAAAAGCAGAAGTTAGATGAGATAAATCTTTGACTGGATTATTGTCCTACTGTTGACTTAATATTATCAACCATCTCATTATTGGTCTAACACATGGCCTAAGGAAATGGAAAAATGCTACAGCAATTTTCTAAAATCAGTGAGGATAACATCTAAGAAATCTTCAGGGTGGGCCAACCTAAATCAAATTACTTAGTACTTGCGTAGGTCAGGAACACTCACACAGGTAATTATCACAGTTCAGCTGATACCCAGTAACTTTGTAAGCCACAGTAATAATATAGCTCTTCCAAGCCCTAAGGCCAATATCTTGGAGTTAGGTGTAAACTTATCTGGATCTTGGTCTGAGCATCTTGTATGATAGCACACTACTGCATCCCTAAGTACAATTATACTTGAAACTCCTTTATCTCACTAAAATGTACTAAGTAGCTTTGGTAGAAATGCTTCAGGACCTAAAAGTCTGTTCTAAACATGCTGCTACTACTGTATTAACTGGCATAGCTAACATCCATTACAAGTAATTGGATTTTTGTCTCACCCTTTCCATGTTGTGCATTGTTTTGGCGTGAGTGCGCTTACTGAAACTACGTATATCCCGTATTTTTTTAGAATTATAAGTCTTTAGGCTCCAAAGTAGACCACCTTGCACTTGCATTGAGATAGGTAAGGTAAGAGACATAATAAAAATTCAGTATNAAAATAAAATTTTTACCGAAGACAGAACTTAGTGTTATATATAATGTAGACTCTTATACTGCACCTCAGCATGACACAATTTGAGACAAAGTTGTTGTTCTCTCTTGGAGTTTCATTGCCTCTTTCATTTTCTCTATTTTTCTTTCAGGCAGACAACCAGTTCTTTATGGACATGTTTTTTATAAGTGTTATATATTACGTCTGCATACTTGCCTGTTTACTAGACGATAACAAGGAAGAGAGAAGAGGGACCAATAATGGAAAATAACGATGGGAGGGGGAGGATTATTAAATACTCTTGAACCTCCAGAGGCAACATATTTCTATCGCTCCTCTGGCACCAAAAGTAGTTGGCATGAGAACAACTGTCTCATTTACTCTCCTTTAGTGCAAGGAGACAAAGTTACTGGTAAGATTTGTAATATCCAAGCAAATTTTGAAAAAAAGAATAGTTTCACGTATTGTCATATCTGTACTGCACAGACTTCTTCCTTATGTGCTTTTCAAATTAGTGACATGAAGCATATTAAACTGATTATTGCTATGCGAATTCAGGATCAAGCTAGTTGAAAACAATGGCTTTGACTTGTATGTCTAAAATTATGGGGCATTGAATAACACTGGTAAAACAGGAGCATATTTGTAATCAGTTAGGAATTACTATCAAAATTTAAATTAAATTGCTATCAGTTCAAAGTAAATGACATTTATTACCACCATGAAGTGTAATGTTATATCTTCAAATTGTTCTCCTAGATAAGCCTTTTGAGCTAACTAGGACCTTGGAGTATCCTAGGGAATAGGACCTCCAAAGAAATGTTTTTGCAGGATGTATAAGCAGGAGCAGCTAACACCATCCCAGAAGTCAGTCATGCCAAACAAGGGAGGGAAACTTGAGAGTGTGGGAATAAGGCCATGAGGTGAGATAGTATTTTGATTTAGCAGGAATCACTAGAGCCCCCATGAACGTGAGGAATTAAGGCTCCCAGAATACAGTGGCAGTACAAATGCCATCTGTCCTGTTTCTGGGTTGAAGCACTCGCATGAAATTTGTTACACACCAGACGTACTTTAGAGTATTGTAATAATTGTGATATATGCTCTAAGCTGCTCATAGCTTTGTGTGAGGATGAAAATAAGAAAAAGATCTGTAGATGTGGCACTCAGGGACATGGTTTAGTGATGCACTTGGCAGTGTTGGGCTTGCAGTTAGACTCAATGATTTTAAAAGTCTTTTCCAATCTAAACAATTCTATGATTTTATGAAATATTACACTTACAACACAGAAAACTTGAACTCAGGGGATTTTTCCTTTTCAATAGACTCTGTATATGACTGACTTACATTGTCTTCCTACAAATACTTGTGTCTTGGCTTGACTATATGCATAGCAACCTGTATTGTGCCAGTATGTATTATTGTTCCACTAGGTGTATAAAATTAACTGTGGAGTTAAAATTTTGCATGGTTAGCACTATAATTTCTTTCTGTGCCTCACCTACTGCAGAAAATTAGATCTTCCTATGTAAGGCCTTGTCTTCTCTTTTGAGGTTGTACCCCATGTTGGGTCAATCTAACAGAACATTGGTATGGAGCTGCACATGTTGTGTGAACAGGATGAACATACATGTGTTCTTTGGCTATGATGCAACACAGCAACTTCTCCAGCTTTAAAAGAGGTAGGGAAAACATGGTGTGGAACAAGAGATAGGAGAGTGTGAGATGCCACAGCTGTAAGCAGGGCTATGAGGAAATGGGTCCTTTGGCACAGAGCAGCAGCAGACTGAAATCAGATTTTTGCTGGCCCTCCATACTTTACTGAGCTGTTAAAGAATGAATGAACCACAGATAATCTTGTTTTTTCTTCTTGCAGGCAGTGCTACCACTCTTAGGCCTTATGGATGGTATTCATCTTGCCTAGCTTTAGAGCTGACAGCACAGATGTCTACAAGTACTCAACGTAGCCTCTTTTTATAATTCATAGAGGGCACCTTGGGGTGCAATTGATCTAATTCTAAAGTAGGCATCTAAAATAGGCCAGAAAAATCATGTCTCAGAAGTATAATATCAACCGTTTACTGGATTTGAATTTGATCTATCATATCCATGCTCGGTATGCTATACAATAATTTGTGCATTTATAAGTATCTTCATTGCCTGTGTCATCCTGAGGAAGGGTCTTAAAAAGATTTGCAGTCATAAGAAATAAGAACAGATGGTATAACAGCTTCATCTGGCAATGACTAACATATACATATGAGGCCTACTCGGGACTGATGCCTTTCTCCTCTAAGTAATTGAACAGTTCCTTAACAGGACAGCTGGAAGGACTGCTGAGCCCACTTCCATTCTTCTGGACACTGTGGCCTGGATCTAAAACAGAACAGAGAAGCTGAGTTTCCTGGCATAAACATTTTTTTTTGCTCACAAAATCAAACAAAACCACAGAGACAATAAATACGTCAGTACAAAAAAAAAATATTGTTTTTATGTTCCTTTTGCTTATTACAGTAAATGGTAAGATTTGTACACTTATGAAGCAGGAATAAATCAGAAGTTGAGTTGTTAGTGATGGAGAGAGAAGATGGACGGGAATACTCCTTTAGCAGACAATTATTAGACCTTGCAATATCTGAGGAAAGCCATTCTCTTATAGGTGCCAAAGGTAAGCCTTGTAAAGCTATTTTGACCGAAAACACTGGTAAACAGATCTTGGTGCTGATCATGGTACATAGATAACATTCAGAGTTGGTGCTAGGGCTGAAGATTTCCATGTGTGCAGGCCCTAGGATGCTCTGTGACTTCATATTAAAATCATCTCAACACTGGTATACAGATAGTAAGTGAGCTCTAGTGTGAGAGTACCTATATGCCTCAAAAGAAGCCAGTTCAAGCTAGGGTCTAAGTTCTCAAAAAGCGGAAGAAGGGCAGTAGAAAGGTATGTTTATTTTTGTAGCTCTAGGATAGAAATCTACCTTTATATATCAGGATATTGCTGTTACCCTTTTGGCAGAGAAGAAGCTCTGGGAACTAAAAATTCTGAGAGGTGTTCCAGGGAAAGAGCATAAACTGTAAAATCTAATGAACAGATAGAGTCAAAACACATTTAGAAGACTTTTCAAGGACAACTGGAAATTTAAATTCAAAGTAGGTCTCAGTAACTTTTCTAATAGAAATAAAACAAAACAAACCAAATAAACCACAAAATAGAAAATAGAAACAAAAACTTTTTTTTTGGGGGTGGGAGGAGGGAAGGCAAAACAAAACAAAATTAATACTCAGCAAGAGAGACTGAGAAGGTAAATTCTTCCATGAAGCTGTCAGACTTTGAAGAGAGACCTAGCTCAGCTGAAACATCAATTGAAAACAAGAGTTAGGGACACAGAAAGGGGTTAGTTTTCAATGTATGTAAAAAATTGCAAAATACTCTTTTAACTACTGTTTTCACCGAACTATACTCTGTCTGGCTTTCTCAAGGTCACAAAGCTCCATAAAGCATTTTAAATCTCTCTACGAAAGGGAAGTATTCCACCACTGGGGCTTTCTAGATGTGGGTTAATTTGCTTCTGAGACCACCACAAATACCGTTTCCCATTCAGTTTTCCTGAGTGCAAGATATTTATAATCTTAGCATGTGTACCTTAGGGAGAAACACTGCCAAGTTTTGCAACCAAGCCATTAGGCTATATATCTGAAGTGTGTGGTGCCTCACGCTAAACCAAGGGGTAAAGGGTCTGAGTGATCAGAGAACTGAGAGACAGAAGGTGCAATGATATATTTGTGCACCAGGGATCAGATGCCTGACAGTGACAAGGCAAAGAATTGGAAACAAGTTTCCCCATGGGTCCTGGCATTTTCCAGATATAAAGGTGACACGTATTCAACCTAAGCTTGGGAGTATGGATTTATATAGTGCAGACAAACACATCTGCTGCATGTGTAGTCATCTAGCTTCGGATTAAACATTGCGAGGAGTGGGGAGAGAGAAATTTGTTATCCCCAGGTGGTTCTGCTAATGAAAGATAATTTTGCCACTGAAGACTAGGGAGAGTTAGAATAGCTCACAAACTTGTCCTAAAACCTAACTTCACCTAAGTAGTCAATATGTGAGTTGAAAAAAAGCCCACATACAAAGAATGTGAGTAGAAGTAAAAGAATAAATCTTTCTTTTTTGAAGGGTCCATGCCAGCTGAATGAAGATTGTTTGGCATGAATGCCAAACAGTGGAAAAACTATTCTTACAGAGCAAAGTGCATAGCTCAGTATGCAAATGAACACCTTGTTTTTCTCTTTGTCTGATGATGAGAAAAAAGAATGTTCACCTTTTGTTTCTCATCTCTTGTGACTGTATGCCTATATGTGGCTCCAAGTTGTCCAGTTTTGAGACAGATCTACCTAAAATCTACTACATTGTCATTAAAATGCAAATAGACATCTTTAACTTTCAAGCAGAGGAAACTCAAAACAAGTTGGCAAAATGCAATTAAAAAAACAAAACTTTTAATTCAGTCTCCCACTGTCCACTCTTTCTGCAGGGAAGGTCCTTGCTATCAGGGCTTTTGGATAGTATATCATTGTCTGAGCAATGGAAAGCTCAGTAACTGCCATTTGGTCCTTAGGAAGTTGTCTTTTTGTGTCAAGGCTCCTTGCACCCTTCTTTTCTCAGTGGCTTTTCTGTCTGGGCTGTAAGTTCCTGGTAACTTGCAATGGCTTTCTCTTTCCTACTTGCCAGAACAGAAAGTCCACAGCCTTCTGCAGGAGCAGCCCAGTAACTCCACAGGGAAGGGGCAGTCTCGCCTCCTTCCACCTGACCCACTCATTCTCTCCTTGAACCGAGAAAATATATCCCTAAGAACAAACCTATAAAATAGTCCAAGCAGGTTTGTGAAAAACAGCCTTAATAGCCTTCAATCTGCCATTATTTCCTGTTGTGTCCTCAATCAACAGTAATAATGGACGTGAATCTGAAGAAAACATCTGCACCAGAACACCTCCGTAATTTATACAAGCTAAAACACACTTAGTGGTAGCCTTTCTCTATCTACTGAATGCATGAAGCCAAATGTCCTCAGGCTTCAGGAAAGTTTGCATTTGTAGCTGAACTTTATGGCTTATATCCAGCTCTGATTAGCAGCCAGACTTTCTGTGTTGGCCCCTCACAGATGATGTGTTGCAAAAGCGTCATGGAGATATTGCTTCTTCCTCACTTTCTCCAAGTATTTTTGGTTCAGTCTTTATATGTCATCACAGCTGGCCACTTTCCTTATAGTTTTGGAGGCAGATATACCTTGGAGGCAGATGTACACTCAGATTGCTTGGCAGCAGAAGGTGTATTGCTGGAGCCAGGAGAACAAGATTAGAAGGTGAGATAAACATATGTTTTTATCTCTCAAATAAAGATTGGCTTCTGTAGTACCTTAACTGTGAAACTTTGGAGCCTCCGAAGGGCCTTGGAGCTACGAATTTATAGGAAAGGGAGCTCTTTTTTCTCAAGTTAAAACATCAGGTACTTTCTACCATTTTTAATACTTATTATAAATCAAACAGAAATGTGAAACTTGTTTTTATCACTCAACACAGAGACCGTTTGGGGCATGTTACAGATGGGAATTTTAATCAACTGTTACTGATCAATAATAGGAAAAGTGGTTAGCAGTCCTAGACAGTATGTAGCAACAGAGTAGGAATGTCCCAGAGAGCTTGGAGGAATAGTATAGATTTTATTTCACAAACTTCCTGGGTGACTCTGAAAAAGTCACAGACTGACATTAATGCTTCACTGAGTTTAACATGTGATTTTCCATTAAGTATAAAAAAATGAAGAATGAAGCTTTAATCTTGCAACTTCTGAGTTTCTCTGAATGAAACAGGAGAATAATATACCTTTATGAACAAGTTTGCATATGCCATGTTTTAAGATGTTGAAGTGGGAGCCAACTATGCCTATACTGTATGACCTGTACACTATACATAAGGTATCTATTTGCATCTGTTTCATAACATAAATATACAAACACACTGATCTTCGTAGTCAAGGTGATGAAGCAGATTTTTCTTTACACAACTTCCTTCTACAGTCATAAAAAGGCTATATTTAAAAGGCTACATCAGTTGTTCAACGTGTGTAGGTAAGGTATTTTGACCCACTTCTAAATTTAAATAAAAGTTGTGAGCTGCATTCTTTCTCTTCTCAACATATTTCTTCTGTAAAAAGTTTTGCTTTTGCTCCTACTTGGGATCAAATGAGCTTTTGAAGCCCCAAAGGCATTTTGAAAAGAAATTTGAACGGTTTTTATACTTCAGAATACTCCAATATCATTTAAATGGCTGTGGCTGTATTGCTAACATTGAAAAGAGATAATTCTATGAAAATCAAAATGGGATAAGTCAGCTCAATGTGACTATTTTATGTTTAATCTGCAGGTAAATAAAGCAGTAAAGAGTTAGAATGCTTTTAAGACCAAACCCATCAATGTCCTTAACCAATTTTATCATTAATCGTTCAAGTGCTTTGATGGATTTCTATTGAACTATTCTAAATATGAAGTACTTTGCTAATGATTGAACTTACTGCTTTGCAGGAATGTATGTAAATATTCTCTTCTCCCTAGAAGAGGGACAAAAGAGACAGTCAGCCAAAATGACGATGGACAAAATGGACAAGCAATGCTATTTCAGAAAGCTATAATTCTAACATACACTTCACTTAAAGTTTTAAAAGCTGTTATTGATCAGGTGCAGTAAATATGATACAGAAAAAAAGATAGATTCTGACTCTCTTGATGTTGGTTTTATGTGACACACATTACTTGAATAGCTGAGTGGCTATCATTCCAAATGTGAAATGTTAAAGTAGCACACAGTCCTCCAACAATTAATTATTTAGTTGCAAGCTGGCGAGTACATTTTTGAAAAACTCTCCAGAGAAAATTTACCTACAAAGTTAAGAAACTGTGAATGGCATATCAATTTCTATAGATTTCCTTCCTGCACTTGCAAGAAAAGGAAGAAAGTGCACAGTGTTTTTACATTATAAAGATGGTCAACTTTGGCTTTGCAAAAAGAAGTGCTATAAGAGAAGCAGTTACAGAGCATGTGAAAGGTGTTGTGCTGGGTGTTCAGAAATTCTTGTGTTAGAAAGCAAATCTACTTTGACCTAGGCTGTGCAGTCTTTACAGCAACTCTGCTCAGCGTTTGCCGCAAACAAGTTCATACCCCATGATTTAGAAAAATGTACATACCTACAAAAACATCGCTCTATGATTCGGTTCTTGAAGCAGAAGAATGTGCCTTAAGGCTCCGCAGAATAAAGGATTTAAAATTTAAGGTTCAGCCTCAAGCATTATTGTCCTTGATAGAACAGCAGGAGGTAAGGACTGCAGGCAAAATTATCATAGCCTGAAGCCAACCCAGCTGCAACAGGAGAGGCAGTCGGGAGCCAGACGACCCTACAGAATCATAAACCGGCAGCAGGACAGCAGTTTGAAAAACTGAGCTCAACCAAAACTGGAGCTACTCTATTGTCAGCAATAGGAATTCGGGGTTATAGTAAGGCATTGTGTGATTTGTGAAGAAGAAGATATATTATAACTGTGATTCATGCATTAGGCTCACTAGGAAGTGAACACTGCAAAGAATTACAAGAGTCATTTCCCACTAATATTCAATGAGAAAATGAATAAGACTTGCAAATAGCAACAACAACAAAAAGCTGTGTTATACGACCATGATTAAGGTACAAGTTCAAGTAATCCAAAGTTTAAACCAAAAGCACTCAGAAGTTTGGCCAGCCTTTTTCTAATTCCTCATATGCATATGTTATGAGATGACCATTAATTGCACATTCATTATTTTCTGGATAGGAACCCTTCCTCATTGAAGTCATAAAATCAATGATGTTCACTGAGCAAGCGTTCAGAATTGTCTAATTTTGCCAAGAAATGTTTTTTCTGATCTCACTCGTCTATTCTTCAACATAAGCTAATTGGTTTGGCAACACTTTTTTAAAAAAACAGGCGCAAATGAAAACAAACAGCAAACCAAAATGCAACAGACAGAGGCAGGTGCCCAGCCTGGAAAAGCATAGTTGAACTGGTTAAAGTTTTTCAAACTTATTAGCAATTTTTAAAAGTTTCTTCCAATGAGCAATAACAATGAGTCCTAGTAATAGTTGTTAGCAGTCACGTCCAAAACAAATTATCTGCAACCTTTCACTATGAATCTTCTCTTGTTCTCAGGGGCTACTATTGTGAGTTCAAAGACTGTATATGACTGTTATTCTACTTTAATGTCATATTCTTTTTTATAAAGATAATATTTATATCAGTTTATAGACTTATAATCATTGAATTCATAAGGATATGTGTGTCATCTAATGAAGTATTGTCTGTGTGATCCATGTGGGTTATCAAATCTGAAGAGTGGCCTACCACTGAACGGACATAGGTGTTTTCTCAAGAGATTAGCTCCCTTCTTTGAGTCTGTGGAGTCCTGATCTGACTGAGACATCTTAAATGCAGCATCTGGCTTTCACATCTAGTAATCAGTACTGATAAACATGAGGAATATTCTCTGGGACTAGAAGACGAGGGGCATTTTTTCTGTCTGTCCAACAGAAACTGAACTGGATTTATAGAGACAAAGCCCTGTAACAGCTAAGTAGCATTGTGTTAAATGACTTTGAACTCATCTTGCAAACTTTTTGGTCACTTCCACTGCCTTCCAAAACAGTAGGGTTTTTTTAAAAACTTTTCTTCATCATTCCTTCTTTATTTTTCTACATGCAGGAGTGGAAAACTAAAAAGAATAGGTCGTATGTCAGAATAGTTTCTGATAAATAGCAGAATGAGCCAGAAATGTATGCAGCACTATTTCTACTTGTGATAAAGTGGGACAACAGAGAGTGTGAGAATAATGTGTAGACTTCTAACTCTTCCTTCTGGTGTGAATCTAACAGAAAAAAAAAAAAAAAGTTTCATTTCTGACTGGATTAAGAGTGTTCATAACTGGTACAAATATTGGGGTTTTGCTAAATATATTGGTATCTATTAATTTTCCCTTAGAAGACATGAGGGATAATTTTGAATTCACTATACTATCACAAAATGGCAGCATAGAAAGTTGAATGTCATTTGACTAGTTATCAATAGTAGGTAGAGATCTGTTTTAGTAAATTTTCTGAGAATGCATTTCTTGGAGAAATATTGTCTCTCTTGATATTTTTGGTTGTTGTATTCTTTCTTCTCTTTCGCTTTCTTTCTGTCAGTCTTTCTGTCTGTCTGCCTCTTTGTTTATGGCCACCAGCCATGTTACCATCCAACTCACTGCAGTTTACTGGATTAATTGTGTCCAAAGCACAGAACTCATAGATGTGTTTTTACACTGAAGTTAAAACACCTAATTTAATTCTCCCAACCATATATCTCACCCAAATGGACATGTCTGAGTTTGTCCTGAGCAATAGTTTTTTCTTAAATTACACTATCTACTTAGTTTTTGGCATGAGTAGAAAGTGACTCTCCATGTTTTATCTTACCTATAATGAGCTTCCAATTGTTTTTAGCCGTATTACTGCTAGAGTTGGAAATGCAACTTCTGGATATTTGAATAGCAAATAAGATTTGCACACAATGTAAATATTACATATGTCTATGAATCTTTAACAATGATGGATTTTATTGGGGTTATGTGGAAAGAAATGTGTGAAGGTAATAAAATCCCTTGGGGACTTGTTTTACATGTATTTGTTTTTCAATACATCTTCATCTGAGGAATACTTCATTTTTACTACTTTTCTTGAAGTATTCTTCAGGTAACTTGTTTATAATACAGAATTTGCGAGCTGTGTTCTTAAAAACTTTCTTTTTTTTTTTTAATTTTCTCAATTATGCTTACAGTAAAGAAAACATTGAACTAATTATCAGAAAAATTTTATAACGCAAAATTCAATTTTTTTTAAATCGCATTTCTTGTTCTGGAAAGAAAACTGACTGTGGAAAACACATATGAAAACCCTGGGTGCAATTTCCTACTTCAAACAAAGTGATGGATTCGGGTGGTGGATAACTGTGATGAATAAAATTTTTGCTTATACACTTTTAAAAATCATACTTTTGGCAAATGTATTAGAATTTCTTTGAATTTTTCTGCAATGTGTCAAACTAAAGCCATAGTAAATATTACTAGCAGTAAGTATTGCTTGTTGAAGCTGTAGATTTCATCATTAGTGATACTTTTTTTTTGTATCAGTGTGTTTTGTTACACAGTTTGAGGCAAAGCACTGGGTGATCTGAAATGAATGGTGCACCTAAAGATGGGATGCAGCAGCAACAACACGATCCCATAAAAGCCATCAGGTTTCAGAAGATCTCTTCCTATCTGCAGCTTTATAATTCGCACACAACCTTTCTGCGTACTCAGGAGGAAGACAATAGACAGTAATCAAAACGTTCTCTATCATTAAGAATAGACAGGAGGCTCCCTAGGGAAACAAACATGACTCCAGATTTTCACCAGGGGACACTTTTCTCAAGACTGTTAGAGCACATTGTTATTAGTCCCATAGGGAGAGGATTAGCTCATCTACCATTTGTCATCTTGTCTACATTGCTCATTTAGACCTCTTGTCTAAGCAATGGAGAAAGATAAATGGAAGAATTCCTTTTCTACAGTGACTGTCTCCCCAGTGACAGCAGTAGAGCAACCTGGCCAAGTGGCTTAGTCTAGGCATCTAATTTTGGGGAGAAAAAGTAAAAGATGATTACTATTCTTAGCAATTTAAACAAACCTATGTGGAAACTGATACCTGAAGTTTTTCTGCCTTCACTCTTGAAAAAGATGACATTTCATGTCTCATGTACACAGTTGAACTGTTCCATTTTCTCTGGATTATGACATATTTTACTTACAGCCCACCATTTTGCTATAGGAATGGAGTCAACACAGTGAATACAAGTGAACACAGTCTAAAGAAGTTCAGGAAAATTGTGCAGTTTGGTGCACTTGCAACTAGAAGCCTTCAATGGTCAAAACTAGCAAGAAATTTTGATAGAAAGCTGCTTACTGCAGCATAAACACTATATCTCCATCTTTAGGAAAACGAGCTGTTCTGATATCAGAAGAACAAGTAAACGTTTGTTTCTTTTCAATACTTACTCTGGAAACCTCTGCACCCTCCATCACAGAGCTATCCCCTTCCAAGGCTTGCTGTGACAAACCCAGGGGTCCAGAAGAGCAAGCTCTGTGGAGGAGTATACTGAGCTACCTGCATGGGCACGAATCAACCAATTCATGCATGCTGGTGGTCTCTTGGGCTATCACCCAGCGGCGCGGGTGATAACTGCATTCTGCTTATCTTTCTCCTAGTGGGAAGGGACAATGTCTTAATTTTCTTTTCTGCCCAGCTGGAGATTTTCACAGGGTTTCTATGAATTTAGTTACCTCTCAGATTTCTATGCCTTTTCCAAGGATGCTTGAGAAAAGCTGTGACTTTGCATTAGACAGTAATGGTTGACCATGTCTTCAAAATAAACTAAATTGTCATCGTAAGTATGGTGTGGTGCCATTACTAGTCCAGAGTTAACATAGACAGTAATGCTATAAAACACTGTGATATTAGGAAAGGATTCTCTCTTCCTTATGAACTGTTCAGGACAGTGAAACTGTAGATGCTTTTCAAAGTTGGGTGAAACCATTGCATGGCAAAAATACTGTCTTCAGCCATGAATTAGTGCAGACCTCGTTCCTGCCTAACTAAATCTGACCCCTAACATCACATGTTAATATTATGCCTAAACCTACTGGACATGTTCACCCTAATAACTAATTTTCTCTGGCACACATTCAATCAGTATTGAAGTAAATGAAATATGTGGTTTTATTTTTGGTTAAATTAAAAATGCAAAACATTCGAGGAAATCATATGTTTCCTCTGACAGAAAACTAAATGCAACAGTTGCCCATTCTTCCTCCTCATTTTTTATGAAAAGAATGTGTACGAGACCAGAGAATGCCATATAAACTTACCAATTTGCTGATGCACATAAAAAAAATGAGAGATCCTTTCAGTTCTGATCCATAGTACAGTACCAGAAATGTCCATATATGTTCCCACATATGGGAAAGTATTTGTATGTATTAAAGACTGTAATAATATTTTTTAAATATAAATCCTTATTTTCCTAATTATTTCCAGCAGAATGATACATTGATTTGTCCTTTGTTTTTCTTTTAACTTTCTTTACAACTTTGTTTCATAAAGGAAAAAACTTCTTGGCCATTTAGTTTTGCCGTGATGCATTTGCAATTTGAAGACTGATGGCATTTTCAGAGGCATGACTAGAAACTTCTTCACCCCCAGCACTTATAATGTCTTTGAATGTCACAGACTAACATAGAAAACCCAAGTTATGTTTTACAGAAGAACTCTGGAACTGTTGTCAGCTCTATCATAGCACACCAGGTGTCTGCAGTTGGCCATCAATGGATAAGCAGCTTGCTTTATTAACTTGTCTGAGAATGAAAAAGTATTATGAAATACCACAAAATTAGCTTTGTGAAACACAGGGCACTCTCTGCCGGTGTTTCAATTACTTCCAAATAATTTTAAATCACTGTTTTTGCCAGAATAATTCGGTTCTCTAGAAATTAATTCCATAGTGATAGGCTTTCAAAACTAGAAAACTATTTTAGTATTTGAAGAGATTTCCTTTCCTCCCTACAATAAAGAGTTTGCTTAAAGGAAAATAGATTATGTTTCTAGCCCTTGGTCTAGCTCACATTTAGAGAAGAGCTTCTTTTATCAAACTTCCTTTGAAGACTTGATGAAATATAGCCAAGATGTTGGATCATACCACTGTCATGGAATGACATCCCATAAAATCAGATTGCAAAGTAATCAAAGTCACACAAGTGCTTTTGCCCATTTCCATTTCTTTAATTTTACAACATGGAAAAGTTGTTTTGGACGTTATTAAAGGCTGTGCTAAGTTTTAAATGCAAAACCAGACATAGCAACTTATAACAATGAATTAGAATTAAACTAACTTTAGGGAAAAAAAGGCATTTTGCTGAAGATGTACTTGTCTAAATTACTGGTTGGGACCTAGGGACAATGAAGAGAGACATGCTTTCCTGGCAAAGTTCATTTTCCCAAATAGGTAGATTTGACAGATCATTCAATCGCTCTGTTAATAAATCAATTTAGATGGTCCATCTATGAACATTAAAAGTTATTTCAACCACTAAATCCATTGGTAATGGGGCCCAGCCTTCTAAAATAAGTCCATAATTGGGTAAAGTGTTGCAATTTCCCTGGGTGAAAGGAACACAATGGCCATTCCTGCCAGCCACTGTGCCCCTCCATTGTGATGGCTGTGACTTTCTGCATTAAGAAAATCAACCTGTGTAGAGGCAACTTGGCTATTTGAAACAGGTCTTTGAAAAGCAGAAAACAGGAATTGTTCATGCACCATGTGGTCAGTATGTCTGTCAGCTCCAGCAAGATGTCTTAGAAGCGTAGAATCGCCTAGGTTGGAAGGGACCTCTCAGATCATCTAGTCCAACCATCAACCTAACTCTGACAAAAACCATCACTAAACCATATCTCTAAGCACTATGTCTACCCATCTTTTAAATAACTCCAGGGATGGTGCCTCAACCACTTCCCTGGGCAGCCTGTTCCAATGCTTAATAACCCTTTCAATGAATTTTTTTTTTCCTAATATCCAGGCTAAACCTCCCCTGACGCAACTTGAGGCCATTTCCTCTTGTCCTATCACCGGTTACTTGGGAGAAGAGATGGACCTCCACCTTTCTACAACCTCCTTTCAGGTAGTTGTAGAGAGCAACAAGGTCTCCCCTCAGCCTCCTTTTCTCCAGGCTGAGCAACCCCAGCTCCCTCAGCCGTTCCTCAGAAGACTTGTTCTCCAGATCCCTCACCATCTTCGTTGCCCTTCTCTGGACCTGCTCCAGCACCTCAAAGTCTATCTCAGTGAATACCGTAGACAGAGGGGTTTCCTCAGTGCCCAGTCCCCTTTGCTCCATGATCTTGTATGAGCCAGGTCTGTGAGACACTCCTCCCGAAAGAGAAATAACAGAAAGTTTTGCTTAAACTTTGCAGAATTTGTTTGGTTTTTGGCAGTGTTGCAGAAAACAATGCACAAAGTAAGTTTGCTTCATTCACAGGATTAGTTTTTGACAAGGTACTACTGACAGTAGTAGATGGCTATAAAAATAAACCCCAGTGTGTGACCTGTTATATGCATTTCAAAAACTGAAAGAACTCAGCAGGTTCTCAAAGCTGGTTATGCACTGTCTACAGGACTGAACTCAAGTGAAATGCTACATTACAACTTTTAAATCCTCCTTTGAACCATCATTACTAGAGATTTTTGTTGAAAAAACCAAACTGATCAGTGTGGCTAGCAGTGATCTAGTTGATTTTCATAGAATCATAGAACACTTTGGGTTGGAAGGGACCCCTCATCTAATCCAACCTCGCCTGCAACGAACAGGCACATCTTCAACTAGATTAGGTTACTCAAATCCCCATCCAACTTGACCTTGAATGTTTCCAGGGATGGGGCAACTACCATGTCTCTGGGCAGCCTGTTACATCATCCTCAGCATAAAAGATTTCTTCCTTATACACAGTCAAAATCTTCCCTCTTTTAGTTTAAAGTCATTACCCCTTGTCCTATTGCAACAGACCACACTAAAATGTTTGTCCCCATCTTTCCTGTAGGTACTGAAAGGCTGCTATAAGGTCTCCCCAGAGCCTTCTCTTCCCCAGACTGAACAACCCCAACTATCTCAGCCTGTCATCATAGGAGAGGTGCTCCAGTCCTCTGATCATTTTTGTTGTAATCAAAACAGTCACGATTAAGTGTTTTCAACTTACTCCTCGTAAATTCTTAGTGTATTTTAAAAAGACTTTCTTTGGTTTTCTAATACTGTAATAACTTCACAATTCATTCAGGAATAGAAGCCCACCAGCCTGACATAACAAATAAATTAATTTACTAAACAGTTATTCATAACAGTTGATTAACTGCCTCTTCCCACTCTCAAGCTCCTGGTGTTCTCATCTCTAAAATATCCCATGCAACTGAGAAGATAGTTTTGAAAAAGAAGAAAGGAAAGGAAAGGAAAGGAAAGGAAAGGAAAGGAAAGGAAAGGAAAGGAAAGGAAAGGAAAGGAAAGGAAAGGAAAGGAAAGGAAAGGAAAGGAAAGGAAAGGAAAGGAAAGGAAAGGAAAGGAAAGGAAAGGAAAGGAAAGGAAAATAAGATTAGTTTCCCACAATTCATTTAATGGAGTGAAGAGTACAATCCTGTCCCCCCAAAAACTGATGGTAAAGTAATGGAACTCCACTGCCTTCAGTCGGGTTCCTTAGTAAATATTTAGCAAATCATTGATTCATCCCAGTTCTTACTGAAGACATCTGGGAGCCAAATCAGGCCCTATATCCTCTTCTTATTTTCATTTCCCTCATTAGTATGACATTTAATGCACAGAAAAAAAATCATTTTTCCTTACCTCTTCTTACTCTGCTTAATGATTCTGAGTGATTATATGATTAATATTTCTGAGTATGTGTTGTAGAGAAATAGTTTTGTCACTTTTCTGTCCTTTCTTTCAATAAAAGTTCATTTTTATAAAAAAATACCTTTGGATTCATTTTTTTCAAACATTTTAGCATTTTTTTTCTAGACACTTTACAAAAAGCTTTTAGTTCTAAATCATACAAATCTATTCTTCATTGTTATAAACATTAAACAACTTTGCCTAGCTACCAGCTGCTGCTCGGCACAGCTGTCAATATGGCCAACAACCTTATTCAAGACCATTAAAATAAAAGAGCACCTATTTTCTGCTACAAGCTACCACCTTTCACCCAAGATGATGCACAAAATAGACGTGGAGTACCATTTACAGGATTAATATTATCCAGTGTTTACAGCTAATGGATTTGTGTTACTGCTTCATTTTACAGGGCCTCTTTTAGTCTTTTAATTTATCTTCAGGTCTGCTGCTTTATTTTTGTTCCATCATCCTCATAAAAGCCATTATCTTTCCATTAGCAAACCTGTTAAATAACTCTTCATATGCTCTTTGATCTGTCCAGCAGCAGTTTGCATTCTTTGCACCGAGTTTTTCAATTATACTCAAGAATTTTAAAATACAAGTTTGCTGAGAGCTACTTCACACACTGTGGTACACTTAATTAACATAGGATGGAAGAAAGGTTTGCGACCATGTTGCTGCTCTTTGCTGCCATAACAACTCCTGGTATCCTTCTGTTTTATGCAGATCAGGTCAGAGAAATTTATGAGAGTAAAAATTCTCCAGAACTTTTTTATGTAACAGTGGACCAAATGCATTTCTCAAAATCTGCATGGAAATAATTATACTTTATTTTTGTATTTATATGAAAATTGTCTCTCCAGAAACTGGTTCTTGAAAGTACTCTCTGAGTGAGTTTGTGTTTGCTTGAATTCACAAGTCATCTTCTTTTTATGTATTCCTCTTCTGATATTATGCCTACTAGCAAATGTGGAATGTAACTCTTTTCTTAAGGCACATTTACTTTGTGTCCTTTGTGTGACCACAGTGTTCCCTATACATCAGATTGTATATTAAAATATATATTATCAGTACTGCCTTAGCACTCAAATGACCCCTGAGTTATGAGATATACTAAAGAAAAAAAATCTTTCTTTTCTGTCCCTCATCTCAGATGTCAAAACACCATCTTTTCCATGCTAGTCTGCAAAGTGATCGCGTTATGACTCGGTCCTGCAGAGGGATTTAGTGACAGAGAAACGAATGCATCGGAGGATACTTGATGATTCCCCTTCATGCCTTCATGCCAGGACAGGAGAATGTTTTGTGGGATTATATTGCCTTTCTCAAAAACTAAGATTCTTCTTTCTAGTAAGACCAAAAAGCAGATTTTTTAATAACACAACTTATCTGGAGTCCTAATTTCAGGTAGCAGGGACATATCTTTAGTGACTTCAAGATCATGAAGAATTTTTTAAAGCTCTTTCTTTAACAGAAAAGGATCCTTGATATCCCTTGGATTTCTAGGAGAACACCTAGAAATGACTCCTCTGACCAACAAATTATTGTTCTCCACTAATCTTATCATGATTCTTTTTTTTATCTGCAGAATAGTGGTAAATATTGCACTTTCATTCTCAGAGGGAACGATATCCTGCCATGCTGTTCATCTGCAAGCAGTCTTATAGAGGTAGTAGAAGAAAGAGGACGGGAAGTTGTAAGATTGTGTGTTCATGATTAGGAGTAGATGATCAGGGACTAAATGTATTGAGAAAGTCCAAACTGAGGGCAGAAGGGCAAGAAGGCAAGCCGGACCACATGTGGGACTCTGGTAGAGCTTTTAGGATTGCAATAGACTGTCATTAGAGAGCAAAGCACTGGTTGATAAGACCTTTGGGCTGCTACTGATTTTGATTTTCACAATTGGCATAATACTGTAAGTTCCACAGTGCTTTGCTGAGAAGTAGCATGTTATTATTCCAATTCCATAGTTTTGTTTTCCAAGAAGCCTTTCCACTGTTTGTGATACTGAATATAAATGCACTGTATAGTAATTTTTGATGATGTGGCTATTTCCTCTGTGGTCCACTACATATTTTGTGTGTGTCTGCTGCTTTACTTTCTCATGTAGGGATGTAAAAGAAAAAATTATTTAATGCCATACTTTGCTTTGTAAGTTATTCTCTCTTTAGTCATATTCAAGCATTTCTTCTCTTCAAAGCAGCTCTGCTCTGACATGTTTAATACTGAAAGCTCAGGAAAGAGTAAAATTTGATCAGTGACATTCAGGCCAAAAAAAGCCTCAACCCAATACCCATCTCAACACTAGCCATAGCTGCTGGTATTTGAACTTCTATATTAAAATAGTCCCATTACTGTTAGTCCTTGATTATATGTCCTCGATGGCAATAGCTTTCTGGGTCCATACACTTCACTGCTTCTGAAAGAAACTTCACTTTGCTACTGCCAAACCAGCAGAAATCATGTCAGTCACATTCGGTAAACCACTGAATGGTTAAGAAATGTTCACAGTAACATAAGCGACTTCAACCACCCCAACTACAACTCAACAGAGCTCTCCGTAATTGATATCAAAAGTGCAGGCTAGTAAGATGGAACAATGTGACACCTGAATAATAAGCATTTTGAACTTTCTGGTGACCTTTTCTGCCTCAGGGATGATTGCTTTTCTGAGATAAAGGTGCAAAAAAATTGTTTATGAGCTGAGTGGACTACAACCTCTCTGTCATTTCATTTTGCCATTAGCTCAATTTACCAAAGGAGTTACAGTATTGTGGTCTGATTCTGCATACTGCTGATACAAAACTTACTCTTTTTATTTTTTAATTTTCAGAAAGTGTTTAATGACAAATAAATAAATCCCAGAATCAGCTCAAGAACAGAAGTGTTGGGAATTGCTCCATTATCTTGAAGTCTTTTGCTGTGGTTTCCCCTGTTCTGAAAGCAAAAGAAAAATCAATCACTTCATCTATCTTGTCTTTTCAATACCTTCAAACCCCCTAAGGTCCTTTGAAAGGCCTACATATTCTGGATAAATTGACATTGAAGTGTTTATAGTGTCATTTTGGTTTTTTCCTTCCACAAAATATACGTATGGTACCACTGGTCTTGATCCCTTCCTTCTGAGGTCCATGGGAGCTGCATCAAAACCCTTCTTTAGAGAGTGTGAATGAAATTCTGAAATTCTAGCAGTAGGATTTGCCATTTCTTCTGTTATTCCAAAGAAGTTCTCTCCTTGGTATCAGTGGAGATTTTAGGATTTCCCTATGGTGTTGTAGTTTTTATTTGTTGTGAAATCAATGGAGTAGAATAAGAAAAAAGCTCTCCATGTTTTCTCTATAGACTTTTATTTTCTTATGGGTTATTTCCAGTACAAGATACAATATTATAGAATATTTTTTTGTTTTACCTGAAATATTTACTTTTTAGCATTTAACATAAATGTGTTACCCTTGAATTGCAGCGTATTGTTTCTACTACTGAAACTTTGAGAGACAAGGCTTATTAACAATCAATAGGCAAGACTAGAGTGAAAACCTGCTGTGATTATTGAAAAATCATCTCATGGTACATGCTAGCTTAATTCTGATTGACAGTAAAAAATGTATTACTCTGTACTCCTCTTGGCACCAGGTAGAGACAGATTTTAATTGCTTACCAAATAAAACATGCCCCTCTTTCACCCGCACCCTTCTTTCAAATTTTTTTAGATTTTCTTCAATAATGAGATTACTGGACAGTCCTGCATGCTGTATACTTTCTGAAGGTAGTTTGGCCTGTCAGTTCTGCACCGAATGATAGATTTAGTAGACCAAAATGTTTACTGATGTCTGTCCTAGGAAGATTTACAAAATTCATTAATGATTCAGGTTAAATACTACTTTGCTAGCTCTTTATGGTGTCCATTTCTGGGATTACTAAATCTGTTGTGTTTACCATAACGGAATATCCATGAAAATGTCCTGTATGTTTCTCTAGAAACCACTCTGGCTCATCAGGAAGGAAAAATAGGAGGCGTCCCCAACTCAGATATCCATGCAAGACTCCTACTTGTCAGTTTACTACAACTCTCAGAGTTCTCACTAGAAAAAACATGCTTATCTTTATAGTCATTTCATGAGCTCACTGTGATGCTCTCAGTTTGGTACACAAATAATTTAAAAGTTAAATGAAAAGACAGAAGGTGTGCTTGGAATGCATTTTTTCTTTGTCCAGAAGTAAAATTTGGCAAGTTTCTATTTTTCACGAGAAAATCAAAAAAGAGATTTACATTTCTATGCATGTTTGAAACTGCAGATGGGTGGTGTTGAGTGAAGAACTTGGGTATGGATTCAGAACAGGGCTCCTTTCAGGGACACCTGGAGGTTACCATTCAATATCTGGAAATAAGAGTCATGTAAAAGGGGTAGTGAAAGAGGGCTAATGCAGCAGAAAGTGAAAGAGGAAGTATCCAGCCAGGCACTGTGGCATGCTGATTTATAAGTCACTTTGGTGGACTGAAGGTACAATTTCATGGTATAATTCATGATATAGCAGGCAGCATCCAGAACAGGCAACTTCATCTCTGGGATCCTTTGACTTCCTTTGTACTGGCTTTTGTACTCTTTCATTGCCATAAAAAAAAAAAAAAAGCGGTTCAGGGATCTCAATCAGCAGAAAAGTAACCTTAGAGTTCACTTTTTTCTGGATTTATTATTTCTTGATTTATTATTTGAAATATCTCACCTTGCGATCAGAAAAGTGCCAGTGATGGCATGAATGAGGATGAAGGAATCTACAGCCAGTTGCTGGTGGCAGTGGTGAGTCACATCACTTGCCTAAGCAGCGGTGAGGTACTATTTCTTCTCAACTGTATTACCAAAACTACATTCTAATTTCCTCTATTGTTTGTTTAATCCCCAATATACAGTATCATTCCTTGAATGAAGATTTATTAATACATTTCAGAATGGTTCAGGTTGGAAGGGACCTTAAAGATCATTAGTTCCCACCCCCCCTGCCCTGGGCAGGGACACCTCCCATAGACCAGGCTGCTCAAAGCCCCATCCAGCCTGGCCTTGAACACTTCCAGGGTTGGGGCAACCACAATTTGGAACAGCAAATACTGAGGTTTATTCTCCTTGTTTGTTGGTGTCATAGAGGATATTTTAACTACATGGTTATAACCTGAGATGATACTTAAAAGTTTTTAACATTGCCAGATTCCTCTGAAATCCAGGTTATTCAGTAAGTGCTACTTAGCTCACTGCAGGACACAGGAAAAAGTAAAGGGAAGACAATAACTTTCAAAAGGAGAAATGGTTTCTATGAACTTGAGCAATTTTCTATAAAGTTTATACTTTCCTTCTTTGTCATTTTTATAGAGCTTTTTCCCTCTCCACATTTGAAAGAACTGTTACTCTAATCTTGTTCCTGTTTTTCACAGCAGGCCTACACAATCCCTCCTGCTGTCTGTGAAGAGTTACCAAATTGGACCTATTACATTGTTCCCGTATGCAGAATGACATGCAATCAGTAAAAACTCCTTTTGTTTATACTGTTAATAACAGATGTTGCTCTGCTACATCACACATGCTGTTTAATATTATCAAAACAATTATTCATTTATTCATATTTGTGCAGTGTGTGCAAGCTGGCATTACAGATCTTGCAGACATGGTCTTCATGAATGCATAAACAGAAATGCATGTCATATATATCAACCCCCATTCCCATCACCATTTTTAATCTTATATCTGAAAATTTGATGATAACTTAATTGCTTTCATATTGACAAGGGGACTGTGGGCATGTGGAAAAGCTACTGAAGTAGTGGAGAGCCCCTTCCTACAAAGAGCTGTTACACATGCATGAAAGAAAGCAAGCTTTGCTTTGTCAGGGTCCAGGGACAAGCACTCCGGTGTTAGTTCATGCTTATCCCCTTTATCCCCTCAGTCTTCCTCCAAAAGAAAAACACGAGGAAGAAAAACAGTTCAAGAGTTGGTTTGATTCCTTTTGATTGAATTAACAAGGGTTCATTTTAATTGAATTAACTAGTGGGATAACAGCATGACTGAATTTTAAAGTATAATTAAAGGATTCATCTTCTACTTAATGACAATGGGATAGAAAATTACCTCAGAACAGACGCTACACAAGTTGTCTGTTTTCCTATTATAGATGTGCATTTTCAGGTAACACGGCTATTAAACCTTCTTCTATAAATGACAAGGTTTGGAACAAAATGTACGAGTTTAAAGGAAATCAGTTTATGCTCTTGTAAACTTAAAATATTCACACTGTTTATGATGACATGTCATTATTTGCTCTGGTTAGGATGTAGGATCTCTTGGGTTTTTTTTCAATTAAAATAAATAAATTAATAAAATATTTTCTTCAAATATAGACAGTCTTTTTCTTGAAGATACAAATGTAACCTTCCTGAAGCAGTGGTTCGTGTTCCTGATAGTATGTTTGCATTCTAAAGGAGTATGATATTTCCTTCATTTGTTTGGCAGAAATCAGATTTTCATACTAATGATGATGTTAATATTTTCCATTCCTGCCTCTTTCAGCATCACCTTCATTGGAAAAATGAGACAAACTTATCCTCACAGGCTTATTGTAGTTAAAAAAAAACTTAAGGAAGAAATGTATCTGTGAAGAAAATGGTTTGAAGTGAACAGAACTTGCCCCCTCAGGCCTGAAGGTAATAGCTTTTTCTAGAAGTTTATTCAGAAAATAATTATCAGGTACCTGATACAATCTCATAGGCCTGCAAGCCAGTAGTCAGTAGGTTTATCATTAACCTTCATGGCTGGATGACCTAGTCCAAGGAGGATTGAGGTGACTAAGGGGAAGACTGAATGATTTCTATCTTTCTCTTTCTTTCTTTGGAGCTTGGTTCACAGAATCTGGGATCTCTGATGAGTATATTATTGAAAATAATGGTTTGACTACAGGTTGACTTTCAAACATTTTTCTTATTTGTTTTTCCTTATGAACATTTTTTCTTCACTGAGTTGTTGTTCACTCTTGTTGGGAATGTTCAGTAGACCCACGGGTTCTTTCACACTTAATTAGACCTATGGCAGCTGTAGATCACTGTCTTTCCTCTGACAATGACAAGCTTTAAGGTCTGTATTTGTTTTCTGAAACATAGGTATCTAGAGTCATCTGAGACACCATATTTATCCAAGACATCCGCATGAGGTCAATATGACATAGTATATCCTGAGGCATTTCAAACTGTACTAGAGGTGTATGTATGCTTAGACACATGTGACTGAAACAAAACCCAACTATCACAGAAAAAAAAAAAAAACCTGAAATGGGAGAGTAAATAGTTCCCAGTGCTATTATTATTCAATTCATCACCTCTTCATCCAAACACTTTCAAGCCTTCGGAATTTTAAGTGTCAAAGGCATACTCTGGCAAAAACTTCCACAATGTAATCCCAAAGCAGGGTAAAAATTATGTTTATTGCTATAAAAACATTTGCTTTTAATGTGTTGAATAGTTATTTCCTGTAATCTGCTTTCTCAATTCATTCTTATTATTCCATGCTCTTTTATCATTTCCCCCTTTAATTGTTTAATGTTATAATCTTTTAGTCTTTCTTCAAAGTAGAACTTTTTTTCCCTACCAATAACTTGTTCTTATCGATCGTCACTCAACCTGTCTATTTTTACAGTATATTTTCTCTAATAAGAATCCAGTCTAAAGCAACAAGTAGTAGTGGCTACATGAGTGACAATATAAAAGACATTTTCTATATTACTTACCATCCCATTGTTTATGCACCTCAAGAATATATTTGCTTCCTTTCAACACAGCTGTATGTGGAGCAGAAGTTCTTGATGAACTTGGATAACATTTCCCTGCTCCCTTTTCCATGAGACATCTGAGCAGTCTATATTTTAACATTATGTATCACTAGTGTAGAAATACTGCTTATTCCCTTGTTAAAGACAAGTTCTTTCATGTAACGTTGTTTACATAGTTATATTTTCTTCAAGTGGCTCTCCAGTTATCAACAGGGATGTTGTCTGCCATTGTGCTGATCATTTTTCCAACTTGATCCATCCCTGTTTAAGGTCTGCACAGGCCTCTCTACGTTTAATCAAATGTAATCATGGTTTGGGTTATTTTGACTTTTTTTTTTTTTTTACTTTGTTATTCACTTTGGGATTTGTAGATCATTAAAAATGTGTTAAACAGTGATCCTTATGTAGAACCTTTAGAAATCCGTATGTTAACCTTTTATCATGAAGAAAACTGACCGTGAATTTACTACTGCTATATTTTGGCTGTTTTTTAGTGCATGAATGAAGCACAAAATTCTTGTAAGTTCAGGTGATTTCATACAGGCATACTTAAAGCATTTATTGTGTACCAAGAGAGAGCAGGTAATTCAAATATGAAATAAGTACTGGGCAGCCTTGTAAAAACATTGTTGCAAAACTTATCTTCACAAAATCAAGTGCCTAAACCACCCCTTATCAAAGCACTCAGGAAACAGCCTGTGTTTATACAGATGGTGCTTGCAGGAGAAACCCAACCAAATATCTACTGATGGATAGGTTTACATTGTAGTGTCTGTTATTACATCCAAAATATAAAAGGTTTATACCTCGCAGTGACTTCAAAACTAATTTAAACTTCAGGATGAATGTTCTGTCAAATAACTGCCCTGAGTTTTAGGTTTCTTCTTGTGTTTCTGCCATTATCTAAGCCAAATTATTCAATGGCAGCACTGACTGCAAAAGACAGACACCTTGCATTGCAAAGCTACTGAGCTGACCAGCAAGCTGCCAAGAGTTATCTTCATTCCAGTGAATACTGCAAAATTACTGATGCTTACAAGTTTACTGGTGGTTTCATTGAATCTTTGGCAAATAACCTCATAAAGTATACATAGGATATATATATATCATAGAGTCACAGAATAGCAGGTTGCAAGGGACCTCAGGGTCATCTGGTCTAAACTTTCTTGGCAAAAGCACAGTCTAGATAAGACAGCCTGGCACCTTGTCCAAGCAAATCTTAAAAGTGTTAGCATATCCTTCAGCATATTTTAGAATCCAGCTGTGCTTCACCTGACATCTGTAATAAAAGCTGTATCGACTGTGTTGGGTGCAGCTTATTCCATCATAACTGAGAAAAAATACCTGCTTGATTAAGGATCAAGGGACTGAGGTCTTCCAAAGAGTATGAAAACCTTCAACTATTGCTATTGCTGCATGTGAGTTTGCTAACAGATGTTTGAAAGAAAAAATAGCTGCATTTTAGCTCTGCCATCTTCAGGACATGGAGTTAAGATTCTGTTATTTTATTTCTTTTCAATTAATATTGTGTGTGAAATTTGGTAAATTTGTAATACTGTTCACAACTCAGCATTCAATCTACCTCTGATCTAAGCCTGATTCATATTTAAGGGCTTGGCTTTTGGGTGCTAAACACCTTCCTATTGATGCAGAACATCCTCAGTGCTCTTTTTTTCCGTAATGAGAATGGAAAGAACTTGAAAACCTTTAAGGTTAGTCTCTGCATTTTCCCCCTTTGACAATCGTAGTGCTTTGACTATATTTACAGTCTTTGCAAAATTTCTATGTAATGTGTTCTTTTACAATTTATTGAGATAGCTTATGTCAAACACATTTATTAACAATGAAGTATTAATTACCAAAAAAAATAATTATGACATGGAGATGAGAACAGAAATCGAACTAGAATTTCAAGCAGCAATAAACTATAGAAGTCCACAGACATATAAATTTAAAATAGAAAAGGCCTCATTAGGTAAACATCTTCAAATGATAGGGCTGCTTGAGGACACAGGTTAAATAAAACAGATATGTCCACAAAAGATAACAAAGATGAGGTTGTCAGATTTCTACCTCTGAAAAATGGCTATAATAATAGAATCACAGTATAACAGGAATGTGTAGGCTGGAAGGGACCTTTAAGATCATTGAGTCCAACCATCAACCTAAAACTGACAAAACCACCACTAAACCTTGTCCCTAAGCACCACGGCTACCCATCTAAATACCTCCAGGGATGGCAATTCCACACAGCCCAGAGATCTCCATGCACAATAAAGATGGGAAAGAATTATTGTAGTTATATTACAGACAGGGAAACTGAGTCACAAAGAGGTTAAATAAATGTTGCTCTGGGTTAAACAGCTTCAAACAAAGAAGAAATTATCTGGATCATTCAATGAGGTGAATACCAAGTTTAAGCACACCAACACGGCTGGCTGCTAACTGTCCCCAGACCTCAGGTGTGAGGAGTTCACACTGTGGCTGGGAAGAGCGGGGCTTGAGGTGTTTGCAGGGAAGCTGTGTGCTTGGCCTTTGAAATGTCACAGAGTTTGTAAACATGCTTAGACCCTTCCAAGGACTGGAAGCTTTAGTGCTCATCAGTCCAGGCCATGTGTGTGCATTTACCATGTATGCTTGCACTGAAACCGTTGGGCTCTTAAAAACATGACAGCTACCAGGTAGGCATGCTGCTGGCATTCATCCTGTCCTAGGACAGGGTAGAACAAGGAGCGCTTGTTTTTTCTGAGGGAATAACCTTTTTGCATTGAAATCTATGTCAAATAACGGTATGTTACAAGCTTTCTGACCTACTGAAGGATTGTTCCACTTTTCCCTGACTTCAGCCAGAAGTACCTCAAGCTAAAAATATTTGAATTTGCCCCATTAAGCTTGTGTTGCTGTATTTCCTATCTCTTACAGAAGGTTTAATTCCACTAGTACCTCACTACTAGAAAACTATTAAGCTTTTCCATCCAATGAAATGACCACTTCATAATAAACAATCTTTTAATATCCACCTCAATCATGGCACCTTCTGTCAAGCACTGATACATATTAAAAATGCACCCAATTTGAATTTAAGTTTAGGAAGAATTATGAGATGCAAAGTTTTGATCAAGGCATGTATATGAATTTACAATTTGTCTCATTCTGAAGTTTAAGTTTGATTTTTCTTCCAATTAAAATGTTAGTGACACCTTATTAAATGACACATTTTATCCTTGTTTGCATAAAAGACTATCCTGCTTACAGGGAACCAGTTGTTCATTTAATTTTGGTATTACCGAGTTTTTTTATCCTGGGACCATGCAGATAGGAGTACAAGGTCAGACCAACTCTAAAACTCTAGCTGCTGTATTTAATTCTGCCTTGACTTGTTGACAGCTGCCGCCGATATGGATCTTTCACAAAGCTGACCCTTGTTTGTTGCCACTGCTGGGAGGTTTCTATTGTAAGGGAACTCTCAGAGCCTAAACCAAAGGTCACAGTTGTTCAGAGCACTGCTTCCCATTCCCATAATTAAAAACATTTGTTAAACTCCTTGGTTAATGTGCCTGTGTTTTTATTTGAGAACTCATTAACTATTATACACATCAAAAGACAATTTTAGAACTGCAGGGGAACTGCCTCACTATGTAGATGTGTGGGAATCAGCTGTAAAATTAAAGAAAATAATGAATAATTGTTCTCCAGGAATGAGATTCGTGTAGCCAAGGCCATGGAAATGACAGAAGAACTCGCCAAAGCCAGAAAGTTAACAATTGCTCAGTATGTTCTATCTTGCGGGGATAATTTAGTTTCTTGAGTTTTCCATATCTGGACAACAGACAACAACAATTTGTTCATCTTTGACAATTTCTTTTGTAATGTTCAAGTAGTAAGTATTCCTAGAGATTAGAAATAGCATAAAATGAAAAGAACTGCCATTTTTTTGTGGACCATAAGTCCATAAAATGAGGGCACTGGGAGAGCTGGATGGTATTGTACACTTTGGTCAGACCTCACTGTTCTGGCAGGGTTCTCAGGAGAGGAACAGTGGCCAAGCAGCGACAATCCCTCAATGAGTGTTTTTTGATGAGTCAATAGAACCAAAAAGGGACTTATATTTCTAAAACTGATTTAACCTCCAAAGACCCTCCATTGGAATTGTCAACATCTGTGCTCGATTGCTGCGTAATCTTTACCTGTCTAAATTAACTACCCAAGCTTGTAGTGCTGGGCACATACACAGCTATTGACGGTGAGCTGCTCAGGGAAGGCCTGTATGTCTTGTGCATAAGGATTTAGATCATTTCACCTGCAGGCTCTGTCAGTATATTTTCATTTTTCAGAAAGACTTCATGATTTTGCAGTTTAAGGGGCCAGTGGGGGACACTGCAAAGGCCAGTGGCACACGTGGATTGCAGTCTCTGTGAGGAACTACAGCATTTTCTCTAAAGAGAAACTGCAGATGACTCTTTGTTGTGCCATCTCAAAATAACCTGATGCAATAACACGGGGAAGTGGAAAGCATAACCACACAACCAAGTTAGGCAACTGAAGAAGGAGCTGAGCTGGGGATCCAGCGTGTTACAGGAATGCTCAAGGGAATGATCATTCTCTTTGGAGACTTTTTGAAACACTGCGATCCAAGGATGGGTTGCTACTTCTGATGGCTGACTAAGCAGATAAAGTACCTGGTTTCCTCTGGTCCTGCCAAGTAACAGGTTTTAGTCCCATTTGAGTCCTCAACACTTTCAATTAATTAATGTAGACAGCAGCTTCTCCATGCTGTGGCTTCTGTCAATCACATTATTGGTAGCTAATTGTTTCCACTGTACGGAAAATTCAGTCCCTAGATCAAAGCTAAGAACTTCTGGACAGTTCAGGTCATTCTGATGCTATCCCTTTTTGAGGAGTCAGTGCTTAGGAAGTATATTGGTTTTTTGTTTTGTTTTGTTTTTTTTTAATAGCCTCAGTGCAGAGTTAGGGTGCTTTAAATAACTGAGACCTGTTGATACAGGACAGGTGGCAAGTTCACAATTCCAAACTGATCAGTCATCTGCAAGCAACTTCTCTTCTTTTTGTTTTAAATTAACCATTAAACTCATGACAGATGCTGACTAATAGCTTTGCTGTGTGGAGTGTCCCAGGTATAGACTTGGGAATGTTTTATTCTGATTATTAACATTTCAGTAATATCAGAAATAGAAGTTATTACCTGTCATTAGTGGTCTTGTGGTACATAAAAAATTGTTTACTTGGTAACTTCTCCTGTTTATTTGAAAACATACATGAAAGACTTCTGTCCATGTGGCTAGAGAACTCTATATGCAATAGGAATGGAGAGGTTCATAATTAAAATTGCTTCATGTTTCTAATATTTTTTATAATTGCTTTGCCAAATTCAAACCACTAAGACAGTCAGACTGAGTACATGGAACATAGTGATGGAGATTCTAAAGGAAATTTAAATTCTCTTTAGTCAATATCATGTCTCTGGTAGTGAATATCAAACACTTAATGTGGTATTTAAAGATGTCTTGACCTTGAGATTACATTATTCAAGAATTTCCTAAGATTCCAGTGTTCACTTTTGAACTTTTCCTCATTTTATCATACTAAAAATATACAGAAAATGTAACCAGAAACAAGATTTAAAACATTCTGATACACTTCTGGTAACCACTCTCAATGAACATCTGTACAAGCAAAGTTTTACTGATGTGAAATTTCTTTGGAAAAGTTAATTTGTGGCCAGTAGCTGAAACGTATTTTCTAATTACCTGTAGATCTTTTTAGGCAGAAAGCAACATGTTTCCTGCTTTTTCAATCTATCCATTAAAAATCTGAAGCAGATACCAATATTCAGCAGTGAGAAAAAAATTCCAAGATGTTGAAGTTATGTCTTGGTGACCATGTCAGGATTGCTTCTTGGCAGGTGCCCTTGGCTTGGATGCATCTTGTGGGCAGATTCTTTCTTCATTCTGTGTCTCCTCATCTGTGCATTGTTTACACTGCTGACAAGTAATGAAAAAATTCCTGCTGTGAATACAACAAAGAGCAAGGCCCACTGAAATGTCCTCCTGAACCCTCTAAAGTATAAACACTGAGGAAACGTCTATGATCTGGCCTCCATCAGTAAGAATCATGTACTGCAAAGTCATGCCATGTTGGTTATATGCCTAGGGTACATTGCCAAGCATGAGGAATGTGGGGAAAATAGAAGCCAGACTGTTAAAAAGCCCATATTGGAAGTGTATATGTCTTTTAAGGTGACAATATTTGAATAGTATTTCAAATCAACAACCCCGGATGAATTCTGCTACTGCTAACAAGCATCTGCTTACAGCTTACTTTGACAGAGCTTCTTAAAACTTCAGTGTGATAGCAAAGGTTTGTGACTGTGGAGAGAGATGGCAAATCTGTACAGAGTTAAATCCCACTAGTACATGTTATAAGTCTATGAAACTTTGTCCAGGAGTACTTACTGCAATATTAGTGGAGCCAATGGTTTGGTGTCACAATGGTTTGGTTTTACAATGGTTTCACAAATTGTTGTGAAATGTGTGCAAAATTGTTAGGAGAATTTCAGGAGTCCTTTTCTTCTCTATGTCAGGGACATGAAGAAAGTAAAAATCAATATAAATTTGAATCCTTATGCAAGAGGAACATTTATTAATTGCTGTGTTAGAGTCAATTATAGAATATTCATTTGAATTTGTTTTGGCAGGAAAAGGAGCAAAACCAATTCATCAGCTTAAATTCTTTTTTCTACTATTATTCTGTCCATTGATAATTTCCAGTAAGTTTTGGTTTTGTCATACTGAAGCCTGAATTATAACCTTGTTCTAGGTTTTGTTATAACTCAATGTTTATTTTATCCATTCAGGACAAATTTTTCTAAGGGAATTCAGGAGTTGTTTGACCAACTACAGACCGATTATTTTAGGAATTCTGTGAAACCAGGAATATAAACCTTGATGCCTGTGAAATGCTTACACAAAATTTCACTGAGGTTTCCACTCCCAGGAGTGGACAGGCGTCTGTTCCATGCAGAACTGTACTGTTCTGTCTCAGGCATTTTCAGTTCCTCTAGCTATCAGGTATTCGCTTTCAACAGCAAATCATTCTCCCATATTAGCTATGTGTTCTTTCTGTGTCACAAGTTTATCTTGTATAATTTTGGGTTCTTACACTGAAAACAAGGGGTATTTCTCTGTAATCAGCTAGACGCTGTATTGCCAGAGCTATGACTTGTTCATTTAGAAAAACTTGGAGCTTAGGGAGAACTTAAAGTGTAAAAGTAAGCAATCTTTACAACAGTTACAAGAGCATGAACTGGAGTAGGCAGGAAGATAAATGGGTATAAATAGTTTATTAATATAGCAAGGCTCCTGGCAGAACTGGAAGTTGAGACATTAGAAAAGAAAGTTCAGCAGAGAAAACTTAAGGAATAAATTACTGGTAACATTAGCCGATAAGGGATGAAAGTTTCAGAGAATAAAACTATAGGACAGGCATAATTTTGTTCTGTAGTACAAGCAGGTAAGAAAGTCTGCAAGATTACCTTTAATTGAGCAAAGATTCATTTGTATACTTTTTCTTTCTTCATGGAAATGACCTCATATTCTATTTAAACATAGCCTACTTCTTTGGGCTATGTTTGAAGAAAATACTGAAAAGGACAGTGATTGTGAATAAGTGAAAAAGAATACTGATCAGCTGCTCAGTTATAACCATGTATAAATCAACTTTGAAACTGATGGCACTTGCCATTCACCAGCAGCAAAGGAGATATTAAGTCTGCTGTATTTTATATGTGACAGTTGTAAAATGACATCACAGCAAAATGTAACCACAAAAGCTATTCTCTCTGGAGAAGTAAAAAATTAATTTCTCAATGAGAATAGTGAATTATGCTTGGATAACAGGGTCATCAGCTCTTTTCAGTACACAGCAGATATCATACTGAAGCTTGAGCAAATTCTGCACTAAACCCAGGAAAATACTACAATACAATGAAAATCAAAACTAATTACTGTTCTGTGTAATATCCAGCACCAAAGCCATTTCTGTACCTTCCCACTCTTTCTCTCCTCAGCTCTCAACATTGATCACCTCTCTTTTACATTTGTGCATTCTCTCTCCTCCCTTTTTTCTTTCATCCTAGTCTTCTGCCCTGTGATATACACTGGTGATGGGGATTTATGTAAATTAATTTAAGCAACTTTCTTCATAACTGATATTTGTCCTCCCAGTGTTTTCTTTTGGCAGGTGGGTTTGTGTATGCAGGATATCAAATTATTCCATTTGGATTCTACCGGAGTTGAAACCTCTGCCTTTTCTAAGCTTTTTCTTCTGTGGAGGAATCTGGAAAGACATTTGGTATTTACAAAAGAAACAATCAAAAAAAGAACTCCAAATGCAGAAGAATATTGCTCTAACTTTTCTCAGTAGGAATACCATTGATGAATAAGTGCTTGTAAATCAAGCTTGTTAAAAAAATTGGGGAAGAGATTCCTGTTTACTAGTTCCTTTGGAGAAATCCAGTTACATAGAAGTGACTATTCTGAAGTGTTTATGAAAAGTCCAACTTCCATGTGAGGTTTTAAAGTCCCTTCACTTGCCAATGGAAGAAAAATTATTTTCAGTTACACAGACCAGTTCAATTGAACAGACTCTACAAAAGTGACATGCCTACATGCATTTCCAGTATAAATTGCTTTCTATCATATATTTTAAAAGAAAAAAAGGACCATGATTTTGATTTTGTAACAAGAGGAGCTAATTAACATTATCTTCCCTCTTCATTCCCTTGTTCTGTTTCCTTCACCAAAGCAAAAATAAGCTACAAAAAGAAAGTTCAGCAGTCAGGTATGTGTTTGTGAGTATAAGTATGTTTGTGTGAATGCCTGAACGCGTACTAGTCTGGTCACACAAAGATTGCAGCTGTCATTGCTGCTGTTACAGAAATTGGCACAGGTGATTCCTGAAATGCTTCAAATGGATTTTAGGTACCCTTAATAATAAACCGAAGGAGGAAGAGTACAGGGGAGCAGAAAAAGCAGAGGCAAAGAAAGTAAATAATCTTGTTGGCATAAAAAAAATATTGAAAGAAGGCAGAGGTGCTCTACAGACAAGAAATGTTGATACAGAAAATACAGCATAAAGAAGTGCCTGTGACCAATGTGCTATCTCTTCGCTCTGTACTCATAGACCATCCATTAATGGTGATGCTCAGCTCCAGGCTCATTGCCATGGCTAGCATCCAATTTCAAGATCCATTAGCACTCCTTACCTCTGGAAGCTTCTTTAGATCAGCCACTGCTCATGATAAGGAAATTACACATTAATTTGTTCAATAGAATTTAAAATGAGACACACCAAGATTGCCCTTGGCAACAGACATGAACTGATCGATGCTAACTGTTCCGTAATTTCATTTATTGTTCAGTGTTGTTCCACTTTGTCTTGCAATCCATGGTATTCATAACTAAAAATAACAGAAAATCACAACCTCTTAGGCATTTCTAATATAAACAAAGCTCTAGGGTGTAATGGATCTACAAGCTAATTTAGAGGTTAACCTGTTGGAAAACAGCTTATAGGAAGAGATTCATGGCTGATGTTTAAGTAACTAAGGTGATGTGGGCAAATCTCTGTCACTATTTCACATCTGTTTAGCAGATATGACTGAACGACTGAGTGGTTGACCCAGGTACTCAAAGGACTACTGTGGGTTTATATTTATTCAATGTTGGCACTGAATACTCTAACTTGCAGTGTGGGCAGTTTGTCTTTATTTAATGAACTACCACTGTGAGTAGCTTAGATAAAAAGAGGTTTGTAATGTTATGCCCCAGGAAGACACAGGGGTACTGTGCTGGTATATGAGAACAACGTTCCTCCTCAGACCTGGTAGCTTCCTGACATCTCCTTCTGCTCAAATTATAGACTGGCAAAAACAGTAAAGCAAATCCCTACAAGAAAGGTGAAGCCTCACATACCTGTATTCCCTATTGCCTTAAAACTCCCCTGAGTCATTTTCTGTGGCATCTGGTGGTCATCTCTCATGAAGAGAGAAGACAAAACCTTTACACAAGTAGCTATTGGCTTTCAAAAAGGCATTTTGTGCTCTACCTGCCAGCTGCAAAGTACATCTGGGGCTAAGGGCTTCAAATCTCAAGTCCTTCTCCTCTTCCTGACAACAGCAGTGTTACCACTAATTAAAGATAATTCCAGAAATCTCCTCAGGCAGCCGTGGCCAGTTGGTGAGGTTTAATGGTCTGTGCTGTTACCCTTTTTTTGCCCTCCTCCATTGCTGGTGATGGCCAAGGTGCAATGCACAGGGGTACAAGATCTAACATGCTGTCAGCAAGGCCCAGAAGAGGAGCTGTCAAGCCTGCTTCTGAAAATAAAGGGTGATGGGATGTAGGTTCATGGATGATTTTATGTAGAATAAGACAGCTCATTCTCTCAGTGAATCGCGGACAGCTATTAAGCAGCAGTACATTTGCCTTTAATTAGCAGGAAGAATATGTTTAGGGAGTGTAGGAAGGAATATAACAGGAAAAAAAAAATCTAAGTTTTTGTCAATAACTTTTTCCCCTTAGAAAATCCCCAGAAAGACCAAAGTGCTAATTTAAATGTCTAGTACACTTTGGCTGGTGCCCCCTGTGAATGGAAGGAAGTTGCTTTTACAAAACTTTGTTCAATGGGGATGTTTTTATATTTTGCTTTTTAAAACAACTGTACTTCCAGGTTAGTAATAAAACCCCCTTTTTTTTTTTTTTTCAGTGCGTAAGATAATTTTGGAAATTATCCCTGCTGAGTCCCTTGCAGGCTGCCTACTCCTCTCATGTATAAAGTTCATACCTTTTTGTGAAGGCAGTTTTAAATTCTGACAGACTGGCCTCCAAGCTGGCACTCTGAACGCTGGTGACCAACATGGGAACTAGCACTTTCCCAGCCGTCTGTGCAGAGCTGGTTTGAGCAGTGTCTTCTGGGACATACCAGCCGTGCTTCCAGCCATCCTGTTGGAGTGCCACCTTTCAGGATGCCTAGGGACCACGCGGCTGCTCCACACCAGGAGGACTTTGCTCAAAATAAAAAAGACAACAATGCACTCTTTCCCACCTGGAGCTGCGCATAGCGACGATCATGCCATTTCCTGCTCAAACAAGCTCCGTTAGGATTTTTTAATAAAATTAAACATTTAAAATGGATGTGATTTGTCTTTTGGCCATCTGGAACCACAACCTGTCCAGATTAGATGCACGTATCCAGAGCATTCTTACTCCTGCCGCTGGGTCTGTGCCGCCTTGCTGATCCCAATGAGATTTACCTTACACATGGGCTGTTGCTTTTGTCTTTTTTTAACCCACCCACTTCCCTTCTGCACAACTCTGTGACTGAAGCTTATAGACTCTGCCATTTGGTCTTATTCTTGACACACTGTATAACTGCTGCCCAGTCTCACGCCCTTGCCTTTACAACATTGCTTCTTTAGCTGCATTGACCCACATATATGTGTGTTCGCCTTTAACATCTCTGTCACCATTATTTATAAAGTATCCTTACAATTTGTGCACTGCTATTGCAGTTACACTTTCTGATGGAACTAATGCCTTCAATGCAAGTTTGTAAGTAGTGGAGTGAACTTGCTTTTGATGTAGAAATCTGTGTGGATTGTCCAATGCCTGTAAAGAGTAACTTGTCTGTTTGTCCTTTCTGTGTGGCACCAAAGTCTCCTAGGAGTTACCTAAATTTTCCTTTTCACAAAAGAGCGATACAATGCTTTACTCCCTGAAACAACAAGCACGTTGTCAAATTTGGTTGGAACTGTGCTCTAAAATGTAAAAATGGTATGGGATTCACACTGGCCTTCTCAGGTTAAGGTCTTCCCTGGAGCCTAACTACAACAGGGCACAGTTTAGTAGTCAGATATATGCCAAAACCAGTGCTAGTGCTGTATTGTCTATACAAAAAAACCCACTCGTTTTCTTTTGCAGAATGCAATCATTCATCTAGAGATCAGAAGAAGAGCAGGAGCAGGAATCCAACCTTAGACATGTGCATTCTTGCCTTTGAGGTGAAAAGGAGAGGGACTTCTCAGTGGTCAGTCTCTTCAAAAACTTAAGTATTGACACTCCCCTGTGTCGTATGCTTTATGACTTTTAAAGTTTAATTTATTTGCTAATATTGCTCCTTCCACAAATCTTTCATTCTTATCTACTGTTCCAAAAAAAAAAAAACTTCATACCAGAAACACTGCATTCAGCATAGCTATGAACCTTTCTTTAGATTTCACAATATTTCATTGAAGTTTTCTTTGAAATTTACCTCCAAATGGATTCTCTCATGCAGTTTTGTAGCAATAACAAGCACTTTAGCTGACATTCTATATCCTTCAAATGTCCTTGAATTTTTATTTCTCCAGAAAACCTTGTACTAGTAATTTAGTAGAAGCTACCATTGTAAACTTATAATATTCTGTGGGATTTGGCAATAGCTACAATAAAAACACTGCTGGAAGGGTCTCCAAGAGACAGTCCATCCCTCAAGACAAGATTAACTATACATGTTATCATTGCTAACAGGTGGCTGTCTAGCATATTCCTGAAGAACTCAGTGGTGGAAAGTCTCAAAACAAAGTATTCAACATACTGTTTTTCTTAACTTTTCTTAGTTTAGATTTTCATCTTCACTGTTTCATTCTCATTTATTCTATGGACATAGAACATACCTTCTCACCTTTTTACAGTAACATTTCATTCATGAAGGGTTTTACCATTCCCTCCCTAAGTCTTCTAAGGGGAAAGAAATTTAATCTCTTTCCATCATTCCTCATAGATTTTGTTTTGTAAACCTCTGGTCATTTGCACTGGTCATTTCCTTCTCACTTTCCCAAGACCAGTTATTGAAGTTGGTCAGTTTGGTTTTTTCACTAAGACTATTGGCAGCTAGTATTTTCTTAGGAGAGACCCTAAGAATCCTGTTCTGATGTGAAGTAGGCACCTCACATTACTTTTTGTGCTTCTTTCTTTTCAGACACCCACTTTTTTTTTTTCTTGGTACAGTGCCATTAATACCAATAGAATACTAATGCCTATGAGCAGACTTAATATGAATTAGCTGGTTTCTTTCAGAGGAAGAGACCACATCCTCAGGTGAAACGTAAACTAAAGAGTGGACTCCTTTCTAATGTATCTGATGCATTTGAGTTAGTTACTATGGTAATCCCACCCATGTGATATTTAGTTTTGACTCACAGCTGCTGAAGTTTCTGGCATTGTTCCGGAATATTTTTTTTAACTATAATAAAAATGCTCAGACTATAAGCATCCTGCTTGAGGCATAAGCAGCAGCTTGAAAAGGAAAAGGTGCCTGCTGCTTAAGCAATATATTTTACTTTTAGGGGTTTTTTTTTAAGGGAAATGAACTAAATGGCATCTGCCTCATCTTAAATTTTCAACTTAGATTGCACAAAGTCTGTTTAAAAAAATTCTAAGTTGCTGCAGTAAAAGTATATTTGTTTTTTCTTAGATTACAGACTTTGAGGGTCTTCACACAGATGCTTTTTCATACAGAATAAATTGAGCAAGTCTATGTTTGAGCACAGAGAGTCATTCTGTTCTGTGTGTGGAGCTCCTAAGGCGATGGGAACTCTGTACCAAAATAGACTCAGAACAATCCTATCACCTGCAGTTTGCAGAGTCCACAAAGTTCTTCTGCTATTTTTCAAAGCTCCACCAGACTTTTGTTTAAGACCCTTGCTCAAAAAAATATCCTCCCTTGATCCAGTTTGCATAGTTACCTTGTTTACTCCTCTAGCCTATCTTACTCCAGTCTCTATCTGAATGTCAGAAGATGGCCTTCCCCCCTCCGCCTTAATTTTAATCATCTATATTTCTACCTTTGTTTTAATTTCATCCTTTTACTCTCCATCTCATTGCTTTAGGGAATCCTGATCCTGAAGTAGTCTAATTCAAAACAAGGTATATTCTTGTGGGAACAGCAGACCAAGAACTCCTAATCCAGCTGGCGATACCATTGTATTCTTAGAACATAAGAATAATTGTTGTGACACTGTGTGGAGAAAGATGTCTAATATGTCTATAATAATCAGTTTAATCTTTTTTAGAACCACTAATACAACTTATGCATCGCCATATGGATACTGTGTGATGTATCACAAGGAAGTCATAACATTGTTATCTTCGCCATGCTCTAGTTACCAGAATATTTGTTATTCTGAATTACTTCCACTCTCCAGCTATACTTTCGGTGTAATAGCTACTAAAATACTGTCATTTTTGACACACTGTATTACTTTAGTTAGCTAAAGGTAACTACTGTATTGCTATGTGTTAGAGCAGAGACTTAACTGGGTTCCTAGCATAACTGTTTATTTTACTTGTCTGAAGAAAACTGGTTATAATTTGTCAGCTAATAGATCTGTTTTTAAATAAACTTAATGTGCACATTTCAAGTTTGATTATGTAATCAGCAACCTACTCATGTTCTGATGATTTACTGATAGCTTAAAGCATTTTAAAGAATATGATTATTTTTTTCTTATTTTCTATTTCCACTAGGGAAATTTTAAAATCACAGTGAAAAGAACAGATTGACAAAAAGAAATTCACTTCTCTGAAAATTCTGCTTGGAAGCTTGGCAAAGTGAACTCACTAAGGAGCTAAGATACTTTGAGAGTCCAGCTTCTTTGATAAAATTACCTTCATGTGTGCATATACCTTTTAATACATCTTGCAAAATGGTACTGTGGGTATCTCCTGAAAAAAATTGTTACCAGCTACTTGGTCAGGGTGCCAATACCTAGCCATCTTATTTGCTGTTCACTTCTACTACAAAAGTGGCAACTACATGTACTGAAAGAACCTGTCTGTTCTACTTCTCTATTTAATACTGCTCCTTTTTTGGACTATACTTTATCTCTCATTTCCATCATTTGTTTATGGTCAAATATTTTGTCTTTGATGTAGTTCTGCCTCAGCTGTGCATGTAAGTGGGTTTAAGAAGCCTCATAACATCAGAATTTTGTACACTGTTTACAGTAATCTAAATCTAAAGTGAAATCCTACTCTGTCTAATTTGTATATTAGTTTTGAACGCCTCACAAAGCAGTCTTTCCTAAATATTTGGCCAAGTTTCTTACCCAGTCAATAGAAAGATTTTGGTAAATCTAAAGCTTCCAGAAGGAATATTTAATGTCTAATTTAGATTCTTAAACTTGGTCACTTATGTTCTGTTGCTGAAGATCTTTAAAAGTGAGAAATTATTTCCATTAATTATTTAAGATAATGGTTTAGAAAGTGCTTAAGACACAAAGGATTTACTCACAACTTAGAAACATTAATCAGGTGAATTTTGATTAATTCAAGGAAATTTTTCCCCCACTTGTCAATGACTGTGCCATGCTACCTTCTTAGGTACAGAGCAAATTTGAAGTTTAGGAGCAATATTCTCTACTATGGTCTATATAATTTGTAATCTAACGTTCTCCTCTCCTTATGTTTCAATACTGTTTTGCATTTACTATATGTCTTAAGAGATACTTTTCAATTTTTTTTTCCAGTTTTCTCCTTAGATCACTTTTCAGTTGAAGATAGTCTCGACTACATAACAAACATCGTTCTTTTGTTTCATAGATAGGGGTATCTTCCTGAGTGGTTCTGAAACACATGATTTTTAACATTAGTCCTCAACTTCTTTTCTTAAAAGGAGTTACAATTTTAAGTTGTATAGAGTAAGAGTTGTAGAAGTTGTTTAAGTTGTATAAGAATAAAGAGTCTCAAACTCTTTATTCTTCTCGAACTTCTCTTGGCCTGATCTACCTTTAAAACTATTATCTATTAATCTCCTCTATCACTTAACTCATTCCATACCTGCTTGCTTAAATTCCTCTGTGTCTCTTATTAAGAACATGTCTCATTATATCTTCCATATACTTTGCAGAAATAATAAGTTGGGTTTTTTTAAAGGAGTAAATTTTAGCACGCTCATGATTAGATCACAATTACGGAGTGATAAGATTGAATTGCAAAGAGAATAGAAAAATAGCTCTTTATACTTGTAATGGAATATTACCTACTACATTTTGTTGTTTTTGAAAAGACTTCTCTGAAGATCTTGACTTCGGATACCAACATGTCAAAGTTTGAGGTGCACTGCTGCTGTTTTACTGGTAAGGTATTAGTTAAGTATATTTCTGTTTAATACAGTTATGATCCCACATTCCTTTGCATTTTCCTGTCAAGTACTTTTTTTTTCTTTTAGTAGAAGCCAAGGAGTAATAGTCAGCAGCTTATAAATGACTATTCAAATTATGCAAATTGCAGTGTAGGTAGAAATTAGGTTTTTGCTTATAACTGGGGAGCTAGTAATAAGTACATGAATTATGCTATTGGTGTAGGGAGGCTCCCCCAGTTCCCTCCGGATTCCAAGATACAGACACCCCAACATGTATTTGAGAAAGTTGGTTTGGTTACAGAAGCAGCATAGCTGTATTTATGTGGTTAGTCCAGACACTGTTTAGTCCAAACAAGTCTGATTTCTTCAGGTAAGTGTACTCGAAGTCACTGTTCCTTACTGGTACGTCTAGCTCTGAAACAACCTGCAGTTGAGTTCTCTGTCTGTAAAACCCCCTCATTCCCCTAGAATATTGCAAAGGAATTGATACTAGAGTAATGGAAATATTGTAGGTAACATAAATAGATATAAAAATATTTTTTTTATTAAAATTCAGGTACATAAAGAAAAGCAACAACATAGTTTATTTTTTAATGCAGCAGCCATTAGCACTTATGTTTGCTGCCGCAGGTTCTATAACATTTGCTTTACTGAGCTGGAAAAGTGAGCTATCTTGCTTTACAGTTGTTGGTGCTGTATGAACAAAAAATAAACTTTGACCGTCCCAATGCATCGCAGTAAAATGTCTAAACATGGACAAGAATAAACCCCGTGTTCAGAGGTTTGCCAAGACACATTGTATGTTGAAATTTCCACTTCATTTGTGTGCCCACTCCATTTTAAGGAATACGCAGATTGAATGGCTGCAACGCCCTTTCCCATCTGCTCCTTACCTGTAGCCTCCCCATAATCAGTTCCGTGCTCTCATGGATCCTTTTCTTCAATGAAGCGTATAACTGCAGTCTTTAGACAGCAAAGAACACAAAGATACATGCAAGAGCTTTGTTGGCACATTGCCTTTGCTTGGAAGGCCAAAGCCTGTTTCACACATTGCACGCTGCAGACATACAATGCAGCTGTGGAGCATAGCAGGAGTATTTCTTATCTCCCCATAGCGTCTGCTTGTTCTAGTTTGAATTCCAGCAACAAAACCGATTCCCAACTGAGTTTGTACTTCACTATATACCAACCCTGAGAGGAAGAGTTAGACAGCAAGTTCAGCCTATTTGGCAAGGAAATTATGTCTTCTTGACAGACACCAAATTTGCGCAGATATACTGCTTGAATATTTTGCTGCTTCTTTACTTAATCTGTAGAAGTGATTGGATATATTTGAGCAATTTTATGGAAAAAAATGCTTCCGTATTAAGAGCACTTACCCTTTTTTTTAAAGATTTTTGAGGGTCTTAATCATTGTTTAATTCTGTTTTGGGAAAGTATTTGAGCTCTGAGTAATATAAGGGACTACCTCTGAGACACCTGTTCCTAAAGTCTTTGAGGGCTCTTTAACACATTTTAAATTAGAAATGACTCATTGATTTTCATTCAAATTCTCAGCTGAATTGAAAATGTTGTTAAAATAATGACATTTTGAGCAATGTGAGTGAGGTCTCTAATGAACTTATCTGCCTTTTTGAATCTTGCCCCTCAGTCAAAAATAGTCACCCACAAGCGTTTTGCCAAATTCCCTACATGCCCAAGAGCTGAAAGACTTTTAATATTACAAAACCAATACAGGCCCCCAGAGGTCTATTGTCCATGTCTAAGCAACTAGGCACCCATCTTCCTACTTCAGTGACGGGGTTTCAAGTTAAAATTTCTCATTTTGATGGATGAAGAACAAAGAATTGAACAGAAGCACCTCCTGTGTCGCCAGTTGGTGTTCTGGTCTCTTGTCTTGGAATAGATAACTTTAAATACGAGGTAATCCTAATAACAGAATTACTGGAAGTCACCTGTGACCATTCTCAGTACGTGTACAACAAGCCCAAAGTTACAGTCTTTCATGTTTGCTCTCTGAGTAGGTGTATTTAATGCTCAGTAGCCCGGCTTCAACAGGATGCACTTCAAAAGTGTGTTTATTCCAGAGGACTGGCATTATGGTATAAGGCCCCAAATCATCTTTTTTGACATAGCTGTGTTGCTTGTATGGTCCTGTTGGAGGTTACTGTGTACCCTCCTGAACTTGCTTCCATCCAAGCACAGTGGTTTAGGAAAAGCCTATTTTATAAACTGTTTAAGTCAACTGTGTTCATTTGGTCTCATGTGAGTTGAGAGAGTGATTTTCATAAGATGATGACCCAACAGAATCAGTTAGCAACTTAAAAAAAGGAGTAAAGGCCATTGGAAGCATGGTAAACCATAGCTGTACCTCAACTTTGCCTTGACATGACTATTAGTTAAGAGTAATACAAGATTAGAAACAATCCATACTTCCTTCAAAGCCTTATAGAAGCTCTTGAAAAAGCTTAATGCAAGAAATTAGGGAATTATCCATTTCCTGGCTTGACAGCTTCATCCTCCTCTGCAAACATCTACTCATATGGCCCCAGACTTGACACTTCAGTAGAACTAGTTCAAAACATTATAAGGGTTTTGATAAAGAGCATGCGACTTAGAGATTGCTTTATTCCAGAGCTGTATAGTCTCTTGCAAAATGAGAGGTTTGTATTTTTCTGAGCTTCCCTGTGCTGAGGAAAATAAAATAAAAAGAAAAGGAAAAAAGAAGAAAAGAACAAAAATTTAAAAAAGGAAAAACAAATTAAAAGACCCTGTGAAATATTCTGGTTTAGTCTAAAGGCTGCATTTTGTAATGCTGATTCTCAAGCGCTAATTCAGGTTTGTTATTAGCTTATTAAACCAACACCAGCACTAAATAGGTGCACTTATATATATGTGTAAAAGAAGCACATCATTTTTTTCCTTGGCTGTAAAATTTTATATTAAAATATCAAACATGAATGCTTGGGGATGGAGAAGCTTAGATTATAATGCAGCAGCGTTTTGCTTTATTACTAATTCTGATTACTGCTCTGATCTAAGCCCTACCTCTGCCCTCCAATTCATCAGTTTGCTACTGCTCAGCTGCTGGGAAGACACAGAGATCTTGATAGTCAGACAGTTTTTAGTGACAATATTTCCCTTTTGGAGTACTGTTTTTCATCTGCCTCTCTGGCTCACTCAATAATCATACACAATAGCGTCATGTAAAACATTTTAGCTTGGTTATCTTCTGTTCATATTGCAAAGCTCTGGGGAGAAGATTATCCATCTTTTATTGACTAAGTAGCAGAGTCCTTATATACCAGTGATTATTATTTGAATTCTTTTTCCACCAGCTCTGAAATATAGTACTCTCATTTGCAATCAGACATCCAGATTTCTGGGAGTTTTATTTTTTTTTTTTTTTTAATTCCTTGCTGGAAAGCTGTTTCATGGCTCTCTATTATAAATTACCAGATTGTACTTTCAGACTGAAAATATATAGGGATAATGTTAGGAAGCTAAAATGAATTCCAGTACAAAATCCCCCACCTCTGCAGTTTCTCAAGGTTGGTGGATTTTTGTATAATAATCTTTTTTTAAAGTCATGTATTTTTTATGAGTCTGAGACACACCGATTCCAATAAGTCTTTGGGCTATAGAAATAGAAAAGAAACAGGATGTAATGTTGCATATCATAATATATGAAGCAATCATTCAAATGTAGCTTGCAGTAAGTCAATAAAGCTCTACTGTATTGAAGCAACTGAAGGGTAGGATATTCATGCAGAAGATGTTTATTCAGTGCATGTGAAGACCTATTTATTTTTTTTTCTAGTTTTCAAAATATGCCGGAAATATATTGCTAATTCCTCACAACTAAACCAGTAACAATGTGGTAGGTGTGTTAATGGTTGTGGGGAAAGTAGAGCATGGACAGCTTTTGGTTTTGTATTTCTTAGAAGAACAGACAAAGCCCTGTGAGTACAAAATGTTGCATTTCTTTAGTCTGCCTTGTGATGGTGAAAATTATTACAGCTACTGCTGTGCTGTTCTGTGTGCTCTTGCCAGCTCTGAAAAATGGAAGAAGGGTTGGAGAACCTGTGCTTCACAGAATCTGAGGGCCTTTAGGCAGCTGAGCCTGTGCTGCAGAGCCCTTAGAAAATCCTGTGTGCTAATTTATAAATGGTAATGGTTGCACAGTATAAGCTACACATCTTGATAACCTTCAGAGGTACCATTGGTAGGTTAATGTATTTTCATTATAGACATTAAAGGATGTTATTTGGACAAAGCAGAGTGAGATAGTCAAACTGAACATCTATTCAGTGCAGGATGGGGAACATGAGGCCCAGGATGACTGTGCTGATTGCATTTACCAGAAACTATCCCCATGGGAAGGAAGTTACAATTTCTTGTGACAATGAGCAGCATAGAGGAAGTTGGTCCCAGGGTTGGGACCTGGGTCTAGAACCAGAATTATAAGGAAAAGCTTTTCTTAGGACAGGAGCAGGAATGAGACGTTGGCAAAGGCCACATTGTGTGTGCAGCAAGAATTGTGCCAGTTCATGCACTCGGTGGCAATCCTGGCTTACAAATGACATGTACCACATCCCCTTGTATAGTGGACACCCTCTTGTTACAATCAAAGTCCGAAAATTAACTAGTGTTCTTTGTGGGGCTGTCTTTCACCCAGGAGTATCTGATGGGTTGTGACGAGGAAACTATATTGATGCTGATGTTAGGGCCAGTCCCTTGCATAACCTGGGGCACAGAAGTCTGCTTGGCAAGAAAAAGTCTCCATCTGCTGCTGCTGAAACTAGTTCTTTTCGATGTATGGCAATGATCCATAAAGGCAGTTAGTGTATTTTGTAGAAGGTGATACTTAACCAAATCAGGAGAATGAGATTCTCAAACCTCCTTATCAAAGCTGTGACCCAGAAGCAATCAAGCAAGGTCTGGTCACATTGTTACAGCAAAGACTACACAAATACATCCATCTACTTTGAGGGAACGTGAGAAAAGTGATGAGAATGAACACCTTTTTCCCTCTCTCCTCTCCCTGGACCTACCTAATGATGCAGGAGTCCAGTGTGGCTCAGAACAATAAGCATCTTGTGCTCACATCAAAACGGCTGTGATGCAAAAAGGAAAATACATAGAATTCATCTAAAATATCTTAGCTATTATATTTATTTGCCTGAAAGACAGAAAAGCAGTTTCATTATGCTGCCCTCTAGGTTATAAGAGCAGCATTCATTCAGGGAGAAGGAGAGAAACAATGCTTTGTGATTTTTCTGATAAAGCCAGCATGAGTCAGATTTCAAACATTAAGTAAAAAATACTTATCTCATGCTGATCACAATCAGTCACCAAAGTAAAAAAGACAATGGGAAATCAATATGCACCTCTACTCATTTGTATTCTCTGAGCAGAGAAAGAGGGCCATGTAATTGAATAAATCACTTACTATGAATTCTTCATTCAGCTTTCGTAGCCATAGTCTCCCCATCAGTTAACATTATATAATCTACTTTACATTTCAGGGCTGCACAAAATTATGTATTGGTAATTCATGGAGAAGTTTCAGGTTTTCCTCAAGGCAGAAACTTACTTCCAACTATTTCCTGCTTTCAGAGGTGTGATGCCCTTCTAGGGATCTCTGCAGGGAACTTGCGCAGGGCTAAGGCTCAAAAGGCAGAATTAGCAATAAGACTTTCAGAACCTGAATTAATGGACTAACTGCAAATTAATTTTATGCCAATATAACATTTACTTCTCATGAACTTAAAAAGAGGCTAAAATGCTGTACAGTGTGCTACTTCTTTTGTGTAGACAACAAACAAACCAATTGTTTTTATAAAATCCAACTTTATTACACACTCAATGGCTGTTTCAGAGAACATTCTGAAAAACAGAATGCAAGGGACCAGGGGCAATTTAATTATAATTTTGTGCGTATGGAGGTTCACCAGATGGCAAATATCTTTGCTGCAAGAAGAAATCCTTGAAGACAGGGAATGTTCAAAGTTCAGATGGTACTTTTTATATGCCTGATGTTAAGTAGAACTGAAGATAATGATAAATGACCTGGTAAGACAGACTCAAAGGTGGATAAGACTTAGTCATAGGTTGGACCTCTTGATTACCCTCATGTTTATGCTTCTGAGTAATGCATTGTTAATTCTAACAAGGGTGTTCACACTTCAAGGGTGGCATATGAGTACATTTAGATAATGCCAATAATAACTTGTTTGTACAACGCTGAGAATCCTCTAAACATCTGTCAGAAGTTTAGTTGTTTTTCTTCTGCTAGAGAAAAATACTTTCCTGGAATTACATGTTGTCTTGGATAATGCCATCCTATTTTCCATTACATCATCATAATAACTCTATAGTGCGAGTCAGGCTATGGATTGTTAGAATCCCACCTGTGTTAGATCTAGATTCTCATTTAAGTTCCATGTAGCACTCCAGGGTACCCATTTTTTTGGTTTATGCTGAATTTATTAGGTACCCTTATCTTTAGCTGGAGTGTTCCTGGTGCACTTAACTTTAATTGCTTATATTTGTACAAAGCACTTCTTCTAGGAAATAAGGCACTAATATCCCAGCAGTATTTCATGGGGATGTACACAAAGACAGTCAGGAATTTGAACTCCATCACTAGCGAAGCCTCAAAGGGAATAGGTGTACAGGACTGTGATCAGCTTCACATGATATTGGTTGCTGGAGGCACTACCCATTTTTTTGTGCAACAAGCTAATCGCTAAAGTATTTATTATGTCTATATTATTTTAATTCTGAATGTGATGGAGAAGGCTGCAATGCAGTTATGCAGTGGGGTGTCCTAGTGACAGCCCTTGCCATCCCTCAGAAAGTTCTTTACAGCAGATGAGCAGATGAGGCATGCAGTGAAAAGATGGCAAAACTGTGTTACACAATTTAGTCCCTGGAAAATTTATTCTGAGCTAGTGATGATGTAATCTAAAATACACACATTGTAGATAAAATATAAAAATATATAGGTGGATAGTTACAGGAGGAGTTGCCGAAGAAATTTGGGTACCAAGTCCCTGGAGGAGTTATATGATTTAGGCAATCCCATGATCATTGAAGGTGCGCAACTGGTGTTGTGTATCTTCCTGCTCCTGCTTCATGTGACATTCTTAATCTTCCTTCTCCTTGCAGCCCCAAAGTTTTAGCACAGTTTTAAGAGAGGCACGCAAATAAGCAAATGCACAAAGGGTAGGCAGGATAATATATGAGTAGAGTAGTTCCTACTGAATTTCTAGTGTCTTGATTCAAACACTTACTGTATCTTAAATTCTCAATTTTGTTTTATCCAGACCCAGCCACTAGTGAATTGTCCCTCTTTTTGTCCAGATTCAGTCCTAGATGAAGCTCTGTAGAGAGGCAAGACAGCTGTCTGTACATGAACTCACCCTTGCATTGCTGGAGACTGCAGTTCAGAACTCCCACACCGTGTCTACTCATGGGAGTATGGGTCCAGAAGAAGTAGAGGTGCATTTAGAGGGGCATCAGTGGGGCTCACTAGTTCCAGACAGCACCATGTTACCATAATTGGGTTGTTTACAGGCCTAGATTGGTACAGCAGTGTGTTATTGTAGGTTAGCACCAGTTTGCACTCCCTATGTTCAGATTGAAAAAGCCAGAAAAGGTGTAGAAACAGTTTCATATTCATTTCTATAAGCACATTTCAAGACAGGAGAAAATAAGAAAATTATTCTGGCTACATCTACACTATACTTAGGAAATATAAGTAATGTGTGTTTCCTTCAAACTGGCCTGGACACCAGTAACACTGAAAGCACCACAGAACGATCTTCGGCCCAGGAAGCACAAGGCTATCTGGAGCCAGGGATGTGGCCTCAGGGGCTGAACCTGTGCTGGTTTTTAGGCTTTTAATCTCCGAGCTAAGTAAACTGAAAGTACATACATATCTCTGTGGGCTGCAGCCACATGCTTGACTGCAGAGTGGATACATCTTGAAAAGTAGGAAGTCCTGCCACACTTACCAAGACTTTGTACTGCACTAGGAAGACAATAATGTCAGCTTTATGGTATTTGCTCTGAAAGCAATGCAGATCCAAAAGTGTATTTTAAAAATACGTTTGTTATCATTTCATTGGTTGCACACAGTGACTTAGTTAAATCAGTAAAAAATTTAGAACTAGAGCTCATAAAAATATATCCCTTGCTTAATCTTGTGGCTTGTATCAGACAGAATATTTTCTGTCATACTTTAGACTCCTCTTTCCAAGGATCTTTAGGCTGAGTGACAAAAAATAAACCAGGTTTCCATCAACCCTAGATGGAATGGAGAATTATTATTTGTCTACTATAGCTAATCTTTTTACTAACCTCCACAGTCTGGATTCTTACTAATGATCTGCCTGCAACCTACCTCCAGGGAAACCCAGAAAGACTTACTGCCTTAGACCTTTCTCCTGCCCAGGTGAATGAAGGGTCAGCCTCTAAGGTTCTGTAATAACTTGCTCACGTTACAGCAGAGTTAAGGGTACTTTTTAACTCATTCATGCTCGGAGACTTGTAGTGAGTAAAGCTGCAAGTTCTTTATTACTGAGCTGCAATCAATTAATTGTGGACTCAGTGATCCATTTATAGTGATACCACTGCATATCAGCACACCAGTACCAGCATACAGGAGAAATAACTATAATACTGTCTGAAAAATCCAGGCTTGCCGGCACATGATGTAAATATTGGCAAGCTATGTGACAGTGCTTGAAATGAAGGCAATCTTCAAACAAAAGACAACTTTCTTCTTCACTTTGAAATGCTTACAGGTAGTCTTAAACAGCTCTTTTTACTGCACACTGTCTCCCTCTCTTTTTTAACTAGCAATCTTTTTTGAAATATAGTAAAGTTTCTTTTTTATTTTTAGCAGAACTGCAGAGCACTGGATGCTGGGGACAGCTGGAGTGTGTGGGATGTGGCATGCTATTTATTCTCCTCACTCTGAGAAAGCAGCAGATGGGTGACTACTTTATTAAATCAGAGTCCATGTACGGTATCTTCCAGATGTTGACCACATGATCTCCCCTGCTATGGCATGAAGAACCTATTCCTGTGTGCCCACTTTTTAAAATTCTGGTTCATAAGTGCTCATGCCACCAAATTGCTGAGCTGCTGATTCACATCTGTCTTATTTTACTGATGGAAGAGGGGAGATGTGCTTTAAAAAAGAACAAAACAACAACTGAGAGCTTTTCATATAATTTTAAGTACTTTCTGCTGCATTTATAAACATACAACAGAGCTTGCAGTCACTTCATTTCAAGTACTACGGTGTATGCTTTAATGGCACAGCATGCTTATAAATGCATCAGCATTTAAAGGAGCAGCAATATGACACCTGTAAGAAAGAGAAAGGGAGAGGACATTTTCAAGCCTTTATAAAGCAAAGGATATAGAGGAGTAAACAGCCAATGTGTGGGCAGCTGATCAATAGTGGAGGAATAAATCTCAATGTCAGCAAGGAGGAGTTCGTGGTTGGACTTCTAATGATGACAAGGCCAATACTGAGTCATGATCAGCCTCAACCAGGCCAAAACTGAACTTTGCCCAGCTCTTTTTGTTATCCATAATCAGCACATAGAGACCCCAGCAGAACTACTCTGTCTGCTTAGTTGCATGGGAGACACGCTATGGCATGAAGGCTGGAGTTATTCTGTACAAGTAATTATGTCTAGTTTTCTATACTGAGCAGAAAAAACAGGTGAACATTTCACAAGTGAAGGAAAATTGTTGCACTTTCTCTAGGATATGAAAAGTAAAGGTTTGAAAACTTACAATATTTCCGAAGAGTCAGACCAAGCGAGTCTAAGCAGCAGAACTTCTCGTACCCTAGGTGGCTCCACATGGCTCCACACTGTGCAGTGCATTATGAGTGATGTGTTTCTCCTCAACCAAAGAAGTACCCGAGACCTGAGGTAGTTTGAATCTGACACAAGTCATTCTTTGCATGAGGGCTGCAGAGGAACGACAGGAAATAAACTGAATTCCCACATCATCTTGTTCAGCACTGTAAGGAGAGAGCAGATATCCATACTGAGGCTGTTAGAGCTCTGTAGTCTACCGTAGTCAGATGATAAAGCCAATGCTTGGTGAAGCAGATAGAAGCTATTTCCCATTCCAGCTACACCACGGGACAGAGCCATCCAACAAAACTTGTGGAAGTTTCTACACAAAGAAACAGGTACTCAGGGTGGGTGCAGACTTGATTTTACAAGTACATCTGTTCTGTTTATTTTTGCTTCTTTGCAGTATTATCAACTTCTGCTCCATATGGATGATCCATATTGTGCCTTGGTGAAATGATACCACATTATGCTTTTATGCTTTTATCATCAAACACTACTCATGAAAAAATCACCAGGTTTGCCTAGGTTCATCTGTTCAATTTATTTTCCCAAAACTTTATTTTGAATAAAACACCTACGGTAAATGTGATTTATGTAAATGAATAAAACAAAACAGTTATATAAGCTTTTTGAATCATTCAGATCCTTTCTGTTGCTGTTAAACCATATGAAATACTCTACCAACATGTTTTCTTTGGGCTATTTCATTTCTAAAGTCTTACGGCTAAATATATGAAATAATAGAATATGTACAAAAGCTTTCATTTTGATTTTATTTCCATTCTCTATGCCAATCTTTTCAGACAAAGCAGCTCTAATATTTCAAAGCGAGTTTTACTTATGAGTTTTTCCAGTCTCTTTCCAAATGCCTGTTGCAATCTTTCTCTTCCCATCTTGGAAGTGGACTTTCTTTTCATCTTTTCCTTTTTCTTCTGCGTTTTCCCCCTCCAGACCTCAAGTCAGAGGAAACAGGCCAAAAAAAAAAAAAAGATCTAATAGCTTTAAAGAAGCAGCTTGATAAATTTTTAGTCCTATGTTGCTAATCCCTCTATGTCCTTTTTCCACCCCAAGCTCAACATTGCAGTCCCCTGACAAGTCCTCCATTCCTAGCGACCCCAAGGATATTCAGGGGAGTGAGGAGATCCATATTGGGTCACCAGTATTTGTTCTTGTTGCATTTGATATAAGAGCAAAAATTTAAAAATATACAGGAAAAAAAAAGAAAAAGGAAAAAAGAGAAACTGAGTGAGGTCAGCTGTGCAGCCTTGGACAGATAGAATATCTTCTGCAGGTTATGCTGAAACTGCTCCCTGTAGAAGTCAGCACAGCCTGTGAGCCTCTCAAGGCCTGCTCCCTGAGCCTGTCTGAGGGCAAAGGGTAACATCCTTGCCCCATCAAGTAGCCCCTGTGTCAGGACCCTGAAGCTCTGCTCCATGTGGTCCATGTAAGGAAACACCTGAACATAACAATAATCTGGGCCCAAACTGACAAGAACCAGCAACAAACTGGGAATTAGGATTTCAAATGATGTCCATTGCCTTGGAGCATTCAACCTTGCCCAGATGTTTCCTGCCTCGATACGTAAAGGTTCTTTCGCTCTTTTTTGAGGGATGAACGTCTTTTACTAAATAACTTATCTGACTCATGTTTATGGCACTCATGTCCATCGTCTACAAAACAACTACCACTCACTTCTTAACTACTCCTTTACAAACACCAGCCCACTGGTTTAGTTGATACTACTAGAAACACTGTCAGTGAAGAATGGAGCTAGTCAAACAGTTGCAGTTAAAGTCAGATGTTTTTCCTGTCCTAACATGTCTTCAGTCTAATTCTAATTTAGCAGTCAGGCAATCCCAGCTTCAAATTCTTTTGGCTGGTTTAGACTTTAGGCCTATTTTCTCCCAGCAGCACAGCCCTGCTCATGGTGACTTTATTTCAGTGCTAGTTTTCTACATACAGAGATTGTACGGCTTTAGACGTATCATTTCACTATCGTATGGTATGATATCAGCTATCATCAAAGCTGGATGAAGCTATTTTGGTCCAGCAGCTCTTCATATGATGGACTTATTCCCTNTGTTTATTTTTGCTTCTTTGCAGTATTATCAACTTCTGCTCCATATGGATGATCCATATTGTGCCTTGGTGAAATGATACCACATTATGCTTTTATGCTTTTATCATCAAACACTACTCATGAAAAAATCACCAGGTTTGCCTAGGTTCATCTGTTCAATTTATTTTCCCAAAACTTTATTTTGAATAAAACACCTACGGTAAATGTGATTTATGTAAATGAATAAAACAAAACAGTTATATAAGCTTTTTGAATCATTCAGATCCTTTCTGTTGCTGTTAAACCATATGAAATACTCTACCAACATGTTTTCTTTGGGCTATTTCATTTCTAAAGTCTTACGGCTAAATATATGAAATAATAGAATATGTACAAAAGCTTTCATTTTGATTTTATTTCCATTCTCTATGCCAATCTTTTCAGACAAAGCAGCTCTAATATTTCAAAGCGAGTTTTACTTATGAGTTTTTCCAGTCTCTTTCCAAATGCCTGTTGCAATCTTTCTCTTCCCATCTTGGAAGTGGACTTTCTTTTCATCTTTTCCTTTTTCTTCTGCGTTTTCCCCCTCCAGACCTCAAGTCAGAGGAAACAGGCCAAAAAAAAAAAAAAGATCTAATAGCTTTAAAGAAGCAGCTTGATAAATTTTTAGTCCTATGTTGCTAATCCCTCTATGTCCTTTTTCCACCCCAAGCTCAACATTGCAGTCCCCTGACAAGTCCTCCATTCCTAGCGACCCCAAGGATATTCAGGGGAGTGAGGAGATCCATATTGGGTCACCAGTATTTGTTCTTGTTGCATTTGATATAAGAGCAAAAATTTAAAAATATANATTCCCTGCAGAAAAGAAATAAGTTATACTTGTGCAACGAGTTTTTAAAAGTATAAATGTTTCTGCATTAGGGGGTATAGTGGTATAACTATTTCATTTTTTTAAATCACAGAAATCAACCAAGCCTGTATGTTGACAGGTTATGTTTCCTTGGGGCGTTCAATTGCACTTGGATAAGGAAAATATTTTGTTCATCAGGTTCATGGCGGCATTTAGAGGGACCAAAATCACTTCTATCCATAGAATAATGTTGACAATATATTTCATTGTTTTTGGGGTATATTTTCTGTTAGTGGAAGTGTATTGGTGGCTTAGGGAGGAAGGAAATGAATTTGAACATGTTTAATGACAGGGGAAAAAAAAGAGAAAAGATAGTATTGCTATGGTTTTTTCCATCCACATTAAATTTTGTGTGATAGTATCGACAGTGGTAATCTAAGAAATGGATTTGTAAGAAATTATCATAAAGCACAAAAATAATTAAAGATATAGAAATAGTATAATTAGAATCTTCCATTCACCTTGTCTCATTCTGCAATATCAGGGAAATACTGTGTGACTTTTAAAGGCAGCACAAGCAGGGAACGGAATAAGGAATAAAAGTTTCCCACAGAATATGTTGTGAAACTCTCTGACATATGGTATTGCAGAGGTTATCTGGATTTGGAAATGGAAGAAGCAATTCAGTAACAAAGCCTTCTACCATTTAACTATATATATATATATATGCACACCATAATTGAATTTGGAAATACGTTCCCTTTAGATTAATGGTATTGGACAGCCCTTAACTAATACACCTAGAGGAATTATTTTTTAAAACTGTCAGTTTTCCTGTCTTCTGAGGTGTCTACTAACTGCTTAACCAAACTAAGCAAGATGGCAAATCATATATAGTGAAAATCTATTGAATCAAATGGATCTGTAAGAAACAATAGAAAGCAATAGTGAAGGAATGGAGTGTTGGAGTGATAGAATGAAAAGGTGAAGAAAAGAAGGAGTGGAAATAAAAGCAGTGATTTACTAGGATGATTTCATAGTTGTTTAACACTCTCAAAGTTGCACAGAGCTTTAAGTAGAAGTGAAATCATAGGCATGAGTGCACTTGTGTATTTCACTCTTCTAATGCCAATGTTGAAGACTGTGTAGAGGTTCCAGGCAGATATGGATGAAGGTACTGCTTAATATTTACTCCAGTTGTTCAAGACTTCATTTTGAGGCATCTGTTTTTCATCATGAAAAAAGGAGAACAATTATTGTGTTACTTTTTTTTTAACACAGCTGCTATTACAAAATAAGAGAGCTACTCAAATCTTACCTCCAAATTGCTTTGTTCTCCTGTAGGTTGGCTAGCTTGCTTGTATGGACAATGGGCTGCAAAGTAGTGTTTCTGCTGGTTTGGGGCATTATGAAGGCTGGGAGAGATTAATTTTAATGTGATAAGTTTTGCTGGGACCTAGCGTAAATGAAAAATCAGTCTTGTGTGGTCTGTATATTGCATGGGAAAAGTCTGAGAGGCCTTAAAACAAGTGGTTGACAGGTGCATGGACAAGGATGATCATGAACAGACATTTAGTGAAGCTCCTTTGTCATAATGATCTACACCATCCACTATCATTTCATATAATTTTCCTTTTTTTTCTACTGATTTTTAAATTTAATCTTTCATTTGTACTTTCTTCCTTGCATTTGATGACTTATTTTGTGCTGTATTTTTACTACAGTTATAATGGTCTTTTAGCCCTTCTGCTGTAACCCCTATGGAAATTTGTGCCTGAATACTGGAGGAAAGTCAATGTTAATCCTATCTTCAAGAAGGGCAAGAAGAAGTACCCAGGGAACTAGAAGCCAGCCAGCCTCGCCTCAGTCCCTGGGAAGGCTATGGAGCAGCTAATTCTGGAAAATATTTCCAGGTATATTAAGGAAAAGAAAATTATCACAAGTAGTCAGCATTGCTTCATCAAGATGAAGCCATGATTGACCAACTAGATAAACTTTTACTTGAAAGGACTGGCATGGTAGAGGGGAGAGCAGTGCATGTTGTCTAACTGGACTTCAGAAAAGCCTTTGACACTCTCTTTCATAAGATCATCATAAAAAAGCTGTTAATGTATGGGTTGGATGAGCAAACAGTGAGACGAATTGAAAACTGGATGAATGGCTGCACCTGGAAGGTGGACATAAGTAACATGAAGTCCAGTCAGAGGCCAGTAGCTAGTGATGTACCCCAAAGTCCATTCCTGTTTAACATTTTCATTAATGATCTGGATGAGGGGACAGAGTGTACGTTCAGCAAGTTTGCTGATGACACAAAACTGGAAGGAGTGGCTGATACACTGGACAGTCATGTGGCCACCCAGACAGACCTTGACAGGCTGGACAAATGGGCTGACAGGAACCTCATTAAGGTCAACAAGTGTAAGTGCAAAGTCATGAACCTGGGGAGGAGCAACCTCATGCACCAGTATATGCTGGTGGCCACCCACCTGAAAAGCAGTTTGGTAGAGAAGGATGAGGGGGTCGTGGTGGACACCAAGTTGAACATAAACCAGCAACGTGCCCTGGTTGCAGAGAAGGCTAATGGTATCCAGGGCTGGCAAAGCATTTCCAGCAGGTTGACTGGGGTGATCCTTTCCCGTTATTGAGTGCTGGTGAGGCCGCACCTGGAGTAGTGTGTTCAGTTCCAGGCTTCTTAGTACAAAGAAGACATGGATATAACAGAGTTCAACAAAAGGCCACAAAGATGATGAAGGGACTGGAGCATCTCTCCTAGGAGGAGAGGATGAGAGATCTGGGACTGTTTAGCCTAGAGAAGAGGTGGGTTGGAGGTGACCATCTTAATGTATATAAATACCTGAAAGTTGGGTGTGAAGACGATGGCTAGGCTCTTCTCAGTGGTGCCCAGTGATAGGACAAGAGGCAATGGGCACAAATTAAAACACATATAGGCTCTGTCTAAACATCAGGAAACACTTTTTTCCTGTGAGAGTGACTGCGCACTTTCACAAGTTGCCCAGAGGGTTTGTCTTTGCACATAGCCAAAAGCCATCTGGACATATCCCTGAGTAACTGGCTCTAGGTGAGTGACTCCTGACTACTTCCAATCTAAACCATTCTTTGATTCTGTAAAAGAAAAATTCAGAGAAACAGAATTGGTAATCTTTATTTTGATGATTTCTTATTGACATTGAATATGCATTAGGAAATTACAGTTTTCTCCTTATGCCTATCTTTATTTATTTTAAAAATATATTAAAAATATGTGCATTTGGAAAATGATCAAGTGTAATTTTTGTAAAGCAGTATTTCCTTCTTGTATCATTTTATAGACTGTAGAGATTAGAAACTTCCATAGGATCCCAGACTTCCTTGAATTATACCATAGGAACATAATATCAAAGAATAAATCGTGTTGGATGGGTACTAAGGTTTCTAGTCTAACCAGCTGCTCAAAGCAAGGTCAGCTATGAGATCGGACCAGGATCCTCATGGCTTGAAAACCTGCAAGAATGGAGATTGAACAAAATTTGAGCAGCCTGCCCCAATGGTTGCCTGTCTTCATACTTTCTCTTACATTTGAAGGAAACACATCTCTCAGAAAACAGCCTGGTTTTGATTTAAAATGCTACAGAAATTTAAACTCTAACATAGGCCTTCATCAGTTGTTTCAAGGGTTAATTAATTCTATTAGTAAAAAAAAATCTGCTTCATTTCAACTCTAAATTTGTCTCATTTTAATTGCCAGTCACTCCATCTTTTCATATTTCTATCTACCAGTTTAATGAGCTCTTTGTTATCGTATTCTTTTTCTTCATCTATATTTACTCATAAACTCTGACCACTTCTCTCCCTTTGTTAAAGCAAACAGACTGATCTCTGTAGGTCTTTCTCTGTAAGATCTTTACATCATTACAACAATTCTTTAAATCTCCTCCAGTTTATCACTTTTCTTGAACTGTAGACACCTGAAATTAATGTGATTTTTCAGAAATAATCGTATGCCACTTCCAGTTATACAGATAATAAAGCTATTGCTCTACTCAATAGTACCTGTTAAACACAATAACTTGATAAACATCTCTGGTCACATGTTTTCTGAGAGCTAACATTCAGTTATAGATAACTTTCACCTTTCATTAAAATGGAAAGTCCTTGGCTGGCTCTGTGCATTAAGCCTTCCTAAAAAGAAAGCCACAAAAACCTTAAAAAAAAGTTTTCTTAAAATTCCAAAGAGTTTTCTGAGTTCTGAGACCTCAACTGGGCCTACGTTTTGCATCACTGCAGTGCATAAGGGAAGTGACATGGTGCTGTTGTCTAACCATTGCATGGGGTTGTAGTTAGGACTTCTGCAACAGCAGGTTATTTTATTTTACCATAAGGACAGTTAGGCCTGAGCAGTGTATATTGCCGCTAGATGTCAGTACTGTTCCATGAAAATACAAACCAGACTGCATTTTGTGTGGCTGTAAATAAGGCCAAGTGCAAAAGGAAATTTTGGAAACCTGTATTTGAGCTTCAACTCTAAAGACATCCTTTCTTATTGGCCTACAAATGGCATTCACATGGAATCCTGTCAGGCTTCACAGCTATGCAAGTCATCTTTCTCTGCATCTTTCTACTCAAATTCATCATTGCTTTATTCTACAGAGTCTTCTAAATTAGTCATCTTTTATCATGTTGCAAATATGCAGCATCAGCATCTCTTGGCTTAAATTGATTTACATTTAGAAGCCATTCACTAACTACATTTTACGTTTGCCAAATGGAAAAAGATGAGATTAGGAATTGATTGTTCTGCCACTTAGATTTTCTTTCCTCTGCAATACGAACCTTTCAGATCGATAGAGCTGGACAATAATGCAAGCAGAGGTCAAGTGTCTTTTTGATACAGGTATGTTGAAGAGGAGAATTTAAATCAGAAAAGAGACTTGCAGGCCAGTATTTCTCGGATGATAATAAGTGCTTGGTATCTCATTCACCAAAACCCTTACTGATTTCTAAGAAGTGAACTCATCAGCCCATGATTTTTTTCCTTCTCAGAGGAGATTTAATTTTATCTAATGTGGCCTCTGTATTACTCACATTGTAAGTGAGGGCCATGTGCGTGCGTGTGCACGCACTTTTCCCCAACATCTCAAACACTTGACAGCTGGGTGAAGTTTTCCTTCCGCCCAGAGAAGGACTTTTTACATTTCATAATGGATTGCCAGTGCTGCCAGGGCTATTTTCTCTCCAGCTGTGAGAGTGGCTTTTTAAAATGACTCACAAAAGCTGCTAGCCAGCTGCTTCACCTCAGCCTTCACAAGGGCCCTGCATTCTAAACAGGGGTAGTGCTGACTTACTTTAGAAGGGCTCATTTATTTGGATGTTGCAGATGTATTCTGCGCACAACAGTTGATCCTAAAGAGACCTCCATTCAGGCAGGTGAGTCATGGGCTTACATCACCGCAGGTGTTGACTTCGCCTTAATGTGGTGAAGAGGAAACATCCCATGTGTTAGTCAGTCATCCTTGGACCCCTTCCAGAAAGCACACAAAGCAACGTATGCACGATATGCTAATTTGCAGCTACTGTATGTACTATACATCTTAAGACATCTGTAAAAAGTAGTGCTTACATAGGTATTAAAACAAGAATGTTTTTCATGATGTCCCGAAATGGAAAAAATACTAAACTGGTTGGTATTTATGTGGCAACTGGGCTTAAATCAAATCATAGAATTATAGTGATTAGGAATTGCAAAGACCTTGATGTCATTCAGTATTCTTTTATACCAGCTCAGAAGTGTTCCTTGCAGCATTTTGCTAGCTTTTATGGGCTGAGGAAAATAAATATTCTCATCAATAGTCTGGGATCAGCTAGCGCTCTCTGATTTGGTGTCAGCAAGACATGCTTTCAAATTTAGACTGGAGGTCAATGAGCAGTACTTTGCTTCTTGAAAATATAAACATTTCTACCACGAATGCTGATTTTTTTTTTACAAGGCAGAGCTGCTTAAACTCTGCTTTCAACCAGTTCAAGAAGTAGTATCTCATTATTATAAATCATTGTTCATTAGGCACACTCTGCAAACCCCCAACCCACGTTCCCACTTTCCTCTCTTTTATTGGGATTGTAGATACATGGGGTTTGAGATGGCTCCGACTCACATGATTTAAACATAAACAACAGAGGAAACCAGGAGTGCCTACAAAATGGGAGTCAGAAAATTATTTTATTCTGCCCAAGTTTCAATATCCATTCAATGGCAGAGTGCAATGTGGGATAGAATCCCTTCACAGTCTCAAGAACCCCAACTGTGGCTCAGAAGCAACGCAACTATGGGAATGTTTGCCCAGACCAGTGTAGACAAGCCTGAGCTCTTTTGCTGCAAGCCGTCTGGACAGAGGCCAGTTCCAGTCTGGAATCCACATAGCCATGCTATCCACCTGGATAATGCGCCCTCCCTTGCACTACTCTGCAGAATAATTTCTCATGCTTTTCTAGCTCTTTAATTCACATAAGAGGACATCCCAGATTATATATAGTGCTGCTTTAACAATGGTAAATGTTTTCTGGACTGGAGCTATCTCTTGCCTGGCCCATGTGGGACACAAGCAGTGTGGGTTGAACCTGTCTGTACCAGCCCACATAGACCATGGTAGTTAAAAAATGCTGTAGGAACTTCTTATACCTAAATCCCTTCCACCTAAATTGGGTCTTAACTTCCTTAAACAACTTCCAAGTGTTTGCTATACCCATCCATATTATTCCCAGGACTACAAAGCTCTGAAGGCACCTACGTTTGTATTCTGAAAGTGCAGAGGGTGCTCAGCTGAGAAGAAAGTCTAGAAACTTGCCACTGCTGCTACTGTGAAAATGAAGGCTATTCAGATTTTCCTCAAAGTTGGGCAGACTCAAATCCTTCATCCATGCCAGTGCAAAAGAACCCCTGTGCTTTCTCAAAGTCCCTTTAAGTTGCAAAAAGACATTTCATTTTCATAAAATGAAAAGAGCTTCTTACAGATAACTGACTACAGGGTTTCAGATGCTAGTTTGGGGCTTTTTCACGATGCCAAAAGATCACTCAACCCTGAAACACACTGCAACACACACATTTTAGACAGGTTATTGTTAATAAATTTTACATGGAAACTGTGGGCATGACCCAGCAATTAGGATGCAATTCTGCAGGAGGTCAGGTTAGAAGGACAGAATGGTTCCATCTCACCTGAAATCTAGGACTCTAAGCATTTTTTTTTAGCAAAAGAAGAGCAGGCTTTGAAATCTCCATTCCTATGTCACACTGTTTAGGCCAGAAATCAAGAAAATTCATTTGTTTTGACTTCACAGAGAAAAGCAGGGTGAACTCAGGGGAAATAAATATGTTGAGAGAGACGGTTTTCACAGTTTTATTCTAAGAGTCAATAACCCTGATTGTTGGCACTTCTAGCTTTCACTATCCATTATTCTGACAACTAAACCTATTCGTTTCCACTGCTGGCAATTCTCTGTACAGTGTTTAGTACTGCTGTTAGCAAAGAATACCGAATATTTTTCAATTGTCGTGAAATCTTTATTGCTTCAGAATTCTAGCACTTATTAGGTGGGATTTTTCAGAACAAATTTTTCGCTGTGAATTTGTTCTGTGTTTCTGTTTCCATCAGCCTTTTCATGTGGACAATAAAAAACAGCTCTGAAATCAATACACTTCTCCGATGTCTCTAACGTCTGTAAATTCAGCATATGTACTTCTGACCCAAACTCCAGTATGTGTCTACCATATTAATTGCTCTGAGTATAGAGGGTCTTAAACCTGACTATGTTTACCATTTTTGGGTTTTTTACCATGCAATTTCATATCCCTTTTTATACTCTGTCTTTTCATATTCTGCTTGCTAGGAGACACCAAATATGTAAAGAACTTATCAGTCTCCCTTTTAAGAAAGAGAGGGATGTTTTCTTAGTGTTAATGATTAAGAAGCTGGCACTGAAATCCTGTTGAACTAGGAAAGGCTTTGCTTTGTTTGTATTCTTTGTGTGGGGTCAGGTCCTCCTTTCCTCATCATACGGTCATACTCCCTGTAGTCATCACAGGTATCCTCTGATTCCAGGAACAAGCACTGACATCTAAAATCCAGAACAAGAATTACTGCATAGAAGTTTAATTTAACCAACAACTGGACATGTGAGACAGCTAGGAGTAAAGAAGACATTCCTGAGAAAGTGTTTATTCTATTTGAGCACTTACAGACTATCCCACTGATGTTTTCAGGTAAAACAACACAAATGATAACAATGAATCTATTTTCTCTTGTATTAAAGAACACATGAGCTAAAGTCTCTGCTAGAGTTTTACAATTACAAGCCAAATAGACATTTGAATCATCTCTCCTCTTCAACCAAGATGCAGCTCTCTGTGTAAATATGGACATACTGATACACTGTGCAGCACTTCAGTTTCACCTAGTTCTTGCCACAGGCCTCCTGTTACATGCAGAGGGCCCCGACATGTTGGCATATGCAAACCATTTTCGACAAGTAGGGCATTTGAACACCCCAGGTTTCTAACAGAGAGCACCTAACCAAAATTATGTTTCTGTTTTAAAACTGGGGACTGAAGGAAGTCAAAGGTCTTCTACATCAAGTTGTTCCAGGCTTGTCACATCTTCAGATAAAGTCCTCTTCAGAAGTTTTTAAGGCATCAGGGAAGGTGCTACTTGTGATCTTCAGGGTGCACAAGTCAGCTGAGGAGTAGCTAAACTCTCCAATTGTCCTCTGGAAAACATTGGTATGTCAGCCCTTGTAGGATATTTAAGGAGCGTTTTCTGCACAATGTTACCTTCTGCCAGTATTCCTGAGAGCCAGAAGGCCCACCACCTCTCAAGGGCCCAAACCAGACACACGACTCCCGCTTTGAAATGCTTATACACCAATGCACGCAGCATGGGGAAAAAGCAGGAGGAGCTGGAGATGTGTGTGTGCTGTCGCAGGGCCACGATCTCATTG